>VWPW01018055.1:0-100917 GCA_013389825.1 Crypturellus undulatus
TGTTTCAGTTAGGTTTCGTTAGGGGCAGTCACCAGCAGAAGGCTGGTTTGGGGGGACCGTGGCCCTCCTGGCCCCCCAGTTTATGCAGGTATCCTGGATCTGCCGCTGGACTATTGCTTAACTCAACCAGGAGTGTGAGAGCCTCCCTGTTCCAACGTGGGGCCCTTAAAATCCTGTGGCACTGAGCACTGCACCTTGATCATATGCTGCATGAAAGGGTTACCCCAATCTTAGAAACATCTCAAGGGGCCTTCCTTGGGCTCTTGACCTTGACTATGGGAAACAAGTGCCTTGGTCAGCTCTGGTTTATAGGTTTTGCCATGGATGGTCGAAGTTTCTGCTCCAGTGCTTGCCTCCCCGGTCTTCCAGAGTGGACGGCAGCATCTCCTCGGCATCTGCAGCCCGTCCTTCGTGGCTGAGCACGCTCTGCGTTCGTGTCCAGCGCCAAGCCGCCTAAGCCGTGGTCACCAGAAGAATTTGATGCGCACTGCGTACGGGAAGGTGAAGCAAAGCATTTGCTTCGCCGGGTAATGACAGAGGGCAGAGCTTGGTATTTTCCTGCAGCTCCAGCTGCACAGAGGGGAGCTGACCCGATCACTAGAAACATTTGACAGTTTATTACCGGAATGGGACGGAAAGCTCAGGATATGAACAGAAAGGCTCTGGGTCTTCAGCTTTGGCTGCCAAGCGAGGTAGATGCAGATGGTATTTACAGATAATTGCTTTTAGATCTTTGCTTGTTGGTGTTATATCCTCCAGGCACTGCACTTCCAAGCTGTCTTTAACAACTAGAATTGGAGAGATTCGATAATCCTGTGATTACAAGGTTAAGAAAAGCAAAAACAAAAAACCTAACCTGAGTATAAGAGTTGCCAAAACTTTCAAGAAACATAGTTTCGGGGCCCTTAATTTTTTTAAATGTTTTTTATGATGTAAATGAAAATATCAGAACGTTCTGTTTTGGGCGAGCTTGAAGCAGAATATTTCACCCCTACCGCAATGCTAGCTGCAGCCTTTTTTTCTCCCTGCTACCCTAAATGAAATATCCAAACTGCCATACTTCTAAGGAAAGCTTTGATTTTAAAGAAAAAATACATATATCCTGATGGCAAAGGATTGACTCTTAGTAGCAATGGTAGGAATATTTGCCTCTCCCAGAGCACAGCAAGACTCCTGAGACTACGAGGCTCACCAGCAGCCACTACACCTCGGTGTTGCTCATCTGTTAAGATGATCTGTTACAGCCCTTTGCACCTTCACTAGCTCCCTAGAGCTCAAAAATAGCAAACCCCTAGTCCGGGTNCAAGACTCCCCAACTACCTCAGTGTTGCTCATCTGTTAAGATGATGTTACAGCCCTTTGCACCTTCACTAGCTCCCTAGAGCTCAAAAATAGCAAACCCCTAGTCCGGGTGCCTCCGACTCCCTTGTATCCACTGGGTAGCCAACACTTTAAAGACCTCATATTGTTGCTAAATGTGCAAATAGTCTCCTTTAAATACAGGCCTGCAAGTCCATGCTACAGATAAAAGGAAATGGGAGCTTCTGCTCTTCCTTGCCCAGCCCACAAGAACTAGGGACCTTCTGCAGCCCAAAGCAAGGCACCTAAGCCCTCCCCACCACAGCTCTAAGTATTGCTGGTTTCCCAGACCTCCTGAAGATTAGGCATGCGCTGGCATCAATATATAGGTATAGATAGGCCTAGAAGAATTTGTCAAGGTTAGATAATTCTTTCGTTTCTAGAAACACTTTGGCTGAAAATTAGACAGTAAATAACTTGCCTGCAGACAAGCCCAGTCAGTGACAGTATGGGAAATTCATATCTTCTAAAATCAGATGAAGTACTCCTCATGCTTCTCCTGCTTGTGGGCAATAGCTAATAGTGCTGTTTTCCAATCATGCCAGGCAATCATTTCAGGCTCAAGTAGAAAATGTCATCAGCCCTAAAGTCAGCAGCACGTTTATTGCTCTAAATCTGTTGCAAGCCCCATCCATTCTTGCTCTCACTCTTTAGCATCACTAAGGCAGCATCAGGGCAGAGATGGATAATGCACTTCACTGTGCTTGACCCTAATAACTCAGTTTTCTGCCTTAGTGAAGCATAAGAGCTGTGTTTTGAACAACTCATTATAGCTAGGCTGCCTGTGGTTTGCAAAGCCAAGAACAGAAACACAAAAGTGAAACTGACCCCAAAAGGTGTTATCTTACAACACTGGCATTACCTGACTCTTCGTAGAATGTAAAGCCGTGTGACACCCAAGATGGATCCTCACTGCATACAGAAACCGGTCTTTTTTTTTTTTTAAGATTTCACATATTTTTCCATTTAAAGCAGGCCAGAAGACATGGGAATCAACACTGTTTGTGAAAGTTCATCTGGGATGAAGAAACTTCTTGTTTAACTCACTGAAGCATTTAGTTTCAACCAGAATTGCATTTTGGCAATGAAATATAATTGCAAACTGAGACCTAGGTGCCCCCAATGCTGAGGTATGTGAAGCAAATCCTTCCTCGTTCTTTACAGAAAAGTCATTTTCAGACCAATATGAAGTACTTTCATTTAAAAGGAATGTTGCAGATATTCTGTCTCAGAAGTTCCAGCAGCTCCACTTTGTTTTCACCAGAATTGGTTCATGCATGAAAGCAGTTAGAGCTCTGAGCTTAACCACTTTCTGACCAAGTACTTCATTAAATTCCTCAACAGTGCTCATAATTGTAAAATGGCTTTAAAGGAAAGGTACATTTGCATTGCAGCACATTTCACAGATTTAACACTGGCAGTGGTGAATAAAATCCTTTAAACACTTGTTAACTCTGGGCGAAGAAGTGAGTTAAGCTCATTTGTCTAGCTTTCCCTAGATGAATTTTTCATTCTCTTTTAAGCTCATTGATGTTTGCAAAATGATTTTCTGGCATATGTTCAGTCAATAAAAACTACTCTAGATTTCACATCGCCACCAAGTAAAGGCAGAGAGGAGTTAGAAACAGAGGAGTATGTGCCTGTAGAGAGAGATGACAAAAATATCCTTGATTTTTTTTTATCTCATTTGATATACTTGAGGTATCAGCTTCAAAGCTGTCAGTGTGGTTAGGAACTGTGGTTGATAAACTTCACTTGCTGCCCCCTCTGGAAAATACAATTGGTATCACCTTTAGAGATATAATGAAGTCATCATTGTACTGTTCAAAAAATAACAACCCAAAACCTCAGTTTAAATTTGCAGCCACTAATTTATGCAAAACTCCCATCTTGCACAGTTTGAAATCACAGCCCGAGGCACCATGTCACAGAAAGTGTTTGGGCTGCCTGGCTTCCTGACACTTTGTAAGATTTCAAAGTTTTGTTCCTACTTCTTAAAAAGGAAAAATAAAAACATGCTGGACCAGGGAAGACATTTCTTTGTTCTCTGGGTATGCCTATCCTACAGCATGTACCCTGAGATGCAAGCCTGGGTTTATCCTGTGAGTACAGCAAAGCAGCTATGAAGGCAAGAAAGCTTTATATTGGCTTGTCCTGGCAAATATTATGATAAATTAAAATGAAACATGTTATTTTTAACAATCAGGAGCTGAGAAAACACGAAATTTGCCTCTGTGGGCAAACAGGAGGAGACAAAATGGAGATTCTCCTAAGGAGCAGCTAAACACTTTAACAATTGATAAACATTTGTCTTTCTTTTTGTCTAGTCTGACCCAAACTGCCATGGAGGTGTTACCACGAGTATCATCACTGATTTCAGAGGCCATCAGGTTAGTTAGAGAAGCCACAAATTTCCACTGCAGCATCAGTGGGGATAAATCAAACTGTACCATGTTATACCTGGCTCTATCATCTTTACTGCTTCAGGATCATGATGCTGTGAAGTGAGCAGGCTTTAATTAGAAAGCTTGGAACTCTGTGCTTCTATCTCCCTCCTAATTAGTCCCCAGGTTAATTTTAAAGTTTATGTCCCTGTTTCTGAAAAGTTTTATTCCAGTGATGCCCTATACTCTAGCAAGGGACATCCATATAACATGCCAACTGTAAAGACTGTTGAGAGAAATACAGCAAGCAGCAAACTGAAATGATTTTTTCAGTAAAAAATGCTAAATGACTTTACTTCAAACACTCAGCCTGTAAAGTAATGTTTCACTGTTTATCTGGAGAATGTTCAGGTGTTTGGGGAGATATCTGTAATTAGAATAAGTAAAGCTTGCCATCTGGAGAGAAAATCTGCTTCCTTCTTGATATGGCTGGGGTCGCAGGCACTTCCACATATGCCTTCAACAGAGAGTTTTAATCCAGTATTACCACCTGCTTAGTTATCTCTGTTTACCAATGACTAAGGGTTTAATTTGTGTCCTGGGTATCAATCTCACACGGTTTACATGAAGGGCTTGCTTTAGACAGAGGGAAAAATCGTGGCCATTGAAAATACTACTCAGTGACCTGTTCCAATCTATATCCTATGGCAATCAGTCCCTTGCTTCTCTTGTGGCTTTATTTGACCTTGCAATAATTGGTGATTTTCTTAATGCTTTTGTGGAGTAGTAAGAAATGATGCAATAATCCAGTAGTGAGGTTTCCACTGCCTTGAAAATGAGACCCAAGGGTGACCTGGAAGTTCAAGCATCAGCAAACAAATAAGAAGACCCAGTGCTTATTCAACAGTCAGATGTTTAGAGAACATTGCTGGAGGCTTGCTGAGTTTGCTGAGAAACTTGCTTTAGGAGTTTGCATATGGTTCTGGTCAACACAAGCTTCACCAGAACTGTGGGGAAAAAATTTATAGCATAGTATATATAGTAAGGGGCTTCACATTCTGGTATTGCAAGTGTTACAGAATTATAGTGATATCTATCTCTTCGCCAAGTTTTAGGATTTGGCATCATCTCCTGACATCAGTATGCAACTAATGACTCAAGCCGTTAAATTATCTCTGGTGTCTTTCCCTGTTGAGTAGGAGGAAAACACTTCAAATGGCGATTTTGTGTGTGTCTGTCTGAGAGACATTAATGTTTCCAATGAAATTACACTTGAAATTTTCTAAGTGAGTTGGTGAGTGTTTTCATTCCCTTTCATTTTGTTCTTAGGGCTAAGCTAAGGGGGTTCCCTATTTACAACCATCCTCCTGACCTCACTGCCGTGTCCCAGCTCTGATCTGCTCCTGGTGTCTGCAGTGAGACTCTTATTGAAGATGTTAGTTAGAGGTTGTCACATTTGTGTCTGCAATATGGACACCTGNTGTTTCCAACTAAATTACACTTGAAATTTTCTAAGAAGTGAGTTGGTGAGTGTTTTCATTCCCTTTCATTTTGTTCTTAGGGCTAAGCTAAGGGGGTTCCCTATTTACAACCATCCTCCTGACCTCACTGCCGTGTCCCAGCTCTGATCTGCTCCTGGTGTCTGCAGTGAGACTCTTATTGAAGATGTTAGTTAGAGGTTGTCACGTTTGTGTCTGCAATATGGACACCTGCCCAGCAGAGCTGAGATCCCAGAATTACCTGACAAAGATGCAGACACAGCCAGGAACTGGCAAAAACTCTCAGTTCCATTCAACGGAGCAATGTGTTGACAACACTGGCACTAACAAAATTTGCCGTACTTTTGTCAGCTGAGGGCTGGATTCTCTCTTGTGTAGGAAGATGCTTACCTTGGAATCATATGATCCCAAGTCTTTTTCTTTCAAGTGAGAAGGTTCACCATAGTGAGGCTGAGCCTAGGTCTCTGACACAGAGAATCCTGATGGTGTTTCATAGTACATGGAATGAATATACCTATATGAATGCGAATATGAATCTATGCGAGTCTATGTTCATACATTCACAATTGTGTGAATACTCACAGCAAATGCAGGTTTTTCATCACCATTTATCTAGGTAGAGTGCACCTGGATATTACTGAAGGCCTGATTGCATGATCTTTAAGGAGAAACTTGAAGATGCAGCTTAATGGCAGTGCTACCGCTCATTTCTTCCACTTTTGTCGTCTGTCTTGGCCTTGGGACAGTTGCAATGCTTCATACAACACAGAGTTGGAACCAAGAACCATGCAGCCTCTGTAAACATTTACAAATACTTTTTACTCGGCACAACAAGCCAGAATTCAAAACTAATAATACATTTCTCAAATCATAATCTGTACCAACTCTTTCCTTCCAGGAGCAGTATCAAAAGAATAAGTTGCCATATCTGCACTTATGGCACAACTGCTTATCCTTCTGATACCAGCTACAAAAGATGAGGAAACGCTGCTTTAAAATGGATTTTTCAGAAGATGTTTTAGTTTTAAAAATCACTTCAGGAGTATCTTTCTATTCTGATCCTATCACAGTCTGACCTTTCCATATGTTTTGCACCTAAATACCACACTATATCTGGTCAAAATCATTAGGATGTTTTTATTTCTGAGAATAAGCAATGAACCTTTAAGTGTCCATCACCTAGTTCCGCACAAAAACTTTTGGAGAACAAGGCAGAAGAAAATTCCTTACCTGCTTCCTTCATGTCTTCAGGAATAGTGTTTGTGTTAATGATGGGATTCCTCTGAAAGCTTCACCGAGAGACTCGTTTTCTTGCCGAGATTGCCCCTAATGTCTTTCTTATGAAGCACCCAAATAGCTAAAGAATAATCCAAATTTCACTGAAGCATTCCAAATGGGCTCTTATAAAAAAGGAGACAAGGATTTATGGACGGTGAGTACTTGTTGCAGAGAGCGTGGAGAACTGTGGCTCTAATAACAGTAAGATTTACGGCTTCCAATCCATCAGCGCCGAAGTTGCATGAGCAATTTTGACTGGAATTTTGTCAAGACAATGCAGGAACCTAAAGCTTATGTCTCCATTTTCTTGAACAAAAGTTAAAACTGCAAGGTTTTGGTTATCATAAATGATTCTTGAATCAACTGAATTATCATTAAAAAGGAAAAAAAAATATATCAGGAAGGAAGTATGACTGAGGACAGCAAGACTAGTGGTTGTTAGTAATAAATGTCATGGGTGGTAAAGATCTGTCCCACTGACTCTCTGCTAGCAGACCATCCATTTGACCACTTAACCGACAGTCCTTCTGTCCTCCTGCCCACACAGGGTAAATCTAATTTTCTGTCTCTGCAGTGGCCAGGATGGTTTCATTCTCACTGTTTTTCTGTCCGTGGGGTAGTCAAGCTCCTGCATACTGCAAACAGGAGTCATGTTGTTGCTGTGCTCTGAGAGCTTTGCCTTTGCACAATGAGTTTTGTTTCTGAGCCTTCTTGGTCTATCCAGGCTGGCTCAGTCCCGCACTGTGATCAGCCAGGCTACAGCTGAGGACAACAGCAGTGTTTGCTTTTTAACACAGCCATTCATATGAACAACACACTTCCATTTGCCATCTCATCCACTTGTGCCTCTGCCTCTTATAGAGCCATGTATTTGGCAGAAATGTGGCCTTTCCAGTGGGATCTTCAGACCTGCGCTGGGTTTATGCAGGGGCTGGTATACTGAGAAGCTCTCCTGTGGAGGATGGAAATATCTTAAATTTGCTGTATTGATTCCCAGGTCTTGCTGTTTAACAACTGTAAATCCAATGGTTCAAGCCCTTTTCTTCCTCCAAGCAATGGGATGCTCCCCAGGAGAACGACACTGCTGCTACCCGACGTGACTCATGGCTTGCTCTGAAGTGCAGCTCCTCCTGAGCTCTGGCTGCCTGGGCTGACAGGGGAACCAGCCTTTTCACTTTGCAGAAACACAATTAAGGGACCAACAGGACTGCTGACAAGTGCCTTCAAAATATTGCTGCTTGAATGAATTTTATTTGTGTTTTTTTGGCTGAGTTTTTATTTTTTCGCAAAGCTCTTTTGCAATATTCTCTTTGCAGTGGTCCAACTGTACAGGCTGTCTGCATGATGCTGCCATTTCTGTTCCCTGTGAATATGCTTGGACAGCAATCAAGCCTTATGTGCCTCTCTCCTATTATGCAGCTCCATACCTAGGTTTTGAAAGGAGACTTTTCCTGTCCTGGAAAAAAAAATAAAGCTGTGGCACAAAATTTAATGGTTATCTATTCTGTTTGCCAGTTGGCCAAAGAGTAGGAGCATACCAGATGGCCATAGTAGATGTTAACGTCTCCTGCCCAGCCCGTGCTTCATGCAGGGAGATGGTGACCCAAGATCTAGAAGGGTAGGAATGCAGACCTTACCTTTTGGGCTCCCAGAGACAGATGATTCCTAATGGTAAGAAAAATAACTAATTTAAAAACTGTTTGCAAGAAGGAATCTTTGTTTTGCTTGCACTGTCAGTTCACAAGACCTCCTGTCCCTCCTGAGCCCATGCTCTGTTTAGGCAGGTTAGATCTCTTTTGCAGTTCTGTATTTTTTTGCAGGTCTTCTCCTTTCCTCCTCAAAACAAACCTGTTCCTTGCTGGAGGCAAAATCTTCAAAGCTGACAGCTGTTCAGCATTAGTATCTTTAATATGTTAACTGTTTGAGTGAGATCTTCACTTTTATCCCAACCAGAAGACACTCCAAGTAGCAAGGCTGAGGTACACTTCTCAAAAACACTGCAGCCTACTCCCTTGGGCAGTGTTTTCTGCTTTTACCCCAGCTCAAAGTCACCGGTGTTGCTTTAGAAGCAGACTAGCCGGTCGTGCTGTGGCCTCCCTGGGTTGATCCTGCCTTGTCTTGCCTACAAATGACTCCATTATAGTTAATGAGGAGAGAGATGCTCCTAGGGGGCAATTCATCTGCCCTCTGCTATATCCCAAGCAGCATCTGCCGTCCTTCAGGGCTGCCCCCTCTCTGCCAACCACAAAGGTGACTAGCTCCAATCTGCACAGCTTTTGCTTGGCTCAGACAGGGCTAAGAACATGCCCACCTGTGTAATTATTCAAAAAGCCCCAAACTTACTCATGACACTGAGTAAAGGGTCTAAACCTGTACCAGTGAATTCCCAGAGGTCCAGTTTAAAAGTACACTCCACTCCACTTAAAAGCCTGTAAAGTTATCCTAAATAATTCCTTCTGACAGTTTGAGGGTGTATATTTTGCTGTAATGTCTTCTACGACATTTCAAATGACCTAGTTTACTACTTTTGCAAATAATAATAATTTGTCTTAATTTCCCTTTGAAGTAGAAAGCTAAAGAATAAATGAGTGAAATCTAAACCTGGTCCCCTTGCTAGATATTTTACGTCAATAAATTATCTTCATGCATAGCTTGATATTCCAGCTTTCCACTCCAGTGGATGAGGGCTCTTTACTGCTTGTTAGAATAGCAGAGATAAGTGATTGCAGTCTGAAGATAGGAAACATTGAATAATGCAAAGATCTTTGGATTTTGTGCTTTTACTCAGCCGGGGAAGAAAATCCTTTGATTCTTTCAGAACCAGAACTCAGAAAAGATATTTTTTCAGTTACTAGTGTCCACAGTTTTGAGGCAAGAATATTTTGGAAAAAGGATTTTTTTTAATTTATCTCCTCAGGAAACCAGAAAGTCGTATTATAAACACTATATAGACGGCACTGCTGTTTCGGCTAGTGGACTCCCGAGATATTCCTACAGACCACGTGCAGGTAACTCCACAATGTCCATGAGAAAGTCCAACACACTATACAGCGCTTCGCAAAAGAGACAGCCTTCCTGTGCAGGAATGTATTTCCATTTGCAAAACCTCACATGTGTGGAAGCTCCCATATAGCTTTCTCTGCAATACAAACTCTATATGCAGGTAGGACTCCCCAGAGACATCTACAAGCTTTTCTAGAGAACCCAGAAGAGTTTTCCCTAGGGTAGGGGCTTACCCACAGGGTCATAATTTCCAGTGCCCAGGAGAAATTAGAGAATGAGCCCTGGGTGTTCTGGTGGCCACAGGGGTGGATCCAGACTGATTAACTTAACTAGATGTAAACTTGGTTTTAAGAAGTCTTTCCAGCCGGCATTACTTCAAAGCAATGTGATAGTTCTCTAGAGGGGACCAGAGCTCTAATGAAGCAGAAATGCTCACAGAACGTGCCTGACTTCCTTCTTGTACTCTTTTTCTCCAGACAAAAAAAGAATCCCCAAGGCCACAGACTGCTTCTTAACAAGACATCAAAAAATAAAACCTGGTAATGAAAAAGTTTTTGTTTCTGGTATTTGCATTGCTGTCTACAGTCATTCTGATCCACGCTGAATCAGATTCTCTGGGCTCCATTTCAGCTCAGCCAGGGCTGGATTCTCCTATTTCATAATGAAGAGTTCTGCTTTTCCATTTGGAAAGTGAGGAATGGACTAATTCTGTGACAGCACAAACACAGCCTGGGACGGGTATTCAGAGCATTTTTGGTCCTTCTTTCTATAAACTGATTTCCAATACCACTTTGATCCAAAACTATCCTTGGACAGAATTGAATTTGGACATGTTTCTGGAGTTTCTGAGTCTCTCTTGCAAGGTTACGCACATCATATCACATATTTTATTCTTGCATTTCATATTTAATGGAAAAGAAGTTTTACAAAAGCTAGCTTTAATTCTCCTTTATGGCGACTATTTTCTGTGTCTCAGAAGGCTCATTACATATGGCCATCCCTGCAAGCCTGCTGCCTCAGCTGCTACCTCCAGGAAGTGTCATCGTAAATGAAATCCCAGGATCTTGCAACCAGCTTTTAACACCTTGCTGACAATCTTGGTATTGAAGAGTTGCACCACTTTTCCTTTCTGCTTATCAGAGATGTGTTCTACATTTCTTTAATATTTTATTCTCCTGTCAACACATGAGAAAATAATAATTACACCCTGCTCTACAGGACCGGGAGTTATAATCAACACCAGAGCAGGATCTGTACATAATTAGAAGCTTGTTTTTGATGCCTTTTTAGAATTTATTACACAAGGAATTGCCTGTGTCTGCTAGCATGATTTTAACCAGTAAATCTTTAAGTGGCACATCAATGTGAAAATTGTCATTGCTGCAACAGCTAAAAACTCCATCATTTTCTCCAAAACTATGAAGACCAAAGATTGCTGGAGAAACTCAACAAATCAGTCAGAGGCACTAAAGCGTTTTCAAAGAAAGCTTTTCTCAGACTAGTTGCAAGGCTGTTTTCATAAAGATGTTATGCATGTGTTATAAGGATTAATTTCCCTAACTCCTATGGTAGGGATCTTCAAGTCACTGTAGAATGCTACTTAGTCCCTTTTTAGGTTGAATAATAGCTGACATGAAGAACCACTAAAAAGGCATCTTTCTCACAAGGTGATTTGGGAGCCTCCTCATAAAAGGAACTTAAAGTGAACTGAAGAGCTCCAAAGAATTTACATTTCTCAGAGAGACTTAAGCCAAAATCTGGAGTTGAGACATAATTTCATAAGACTTTTTTTTCCCAAACTACTTGACCATAGTATCAATCTTCTTTCAGTTTGCATGTTTCACAGGGAGAGATGGCCTACATCTTTTTCTGAAAGATCTGAAAGGATGATTTCTGAATACAAATGTCATGCTGGACTGCTTGTCCTCTTGCATTGTGTGATTCCTCAAGACCCCTGCACTGCGAGTGCCTGTAAAGCAGCTGCTCCGTGGCTTTCTGAAGAGACCAACCACTTCATCTTTTGAGACAGATATTTTTAATTTGTGAAATCTATTAGTTTGGAGATAATGACACTGCTTTTGAGCAGAAAAAAAATGATTGGTACAAAATGACATGATTCAGACGAAAAAGGTTAGTCTCACTTTAAAATTCTGCTTCAAATTGTCTTCTGAATATTTCCCTACCTCTCAGGAGAGACATCATGAAGCTTTGTTCCAAGGCAGCATGACGATTTCTCTTGCGTGCTCCTTGCTGCCCTGTAAAATGTTGGGTGCTTGTTCACACTTCCATATTGCACACAGCTGGTGAGCTGAAATAAAGATATCAGAGATCAAATGTTTGAAAGCTCATAGGAGCCAGAAAAGTAGCTGAGGCAAACACTGAAGTTTGCAATTTGCTTGCAAACATTACATGAGGGTGCCTGAGCAGCCTTCTGCCAGCCCGATGCAGGAATATGGTGCTGTGGTTGTTTCTGCTTCGGTGTGCCGTATATTTTCTCATTGACTTTCAGTCTTAAGTTGTTGTTAATTTTAAAAGCTCCCTTGTTCACCTCTGAAATAAACTCACAAGCTTTTCAGGCAAAGATAAATGAGAATCCATGTAAAAGCAATAAACTGCCTTGTAAAGCTGTTTTTTTTTAGTGGTTTGTTACCCTGCAGCCACGATGCAGGGGATTCAGATCCTCGCGGAGCTCCTCGTGTGCCTGGACCCATACACACATGTTAAGTTGCCTTGACTGCTGATTTTTTTTCAAGCACCTGATAAGAAGTCTCTTACAAGTGTGAGAAAGCAGGGGAAGACCTTCTAAATGCATTATAACTAACTCCCCTGATTTTCTTAATGCTAATTATTACATCTATGGCAGAATCAAAATTGTGTCTTAAGGAAAAAAGGCCCAACGTAAATCCCCTGTGTCCTAGGCCCGAGCGGCGCGTTGCCGTGTGCAGGCTTTGACGCTGCTCAGCCTCCGGACCTCAAAGCACGAGGTGTCCTGCTCCCTTTCTTGAAAGTGACAATAAACCTGTTCGATGCTGGTGCTTCTAAATCAAAATACTGCATGAAATTAAAAATCTTTGTTACATCAAAAACCTCATTTCATATTGACTGGAAAGTTTCAGCAGAAAGGATGGAAAATGTTAACTCGATTTCATGAACAGAGCCATTTTGTTTGTTTGTTTTCATATGCAAGCAGCAAAACAAGCCATCGTATCTGCAAAACAAAAGCAGCAATTTTCTGACCTGCTCCTTGTCAGTAATTTCAAGAGGAATTAATTTACTGGCAAAAAAAAACTTTATATTGAATTTTTCTCCATCATAGGAAAGTATATTATGTGCTAATAAAAGTTTAAGATAATATATCTAAATTTTCACATGTATATAATCCTTGTGCACGGCAATCAAATTCTTTCAGTAGCAAAGGTGATCAGTCTCTGAGCTGGTCTGCTCCGTGACACCGTATACTCTGACTGCAGAAAAGG
The DNA here is from genome assembly GCA_013389825.1 of Crypturellus undulatus. Taxonomy (NCBI): domain Eukaryota; kingdom Metazoa; phylum Chordata; class Aves; order Tinamiformes; family Tinamidae; genus Crypturellus; species Crypturellus undulatus. The sequence continues at coordinate 13,000 of VWPW01018055.1, forward strand.
AAGGGAAGGATGGATGTTTCTGCCTGCCTCTAGCTGCAGCACAAATTACAAAGCACAGCAGAAATTATGGGGTGAATTTCTATGGCCTGTGGCACGCTGAAGATCAGGTTAGATTGTGATGGTAATCGTTCCTTCTGGCCTTAAAAAAATGCCTCTGTGTGAAAATACAATCAGAGCTTATGGGCCATTGAATCCATGTGCTCAGAAATGATTTTTTTAGCAGTATAAATGACAGTATCTGCAAGAACAAACATGCTGCATCTTCTGGAGTCAGCAGTCGAGCCTGAAAATGGGAAAAGGATGAGAAGAGAATCCCAACCTGCTTAATTGCCTCACAAATCAAACATATGGGCAATAACTCTGGTTTAGGGCAAATTCAGATGAGAAACATGATTACTACTCTCTGCAGGGGAAACACAGTACTTTAACATAAAAGAGTGCTGTTTTTTTATTTAAAAGTTATCTAAATGCCAGGACCTGACTTGCCAGAGCTGCTTCAGGAAGGTCAGAGATTTCTCACAGCAGAGTTTGCATGTCTGAGGGCAGGTGGATTTGCCAAGCAGGACCTGAGCTGGTGTAATCTCTTGCACAGGATTTTCATGCGTTCTGGTCAAAGCTGTCCAAAATACAGGGCTGTTTGTGGCACCGGCGCTCCCAGGCAGATCCAGACACTGGAGTAACCCTGGGGACAGCGTTGTGTTGGGAGGACTAGGCTCCTTGCAGGGATCTAGAAAGGGTCTTGAAGGATTCACAGTGGTTCCATGTATTTAAACTACTCTGCCAAATATAAAATATCTGGATGCTTAGAGGTTTGTACATCTCTACATAGACACCTGGAGTTGGTTTTGGATGTTCTCAGCTGGTTGAGGGTTGGCTGGCATGTGCTCCATGCATCGTTATAAGGCCTAAGCCACGAAGGGACGAGGCCCCCCAGAAATCCTCGAGTCTGGAGCAGCCTGGCCTCATCCCCAGAGCCGCAGAGTGACTGGAAGTGGCTGCTTTGCTCAGATTACAAAGCACAGTGGCTATTTCTGCAACTCAGTTTCCTAATCGATGGGGCTTTTCTGGCCAAACAACATGAGCAGAGGTGGAGTGGCAGTGGCTGGGAGGAGGATGTGAGAGGCTGAAAAGTGATAGATGGCTATGGAGGGAGAGAGACTGGGGTTAAATTCCCCCTGCATGGCAGTTAATGCAGGAGTTGGGGCTATTTAGATTTTTTTTGTATTATTATTAGAGGGATTAAGTGGAATTTAATTGCTGCTTTAGCTTTTAGCTGCCCTCAGCATGGCAGATGCAGAGCAGGCAGAGGCAGCACTGACTGCAAAGCCACTGATCTGCAGCCTCTCACCTCCCTGTCCCCCGAAAGCAAACAAACAGGCGCTGAGTTAATTAACTGCACATCCTGCTTGTAATGAGCAGTGCTGGGAAGCATCACCCAGTAAAGAGAAAGGCCAGTAAAAGAAAGTGGCTGAAAAAGTCACCCTACTACAATGAATAAACTCCTCCCAGGTGGGAGGGTGCAAAATTAATGGGGACAGTCAGTTCCCCGTCCATCATCTGCCAGACACCGATGAGCGTGGCAAGCGAGCCGGAATTCCTCCTGCTCTGATCATCTTGCACTTTTCTATGCAGCTTTTGGGAATGTCTGAGCTAGTGAGTTAGTCTCAAGGATCAATCTTGGGCAAAGAGATGCAAATATATAGCCCTTGTTAGATTTAGACTGGTCCCTCACCTCATCGTAGACCAGTGGTGCTTTCTTGTTAGAGATCTCTAATGCAGTTTAGGGAGCAACTTCCACTTGGCTGCAGAGGGTAGGAGTTTAACTGTGCAGATTCGGGCTGTTTCTTGTCATCTGCTCTCAGTGCCATCACTCCACTCCATGTCGGTGTCACTGCTCCATCTGTGAAAAGAAGAAAAGTGCTATGCTGCTCTATAACCTCCCATGAGAACGAGCCATGCGACCTGTTGCCTGAGAATTCCTGCTCTTGTTCAGGCACAGGGAAGGTTGGAAGCCTCTAAGATCCCCACCCCTAGGGCTTGAACCAGCTGAAAACTGAGCCAAAAAAAGTTCTCCTAGCAAAATAAAAGTGCACAAACTGCTTTGCTCTTTGCTCTGAAGGAATTTTGCAGATTTTATCCTTGCAGAATCCTTGAGGTTCTGCTCACAGCACTTGGGTAAATCTCCTGCATATTCTGCTGGATGTGGAATACCCGGAGAAAGGCTGGACTCAGCTACAACCTAGAGGCTAACATACAGGTTATGCCGTGTATCCTGTGGGCGTAGTGGGGAAACACCTCAGGGTGACTGTGGGCATGAGCTGCCCAGGTAACGTCCTGGGCTGAGATGTCCGACTAGGCTATTTCACTAGGGTTTGGGTGTACCACGCTGTATTTTCTGAGACCTAGAAACAAAACAGCTCCTGAGCTCTATGCCAAACTGGTGGAAGTAAAGCCTGAAGTGACCAAGGTTTGTCCTTGGCTGCTTTTGTAAAGCTCCTGCAATTATATCCTTTCTGCCACTCAGATATGTCAGTTATATAAATCCATTTAATCAGAGTTTTACGGAATAACCTGATTATCAAAGCTATTATTTTTATTCCCAACTTGGCCTTCATGAAATCAATCTTAAGGCCAGCAGGAGCTGATGAGAAATGTCAACTGCCATTATGCCCCTCCAGGCTTATTTTTTTTGCGCTGAGACTTGCATGCTGTAATATTATTCAAGGAAAACCCCAAAGGTTACAGAAAATAAAAAGATGCATTTAAGTGTGTGGGAAAATGTAGGAGCTTTGTACTATAACAGGCTTAGAACCAGGCAATGCAAGAGCCGGCAGCATCCCTCCAATCCTAGCTTTGCTTAAGTGTCTTCCAAACTTCAAGTCTGTCTTATGGCATGGCCTCAGACACAGCATGAGGAGAAAAGCCTCTTGTCTGAGCTGTGCTAGCTCCCTCCTCCTAGGAAAACTCTCACTTTTCTCTCTTCCCTTAAGAAATACAGCCTGCAAACCATGTCATGGCATGTGCCTGACCCCATGGCTCCTAGCGCAGATTGGACACCTTGTTCCTCACCTAAAACTGTACAGCCCACGCTCCTCTTGCCCAGCCTTTGACACGTTTGCTGTTCTGCAACTAAGAGCAAATTAACTCTCCTGTTTATGCCTAACACAGACTGACTTCCAGGGAGGTCCCTCTCCTGGAGCTGTGCTGGGCATTAGGGGCTGGCAGCAGCAGCAAATCTTGCTTGAGCTAATTGAGCTGGTAGCTCTGCTCCTGTTCCCCGCGGGGTGCTGCTCTGCTGAATCAGACATGTTTTCTGCAATTGTATGTCAGCTCAGGATAGTATCTGAGAGGGTCTTTTTGCACCCTCCTTGCACTTTGCAAATCGAATAACTTTCAGTGTTGTTGAAATCGCTCAGGATAATAAATATTTGTATCTGCTTCTCTGGACCAAGTGCGAGTTGGCCAAATTTTGCCAAATGTTAATGGAGCTAGAGAGGAGTCAAGGAGTGAATGTGCAGAGAAACACTCACGGCCCTCTGCTCCAGGAGTGATTCCAGCACAGTATCTGGGCTGGAGCTGAGTGTATATGTTGGCTGCTTCATCACCAGGATAAAGAACAAAACTTCTCCATACAGGCAGTGGTAACAGACTGCCTTTCAGTTTCTTAAAGCCCTACCTGTAAAAATATATTATGCTCATTACCACTTTTGAATCCACTCCAGATCCACTCTGTTAATATTAGTTATAAATGTGCTCCCACAGATAATGTCAAAGTAACAGCCATCCTAAGAGGAAGTAAATAAATGAGGGCTAGGGGTTCACGCACACTTCAGAGAAGTTCTGTCTTGCATCCCCCAAGGGATGCTGCTGAGGGCTTGGAAAGACCTGGAAATTGCTCATTTTTCTGTGGGGAGCAATGGAGAAATGATATTGAACTATGAGCAGTTGGTAAAGTATTGCATGGCTCGAACATAGCATGGCCATATGGCTTGGAAGGTGGGTATGGGATTTGCACAAATACAGAAAAGAATCCAGGATCTTTCATTGTGCAGATTGCATCTCCTCTGTCTTACAGCGGCAGTTAACCTTTAGCTCAGGCACCTCTGTTTTGCTTGGAGAGATTTCACCCCTTTCTGAGATAAGTCTTTCCAGGAGGTTAATTACCACCCTAGTCTTCCTCCAGAAGGAAGCCAGGAGAGTTAGCAACATGCCTGATTGTTTAGATGGTTGACAGGGAGATGCAATGTCTTTAGCACTGAAACTGTAAAAATATCTCCCCAAAACATGAAGAGCTTGTTACTGTTGGACTAGGGCACAGTGGGGTGCCCAGCCAAACACACATGGTACTTGGTATTTTCTGAGGGAAAGGAGGAACAACAGCTTTGCCAGAAATGGACAGAGGTGCCAGGTTAAAGGGAGGACAGACTTGATGGAGATCTTATTCTGCTGATAAACAGCCTACAGTTGGGGCCAGTAACCCCTGAATCAGATGTTTCTATTGCTGCTTCTGACAAACAATCTTGTCTTCTGATGAATGGAGCAATATATTTGTCCTGAACTCCCACATGATGGGATAAAGAAAGCTCAGAGAGAGAGAGAGAGAGAAGCTTCATCTGGGGTTCATCAAGAGAAATCAGTTGTGCTGTGGAGTTTATAAAGGACTCTGGATAGACTGAAGTAGTTTTGCCAAGGTAGCAATAATCTTTTTCCAAAAGACATATTAGTGGGATATTGTAAATGCCATAGGTGAATTGTGGTGCATAAGGTCAAGGGACAATTACTTTCAGTTGTCTGAAATATACTCTGAAAGCCTATTAGTAGATCGTGTTTAGTGTTATCCTGCCTGAGTTAATTCAGTCCAGCTCTGGCCAAGTGCCACTATATAAACCTCTCTGGCATTTTCATTTCCATTTCCAGCAGTCTTTGCTGGCAACAGACCCTCTGATTCCCTCCTGCACACATTTTTAAAGTTTTGGAGTCCTCTTTGTGCAGAACAATTTCATTTTTCATCTCCCAGAGAAACACACTGTGGCAGGAACATCGTTGAAAAAACTGATGCAACCAAGTCAAAGAGGGCTTTGGTTGTTTATTCTGTGTCCTCAGCTGGAACCTCATCCAGATGGAGACCAAACGAGGTGGGAAAGAAAAGTGAGTTGGCACAGGTCTCTATTTTGTATTACCTCCAATGACTGGTCACCCACATTTGTAGGAAGGATCCTTGAATGTCTGTGGCAGTTGCTGTAAGAGTAGGGAACGTGTGTCTTTTACAGATTGACCGTCAGCCTTCACTCCTGTGTCTCATACTGCTGCAGATTAGGTTCTTTTGAAATCCAATCCTTTCTCTCCAATCATTATTTCACTAAATTTCCTCTCCAAACTATTATGGATGACAAGAAAAAAACATCTATAACAACTAGTTTGGGCTCCTATTGCCATCCTGTCTTTATCTCCTATACAAGTGCTAGTCATCCTCATTTTACAGTGGGAACTGAGGCACAGAGTGGAATTTATCTCCATTAGCTTCAGGCATTTGTGATGCAGATGTCTCCATCTGAGAGGGCTGTCTAGACTCTTTATGCTCTATGGAAAGAGGCAAGCATTTCTTGTCTGCTTTGTCTAACCTATTTTTATATATCTCCCTTGCCATATGACAAATTGTGTCCCACGAGTTCCTGCTTTTCTCTATAAACTGCAAAGAGATTCTAGACAACTTGTTCATATGGAGATATCAGCATTGAAGACATCTACATTTGGAAAAAGAGTATCAGTTCAGAGAGTCTAAGGGATGAGATTCATCTCATCACGCTTTAGGTGTCTAGAATGTGGATGTGAACAGCTGAGCCGTGGCATCTGAGCCGTGGCATCTCTTTTTTTTTTTTTCCTCAAGAGAGAAAACTCATTCTCAGATCTCCAAAATCAAGGATGACTAGTTTATCCTTTGGCTATAAAGGGAGTCAACATGGCTAGCTCAGATGTCAATACATATTTTGCAGATGACTCAGGGTGGGATTTCTGACTTAACGAAGTACCTCACGCAGCCACAGAGGGATGTCTCACGCACCATTTGCCAGCAGTGTGTCCAGTTTTTCTCTGCTAATGGTGGTTAACAAACCAGGTCACCCAAACCTAATTCCTTTGAACCTGACGACTGACTTTCCTTTAGACTTTAGCAGTGGTAAGACCAAATCCCGATTTGCCTCTGAAGTCCTGTCAGAACAGTTTAGCAGCAAATACATCACTCAAACCAGGCACCTGTATCTGTAGGCTTCTCTAAACAAGCAAAACACAGGAAACACAGGAAATTCCATTTGAAGAAAACACTTGTTCTCTGAGAGTGGCTGCACACTGGAACAGAGAGGCTGTGGACTCGCCGTCTTTGGAGATATTCAAAATTCAACTGGGCACGGTGTTGGGCAGTCTGCTCTCGCTGACCTTGCTTGAGCAGGGGGACTGGACCAGCTCCCTGCAGAGGTCCCTTTCAACCCCATCTATTCCGTGTGTCTGCAAACAGCTTAGACAGACAGAAACCTCCAAGGACTCTGCTGAGGGGGAAAACACTGGTATAGAGGGAAGGGATGTTAGCTGTTCCCATAGCAACAATCTCCATCTGGTAGGAATCTGAAGCAGGCAGTCTGACCCCTGGCAAAAATGTCTGAAGGCTTCATGACTTGAATAACCTCATAACTCCAGACTGTTACCAAAGGGGTAACATGGCAGCCCTCACCAAACGCCGCTTGTAACCATAATGAGTAGAATAAGCATGGTCTCCTCACACACACACACAGATTCTGGCCAGCTAGGTGATCTGAAGGTACACACAAGATACTGTGTTTGAAAGAAAATGGGCCTGTTTTCCCACTTACTTACACCAGATTTATGTTTTTGCAAGTCTATGGAGAGTTGAATCAGTATTTCTTGCTAAAAGGAGACAGGGCAGTTTCAGGGACTGGTAGTAAAATAATACCAACCAGTTATATAGCAACTCTAATCCATAGATTTTAAACCCCATTAATATCACAGAAGGGGAGGGCACAATTCCACTTGCATTGCACCTGATAATTTATTTTAAATAGTGGGGTTTTTTTCTTTCTTCTTTCATTGTGTGTTTTGGTGCGGCTGAATAATTCTAGACTGATCCCCTGGAGAGTCTGGCTCAGCCTTGTGCTTGTTCCATTGAGAGGCCTTAGGGCTCTTTTGGCTGAGTCTAAGTAATAAAAAAAAAAAGGCTGCACAAGGTTGCCTTTTTTAATGGTTCTAAAAAGCCCCCAAGTTTTATGTTATATTCTGGTGTGCCATCTGTTGTTTTCCTATCTGCAATTAACTTAAAAACATAGAAACATTTAGGTTGGGAGAACACGTCGGAGATCTGTCTGGTCTACTCTACAGCTAAAAGTAGGACATACATATATGCAAAAGCTCCTGTCACAGTCATGTTCCTGAGAAAGGTGGTTCTTCCTGAGGCAAAGAGCTCAGCTCTGGGGCAGAATTCTCTCTTTGAGGGGATTTATTCTGTGACTTCCTTCTGGCTGAAGGAGGAGGCTAATTTACAGTAGAGACTATTTTGTTGGGTTGTGCTGTGACCTCTAGTCACTCTTGTAGTTGGAATATTTCATTTGTTCACTGAAAGTTTACCTTGTCTTTTAATAGTATTACAAGTCAAGACTTAAAGTAAAGGAAAACATCATCACATGTTACATGTTAATCAGAACGTTTTTGGCTGACATAGCCATGCCTTACCTTCTCCATGTACCAACTGGATATTGGTTAGTTAGAGATCTGGATAGTCAGAGATTCATCCATTCCCAGAACGTTGTTACTGGTTTGTAATAGGAGGAGAAGAGAGAGGCCAGGACATCCAAATGAGCCTTTTCAATATGATGATAAATTTACTTATGCCTCGGGCATAAGTAAAGCAAGAAAAGGGATCCTGGCAGAGGCTACTTTGCTGCTCTCAGCAGCTGCCTATTTTCCAAGCACAAGTCAGATATTGCCTTAAAAATGGGTATTTGGGAATCCTACGGCCTAGGGTATCTATCTATGCATGTGAACTCTGACCTAAAACTCTCATTTTGATTTTCTTCTCCCATGCTATTTACTGAGTTTTCAATTTTCTGTCACAGACTGGTAGGAAAATTCACAAAACCTCTTTCATTCATGTAATTCTGAATCTCCAATACAGTTTAAAGTTATCTCTTTTTTTTTTTTTTTTTGCTGTTATTCATACAAACGAGAACAATCAGATATAAAACACATATCTTGAAGATCCTGTAATATGAAAAACTCTTCTAAGAGTGGTTTTAGTTATTATTTTCTTCTGAAGGACTCGATTTCTCTACAGATTTCATATTTATGTAGGAATCAGAAAACTGAGACTTATTTGCAGCAAGCAAATAGATGACTGTGTGGGAATGGTTATATAGCTAGCTGTAAACTGAGGACATAACCTAACCAAAAGCCTGGCTACTCATCTTGCCTGATCCATAAAGCCTGTTAATTGAAGTGAAAAACTTCTTTGCATCTGTTCTTTTCACTAGATCTAGCCTTGGAAGAAGTACTTTGTCAAAGTGATAAAAGATTCCCACAACTGAATAGCCAGTATTTCAGTAGTTAGGGGTTGAAATTGGGAAAAAACAGCACTGTGTTTCCAAGGACTATATTTTCTTGATGCTTATGTTACATAGGGTTCAAAAATGAGCCTCCCATGTCCCAGGTGAAAGCTCTGAAGACTGTTATTTGTTCTAGGATGGATTGGTCTCTCTCTCTTCTAAATGAAGCTTTTCAAAAACTTCAGCTACAAAAATGAGAACAAACGTTCAAAGCTCAGTTTCAGAATGCATCCTTTACAGCCATGCCAGATTCTTGGAGTTTGTGATTAATCTTTTCACTGAGATAGCTGCGTTTCTTACTAGACACTTGCCTCCTTTGGTGTTTAGATGTGTAAATCTCTTCTCTCACAATCTCTGTGGATAAATGAGAGATAGGACAAAGACTCTGCTGTCTGACCAACCTCATATTGCTTCTGCTGCTGTTTGGGTCCTGCCTGCCTCTGTTCCTGGTGAATGAGCCTTCTATCCTTGATGTCTGAGGATGTCAGCTCTGTGATGTACCTCTGCGGAGTTTCTGCAATCTCATGGCACTTGCAACCCTGCTTCTGAAGGGCTGGAGGATGTGACTTTCTGAAAGAGTCTCCCTTTTCAGTTGGAGATGACGTTCAGTCACTGTCAGTCCATTCTGCCTGATGAAAGGCACACAAGCATGTCAAAATAACAAAATACGTCAAAAGCAAAGAGATTCTTCCAGATTTGCCATGTTATAACACCAGACAAAACATCCTCATGGAACTGAAATGTTGCATGTGTCTTTGAGTTATGCCTATCACTGTGTTCTAACAGGAGTAGGAATACAGTGGACATAACATGGTTATCCAGAATCAGGAGGGTGCTGATACATGACAGCTATTTCGTTCCCAGATGAGGAATTGATACTTCGATTGAAATGAAAGGATTTTTTTTTCTTTAAAAAACAGTTATATTTCTGTAACGCCAGAGCAAGCGCCTCTGCTTAACCTGGGCAGCCAGTAAGCAGATCTGCTAATTTTGCACACACTGCTTTCAGCAAAATTTGAGTTGCTCCATTGCGTATTTAATTAGTTTCTCTCCTTCTGTTTGCATTAAACCACATTGCCTTCAGCAGATCTGGTTTTACTCTCGGTAGGTAAAAATACTGAAAAGAAATTACTCCAGATAAAACAGAATTTCCAAACCTTTTGCAGCTGCGCTTTGGAAAATAAGCAACAAGTTGTGTCTCTCTGAGCTCAGCTCCTTGTCCTGCTCAGGCTCCAGTGCTACCTTCTCCCCTGCCCCAAAGAGCCAGCACAAGCCTTGCAGTGCCTCCTGCTTCTTCCTCACTTTTCATATGCTCATACTTAAGCTGTCGGAAATGCTGCTCTAGGAGCAGATTTATATACTCTTAAGAAAGTAGAGGCAAGTTACAAACAGAAGCAAGGCAAGAAGTTAACAGGGAATAGATGCTGGCTGGACCTCCACAGTCCTCATCAGCATGATACCATCTCCCTGTCATGAGCTCAGACACCCTGAGCAGCCAAGGAGGAAGAAGAGACAGACAGCGTGTCTTCCTCTTCCCCATTGGCTTTCTGCAGCCCTCTGCCCTTTCTGGCAAACATCTTAGTTTTGCCTCAAGATAACGCAGGGAATGAAAGCACCAGGAAGTCCAGTGAGCACAAGCAGCACAAAGCTTCCCTTGGGGGAATCCTCCTCTGCTTCCAGCTAGCGCAGACTCCTCGCTGCCTCAGTTAGTTATCGCTGCCCACCTGCCGATGTTCATACAATCCTTCTTGCTTACAGAACCATTTCTTTCTCTATGGTGAGCCCTGGCAGGGAGTTTCATCCCATTCAGCTGTTAATATTTGATTACGCCTCCAGTGAAGTGAATACTCATTAAGTTAATTCCAGCAACAATATTAACATCAAAGGACTGAATTAGTTGTAATAACAGAATGTGATGGGCTGCCATCCACACTTATTTATTGCTTTCTGCCTCTTCTAGCCTTGCTGCAGTTGAAGACACTGCATGGCTTTAGGTGCTGCATTTCAAACCTGGCTTAAAATCCTCTTAGACCAGTCATGACTCCTGCAGAGGACAACAGAGATTTGCAAGTCTTGAGGTGGGTGTAGGGTGGGATCTAAGTATCTTGAAACATGTCAACTAAGGAAAATGGATGAATAAATCCCAGAAAAGGAATGGGGAAAAAGACTGGGTCATTTGACCCCAATGACATTGATAATGCAGGATGGAAACACATCCACTCTTGGAATAAAAAGGCTTCTGGAGGGAATGGAAGGCTGTTGTGGCATAATGATTTAGATTTCAGTGTGCAGTTCTCAGCTTTGTACTCATTAATTCAAGGAACATGGGAAGACTTGAGGTAAATTCATCTCACCAGAATTCTGACTAGAGGGATTTGAAAGAAGTCAAATCAGTCACATAAATTTCATCAGAACTACTAATTTTCATTAGACTTATCAAATTATTGCTGTTTTATTGGTACTAAGCACAAACTTCTAATTCTGCTCATTTCCCATGCTGTGTGTGTTCATGTTCAGACACTCAAGCTGGGTAACTACATTTGCTACTCACTTTCGCGTTTTTGTTTCGTCCTGGTCACAATGGTGTCTGTTGCAGTTGCAAACTCCTCAAATCTGAAATGCAATTAAAGGGCATGTTAGAGAGAAAAAAGAAACTTTTCACTCCCCTTGTCTCTGACAATATAAGGAGCCATTGGTGACCGCATTCTCCTTGAATGCTTAGTAGCGGGCCTTTTCAGACGTTCAAAATGTTTCTAGCCATTCCAGGTAGCTATTATTGCCTTACAGAAACTGCTTTCTTTCCCCATCAGTAGGGAATCCAAGAGAGCTGGCTGAATGGCGGGCTGACAGTGATTAGGGCATGGCTCATGTACTATCAGATTATTTCCATTTTATTTCCATTGACATTATAAGAAGGCTTTGTAAAATGGTAATATGTCTTAGAGTCATATCTCCAGCTCATAGAGCACATGTACAGAACAGCATCTTATAATCACTATCTTCACCATAGACTTCCTTTAACTCCTTTATATTAATGCGATGACCGTTTCCTACTTGACTTCTCAGAAATTATCGACAAATGCCCCCCTAAGCAGGAAAACAGTTTTATGACACAGCACAACACCAAGAAACACACCTTCTGAGTCTTGTTGTTCATATATTAATTAATCTTACATTGTTTGATGCCTCAGTTTATCCATGGGGATATTAGTGTATTCTTGACAAGGCACTGAAGTACTTTGAGGATGCAACTTTGCATAACGAAAGTGAGTATCGGCATTTTTCTTTAGTGTCGTGCTGGCTGAGATCCTGCAAAGCTGATCAAATCAATGTTTGTTAAAATTTTTAGTGCAGGAGATGTTAATCTTTTCACATTTTTCTCCCAGGCATCTGAGTTACACTGAAAAAAAGTACAGAAGATTGCAAAGTTTAATAATGTGGGTAAGTTAATGTAAGGGCAAGGGTAAATGGGAAGTTTATCGGTCTGGTTAGGTTAAGCAGAAACCATAAAATGCTCGCATGTATTCCTGATTCCGTCTTCCTCTCTATTCCCTTCCATCAACTATTTAGCAGCAGACAGCAGGTAAGAGGGAATACGCTGTTTGTCTCCATTGCTTTTGCAATACACACTGCAGGCTGTTGAATGTGCTCTGCAGTGTTAATGCTGAGCCCGCCTTGTTAAATGAATAAGCCCAGCAAAGTGGGGAAGGGGGAGGATGCCTCCTCCTTGCTTCTCTCGGTCTGGCACTGTTCCCCAGGTGCTGAACAGGGGGGCAGATCAGCACCCCCGTTAATACATGTGAGCAACTGCTAAGTCAGAGGGATCTCATCAGCACACCCACGCTGGTGCTGGCATTCTGGCTGCACAAGAAAAGCAGTTGTCGCCATGGACACCAAAACAGGGAAGATTAATCAGAAAATATCGATAGGGTAAAATGTCAACGACTGAAAGCTAAATCTGCATGTAATCTTTAGTTAAAGGAGAGTGGTGAATCACCTCTTAGTTATGATAGGTGATCTCTGCCTGCAGGGAAGCTTCAGCATTGGGGAAATCCAGGTGATAATTTGCATTTTTATTACTATTAGTAACAGTGTTACAATGTTGGATTAAAATCTCACTGTGCTTAGATGCTGCATAAATGCAAAACAAATAAGGTGTCAAGTCCTACAAGTTTGCTATCTGAATATCATGCAGCCAAATGGGGATGGGAAGACTGAACTGAGACTCAGGACATCTTGGAGACCAGTCTGCTGAGCCCTGGCACCTAAGGGTCAGGTCAGCACCAAAGTCAATGCACAAAGGCACATTCACAGGTCACCAAGTGGTGTTAGATTTGGTGCTGACCTTGAGGTGAAAACGGGAGGGTGGCTGCTTTAGGTCCCGCCTCATCTAGAATCGATGCACTTAGTCCTGCCCTTCACTGGGAGGTATCTTCACTGCAAATCTTCTGCCCTCTAACCACTGTTATGCGACAGCAGTGATCATTATTGCTTAGGGCAGATACTTAATACAGTCCATTCTCCTGCAAATTAACAAAGACTTGAAAAGTTAGACCATTTATCATTCCAGAAGGCAATTTACTCAGCAGTTTTCAAATCAGAACCTCCTCAAATCCCAGAGCTAATCAAACCCTGATTTACTGCTTGGTTTTGCTACATGATTTCCAAAAATATATCCACAGGCTTGTATCTACTGGCAGTGCCTTTGTATTCTGTATTTCTCTGAATATATCTGATTACACTCATCAGAGTATAAAAGCAGTTGTCAAATGCAAAGGACAACTTCAATGGACCCACATTTAGTGTTTAGAGGAAATGTAATAGGAGAAAAGGAATGCAAGTAATTCACCAGCTAATGCAATTCAGCTTGCATGCATGCTAGGCATAAATCAGTACTTTGCAAACACACTTTAATATGTTTCTGCTTCTCTCAGTTTATTTAAATGGTCTTAATTTTTAAAGATCTTACACTGTCTGTGTCACATCAAGATCTGTCTCTTTAATAATCAAGTCAAGTGTTCCAGAACTGACTTCTTTGTGGCATGAGATGTGATTGAACAGAGCAGAATCTGAAAGGTTAAAAGGCCTTATCTTGTCATGAGAGACAGGGGAGCTCCAAGGGGAGACTTCAGGGTGAATAAGTCTGCAGGTACTGTCAGATCCTTTCTCAATGTGTCATATATGAGTGATGGGGAAAGAGCTTAGTCTTAAGGTAGTGATTAGGTTTTAGTTCATTTCTCTGAGATTTCCTGCTAGAAAATCTCATGAGAACAACCACATAGATTGGATTTCTTTTGTTGAGGACAAGAGCAAGATGAGTCCTTTTGCAATAATAGGGCATTCCTCTTCAGAAATATGTAGGATGAAAGTGGACCTTCTTGAACTTCACAAGCACAAAAGTTGCACTCACAAAATGGCCTGTTTCTCAATTCCAAATGAGCCCTCCTCTCTGCGTGTTCTCACACTGTTCTAATGAAAGGACATATCCAGTCCTTGCATCTCTGTGTAGAGCCTTCTTGGACAGCATTTTCACTCCCTAGAAAGTCTAGAGGCCAGGGGATGGTCATGAATTGATGTTAAGAGCCCAGATGTTCTCAGAGTAAAGACCAACTTTCACTATTCTTTCTCTTCCCACAACTTCTCCTCACCTGACAGCTGGAGTGACCATTGGAAAGACTAGAGTTATGTGTTGTAACAGAGGTGATTTTAGGTCACTTTGCCCTGAAAGGAGTAAGAAGTCCTTACATACTTGCTCTGCCAACCTTGCTGTAGAGCACTGTCACTCTGAAAAGCGGAGAAATGAGAAAAAAGTGGGGAGAAGTAGGGAACAAGAGTCAACACAACCATTTATCAAGAGCCTGTAAAATAACCAGCCCCCTAGAGCTCAAAGTATGCAGCTTGCCAGCCTCACAGTGCAACAAGACAGAGCAAATCCAGAACATTTCATTCTCTCTTTTCGGTTGTTTTAATTAGTTGCTGTTGCTCATTATTATGTTATGAAGAAAGTGTCTTCAACGGAATGGCTGTTTATGCTTAGATAGTTGTGCTAGGATTTCAAGTCATCCTTAATTATTTTAGTTACAATTCTTATGAAGACTCTGGTAATTTAATCATATTAAAACAAAAAGAAAGAAATTTTCTCTCTTTTGACATTTTCAGACATGTCCTTCAGATTTACAATGTGTGTATTAAAACAATGGCCATTGTTCTGTCTGCCAGGCAGATTTTGAATTGATCTTTGAACTGCTTTGAGTCTGGTAGAGTATTATTACTAGATGTCATAATAATTATTTTTTAGAAGAACTGAAGTGGTGCATAGAGATAGTTGCTACTACAATATAATTAATGCAGAATAAATTTGTAATCAAATATTCTGATTGTAGTCTAGTGGGATTTCAGCCATGAGCTGTGCTTGTATGACTTTGTTGACACCACTAGAAGCGAGGAATCAAGATGGGAACCAAGGATACCTGAAGGACACATGTTTTGCTAGGCCTGGAGGAGAGGACTACCCAAAGGGATCAAGCATGTGAAGGGAAGCTTTAGGGCACAGATTTGCGGATTCTGAATCATAGTTCTTGAGTTAGCACTCAGGACCAGAATTAATTTTCCAAATCAATCAGTTTTTCCAACACAAAGTTCTAAGGCATTGATAGTGTAAAAAAGGTTGAAAGGTTTTATTTATCTTTTATTGCCTTAAAATCTTCATATTGTCTCCTCTAGTGAAAGTGACCCTGAAGAGATGGCTTTGGGATATTTTTCACCTTTGTCATGAGTTTTTAACTGCTGCAAAGAAATAAAGGGTCCAGATTATCGGCAAAACTGTTTCAGAAGAGTCTCAGTATTAACATGCAAAAAGCAACTTAATTAGTCAGTTCAGTGACAAGAAAAGATATGGTCGAGTTTTCTTAGGAAAAAAATCTGAGCAGAAATCTACAATGTTTATTCAGTTCTTATCCTCAGTAATTTTGCCTCTCTTATCCTAAAAACGTCAGCAGGTTCTTTAATTCTTAGTTCCTGATGACTTTCAAAGGAGTACCCCCGACAGACAACACACACACTGATGAAACAGTATCGCTGCTTGCTCATTTACAACAAGGACTCTTGGCAGCTTAATGCATGTACACATGTTTTCTTGATGCATCAAACAGCAGGTCTTGAAATGTAGGAGAAATCTCGGTTGTTGGCACAGATTTCCTCCTGATGGATAACACAATGGTATTGGAATGTTTTTCAATACAAAATATTTTCTAGTGGAATAACATAATTTTTATATCTAATAGTCATGGCAGGTGCAGTAACTATACAAATGTGACTGTCTGGTTCAGCTTAAAATTTTCATCATCACATATTCAACATGTTCAATTTTTCATTCAAAACATACTCAGCGGTGTGATGGAAATGAAGTGGGCAGAGTCCTTCACAAGGTGGTGGTGTGGTGAGTACGGGCAGGTTACGCTCCTCTTGAGGGAGCATCATCTCCTGCCTGCCCCATCCATCTCTATGTAGTTAACCTTTTCACTGCTGGGAAGGCTGAGCTGCACATCAAACTGAATTCACAAGTTGGACGTTTCCAGTGTTTGCTTCTGAGCAAGCAAGTCACCAATATGTGTGGCAAAAAAATGACAATTTCTTTCAGTACTTTTCTGCTGTCTGAATAAAGGTGTTTTCCTCAGGGATAGAAAAGGTATTTCATGTAAAGCTTTCATCAATGACTTCAATTCTTCAGTGATTTTTATTTTGCGTTTGAAAGAGGACTGCTGTGCTGACAGGGAATTCTTTTCATTGTGGCATCAGAGCATAAATGAGAAATGACAGAACATCTTCAGGTTGCCTTTGGCATAGTTTTGTGTTAAATGCTGCTTTAAATTGAAGGTTTTCTGCATGGCAGTGCCATGACACACCAGGTCTGCTCTCCTTTCTGTGAAGAGAATAGCTATTTTTTTTCCCAGTTTGGGCTGAATTTGCCTCAGGGTGTCTTCTGCCCCATTTTATGTCGAAGTATTGAACACTTGTTGTTGTAAACAAGCTGTAGATGATTAGAATGCCCAGGTAGCATGTGCCACCTATAAGGGGAATCTACATCAAAGTACCCTCTCAGGCCTTTGAGTTTACTGGTCATGTATGGACCACGCTGGGGAGGCTAATCATCCCCTCGTCAGTAGTCGTGTTTGCTGAGTAAGGGAACTGTTTGGGGATCCTACACCAGACAGCATCAATGCACAGGCCATCGCTCCCCTGTGACATGGAAGAGTTCTGCATGACAAGGTGGACGTATCCTTAGGGCAGACCTGTGCAATGCAGAGCTGAAGTGTGCAGGGACACTCGAGCTGGCTCTGCTGCCTTTGCAGAGGAACCGGGTATAGTTTGGATCAGCCTGGTTTTAACGGCTTGTACAAAGTGGCCATATAGGACACAAACCACACTCTCTGCCTATCAGAAAGGGTGCATTTTCAGAAGGAAACAGAGCTTTGTATTTTAAAATAATTAAAAACACTTCAAAACACTAATTATTGCTCTGAGATTGTCATGTTGTTCATGCAAGCCATGATTCAAAGAAACTTTCATGACATACTCATTTCTTTCTGACACTCTCATGTCAGAAGACTATGGGGCATTTATTCCAGGCAGGGAATTTGAAAAAAAAAAAGAAGAGGTAAATGGCCTTCTAAACTACAACTTTCCCAAGGCAAGCATGACAGTACTGAGAGCTCTCAGTAATGCTATTAATTTTCATGCTTGCTAACGTGACATCTGTATTTTTTCATGTGCTTTCACGGTGAAATGTCTGAGTTGTATGAAAATTACTTCATTTAAACAAAGTTTCTGGAGTATAATGACTTCATTTAAAAACAAAAATTAGCACTGAGGCAAGAGCTAGGAGAAAAATCTGCAACTTCATTGTAATTAACAAAGACAATTACTTTTTTATAATTAAGTTTTTTAAAAAAATCTTCAGTTCTAATTATGATCAGGCAGCTGTACTTACACATCTTTTGCAATGGGATGAACTGAATTTAAAGTTCGAATTTAAAACCGAAGCAGAAATCTTTTTGTTGAATACAGATATGTAACAATGTGTGGAATCCCTTCTCCAAATAATGACCAGATTAATTTTAATTTTCCTATTGTGACTTTTCATGTGCAACAGATTCATAAAGTATGGCTGAAAACCAAAAATTGTAAGAAAATAAATGGAGTTTCTTTGTGCAGGAGATGATAGCTTGCCTGCCATAGTTCACATACCCTCAGAAATGTGTGTGGAGCTTAGCTGCTCTTTCAGTATAAAATTTTCATCATGTATCACCTAAATGGCCCTTTCCTTATTCTCCTAGGATTGCTCTCTGCTAGGTGCTGACTCTGCAGACAGACTTGTTAATTGTAATTCAAATTATTCATTACAGTTCATATAAAGGCAACAAATTAATCCATTAGAATTTGAAAGATCAAAGCATCTCATCCCTTGTTCGATTTCTGAGGGAAAGATGCAATTTAGGTGTCTTTCAGAGCACGAATAAAAGGTAGTAGAAGTAGCTTAGTGAAAACTGGATTTTTGCTCCCACAGAAAGCACCAATATTTTGTCACTTGTTTTTACCTGGGAGAAAGGTGAAAATGGAAGATGTCAAAAGACTTGCATAAAAAACTCACCTTGTTGGCATCCCCAAGAAGAAAACTTTGCCTTGTTTATCAGTGTTTCCTTCCAGAACTGATAGCCTGCACCTTTTTCCCTCTTCCTCCTGTCTGGAACTGGTTATCTTCTTGGAACTGATGCATCAGTTTTCATACTGCTGTGCTGCACTGTGCCTGAAAACAAGAAGCACATGGCACCCATGCTAGAAATCATGTGAGGTATCTGATGGACTCAGGGCTCACCCAAGTGCTCTTTCTCTAAATGTTTTACTTTAACTTTCCCAGACAAAAATGAAAAATTCAACATTTTCCTGTAAATATATTGAAACTTTGAAAATGGAGCAAAGCCACATTTTCTGGCAGTCTCTTTTCTCTTGCAAAGCAAATGCATCGTGACAGACAATCCCCATCCACTTTTAAGTACTGGACTGAAAGCTCTGGAAAGCAAGCCCCCCTGTTTCTAGGCAGAACAGTAATGGACATGGGAGAGGAAAGAATTCCCCCATATCACTCCAGGCCCTTGACTGGCGAGAGCCTCCTGATCCTCTGGCTATAACAAGACTCTCAGGTGGCTCTCAGTAGGACTGTAGGTGCCTGGATTGTAGACGTTAACATGTGGTAAGATGCATTTGTCCCCAATCCTTCTTGTCAGAATGGTCAGCAGGGGATACCAGGTAAAACCATTGGGGTGGTGACGGAGAAAATGCATGTAAAGGTTAACCGTTTGCGCAAAGACTTATGTACAGCAATCCCTCGACTTCCTAAAAATGGGATGTGTTACCGGACCAGACCTCCTGAAAGGCAATCAGCATTTCCTGGAGGATCTGAGAGTTGATGTATTAGACTGAAATATTTATTCCTTCTGTTAACTTTCACTCACTTTAATAAAAGTATAAAAATATTGTGGTTTTCAGTAATACAAGGGACTAATGAAAGATGAATATGAAAATATCTATCACTGAGGCCTTTTACTACTACCTCTTCTAACAACCAAGCTAGTACCGTAGTGAATCAATAGAGAGCTCCCTGCGCTTCTACCTTGCGTCACCTACCATTTGTCAATTCTATTTAGCTCTTTGTCTCTGGCAAAAGACAAGATTAAGACTGCCAGGCTGGTCTGGTCCAAGGCCAGGGCACTCTGGCTGAGGGCAGGCAAGGGAAATGACGAAAGCCTGAAACACCAAAATTGTGAACTTTAGGAGAAAGCAAAATAAAGGAGTACATGAAATAAGGACTAAAGACAGTTAGGTCTACATATCCAGTTTATCTTGTGTGCTATCAGGTGGAGTAGGAAGAAACCTCATCCCAAAGTTAGCACTGCTGCCTTCTCTACTAAAGGTTTATCACATCCCTGTCACTATAATCATAGCACTGATGTTGCTGTTGAGACCATCACCTTCCTGAGGCCCTTTGGACAGCTTTGCTGTGAATGGTTTCTCAGCCAGCAGCTCCCAATGATATATATGAACAGCTGGGGAAGTGCATTTCTCTCATGGCCACCATTCAGACAGTTGATTTGGCACTGAACCTTCTTGTCAGTTAGTGGTTCTCTCTGGGGTGGAAACTGGGTCAGGGCATAACTTTGCAGCTGCAACTTGCTGGAGGAGACTGAGGCTCTGCAAGGTAGACAGCGTGTGTGTGTCCAGCTGGATGGCCTTGGCTGGCAGTCTGTTTGTGTCTCCTTTTGCCACCTCTCCATCCATGAATCTCTATCTCCCAGGAATGCCAGTCATTGCAGTACTTGGCTGCCAAAGCCTGTGTTGCTTAAGAGCAGATGATGTGCCTGCATCAGATCACTGAAGTCTCTGATGTTAAGCTGTGGAAATGACAGGAGGTTCCAAAAAAAGGGAGACCTGTCAAGTGAGTGAGTGGCTGCAGAGTGGGTATGGAAAAGCATTAGTGCTTGCCTGTTGCTGTTCAGTCAGACTTGCCTAGCAGGCGTGGGAGCTACGGTCGGTTGAATTCTTTCCTGCACTGTAGCTGTGAGCAGGGAATAACTCATAGGCTGTGGCCTTGGCAGTCCCATCTGGATAGATGACTCACAGCAAGCTACTAATTGTCCTGCTTACCCTGGTGGTAACTCATTGCCTTTTCCTGCCCTCTCTTCTTAAATTAGCAACGTGGATGCCTCTGGGCTTATTTTCAGTGGCACCAAAAGAAATTGGCACTCTTGGTCCATGATTTTCTTTCCTCTGGGGATATGGCCAAGATACTGGTGGTTGAGAAGGGGTGGTAAGGACACTGCATCCTTGTGATTCTACCTGTCACCTGTCACCCTCACAGCTACAGTCTGCTCCAAGTTTGAATTGTTCAGCAGCCAATTTGCAGGTGCTAGACTTTCCAGAATAGTTTGTCTGGTGCCTTTTAGCCAGGGAGTGTGGCAGGGCACAGAAGAGAAGAGACTGCCTACTTTGGAAAAGCTCACACTTCAGATGCCGTAAGGGAATGCACATGTCTGCTTGGCTGACTTATCTGTCATCCCAGCAAAATGGCCTGACAGCTTGCAGCTCACGCCTGCTTGCAGACACGGTCACTAGATCAAGGCATGGGGCATACATTTAACATAGGGAACTCCCAGTTTGCTTGATTGTTTTTCCCAGTAGAGCCTCTCTGAAGAGGTACGTGGAATTCGTTTTCTTGTCCCTCAGGATTTACTGGAAGTTATCTCCTGGGAAAATAAATGGGAATAATGAAAATAATCAACACAACGATGAGGCAGACAACTGCAAATCTGCACCTTGGATGATTCAGGGTGATGACTGAGAATTTGACAGGGGAAGAGAAAAAGAAAAAAGAACATGAGCTATGGGCCAGATACTTATCCCAGTTGCACCAGGGCAAACCTACAGCTGTTCTTTAGGTGTCAAAGGACGTACAGTACATTTCTCAGGAAGTCAGTCAAGTGGACAGAAAGCTTCCGCTTGTGAGCAATATTGTCTGCATGCTGTAGAGCAGCAAAGCGCTCTCTGCACCGCAGTAGGGCTTAGAGAAGAGCATGGATCCTCATCACCACACAGGATGGTAACCAGCAGAGAGCAAAGGTGACACTGTCCGCTTGGCGCCTTCCAGAGGTGCCTGCAGAAGTGCCTTACTCTAATAAACCAAACATAACTGCATGCTAACTTGGTTTGTCAAGCCAGACTCTTGATTAGTCTCTGTATGATATATCGATCGTGTAATTTCATTACCCAACTAACCAACTGGAGAGAGGAGAAAGATTAATAAACTACCGAAGTTTTCTGTCCAAGGGAAGGCTGATACCCTGATAAGCCACATCACTAGGAGATGCTAATTACAGTGTTGCCTCTGGAGAAGGCTGCTGTGGGTGGTTTGACCAGCTTCATGAGGTGCTTCAAATTAGTCTGTTCTGCCCGGCCTTGTTTATCATGCCAGTCTTTATCAGATATTTAATCAGTTCTCCTGCCAAGAGAGAGCTGTAGCTCATACTGTCCTGTTTCCATATTAAGACCTGCTGGACTGGGAATTGCTGGAAAAGAAAAAAACATTCTGAGATGGCCATGGAATTACCAGGTGTCCTCTGGGTTACTGGAGGCACAGTCTACTACTAACCATCTACTACCTGTGTACAAGAGATGGGCACCAAACCTGAGAACCTAGAGCTGTCACAAAGGTTTGGCTGGAAGACTGTGTAGATCAAGTCAGAATTCATTCAGAAGCACTTTATTTGACATGCCCTTAACCAGAAGTAATCTGCTTTATAGCACTCTTTTACCAAAGCTTCATTAAATATTATTTTGATCTGTTTTTCTGGTGGAAATGTAGTGCCCATGTAAGGGAGAAATCTTGCTGTAATGCAGTTAGTAGAAAATTGCACATGCCATAAGTGTATAATTGAATTTTTTATTAATATACTTAGCCTGCATTCTTAATTTATTTGCACAAAATATGTGATGTTGTTAAGAGACAGTTATTGTCACACTTCTACCAGGGAAACTTAAAAAGCAAAATTTTGCAACTATTTAATTAACTTTCTTTTGCTCTGTAGTTAAAAGGTAGTTAAATCCCTAAGCATTCATTCAACTTTAATGAGGATTGGAAAGTAATTGCTTATGTATTTCTGTATAATTATGACTTAATTGCATTACCAGTAGATTTATCTTTTACTTATTTAGCCAAGCTCAGAAAATAATGTATGAAGAACAAGTTGATGTTTGTTTGGATTTTGTCTAAGAACAACATGATTAGGAACAAAGTATTCTTACGCATGAGTCCATATAAGATGTACAAGTAATAGATTTTTTTCAAGAGTTTGCAGACTCTTCCTAAAGGCCAATTTTAATTTGATCAGCTCTTATTCACCAGGTGACTCCTGGGAGTGCTTGAAACCAAAGAGATGTCTCCATTTTGAATCCCAAAGAAGTCGACTGTTTCCCTCTATCTCCCAGCAGATTCTTGGCCTAGAGACTTTCTGAAACATGCCAAGGACTCATCCCACTTTTGTGTGTTTCTACTATTCACTGATGCACCACCAGAATGAAATGGCTTTATCAAACAGGAAGAGGAAGGCAGGATTGTCAAAAAAAAAAAAAAAAAAAAAAGGAGTGAAATTTAGCCTTTATTTTATAAATAAAGGCTAAAACCTAATAGACTCAGGGAAAACATTGCCCATTACCAGGGAAACCTGGTAGATGGTACAGAAGGCCTTGGAGAACTAGCCCAAATGTAGAAACTTATGTAGGTTGAATTTGATCCTCTGCAGCCAAGGGAAGGCATTTCCAGAAGCAAATTCATCCCACCTGTCTTAGAAAACACATTCTGTCAACCGAAGGTGCCTATTTCCTTCTCCCACAAAATCTATAAATAAAGAGAAAATGATGGGGACTTGTGCAGATTTTCTTTGGTGAATAAATGTAAAATTCTATTTGCTTCCCAGTTGTCATTCTTTCTCAGCACATTTATGTGATATTTTCTTACTTTATTTGCAATACAAAGTTACAAATAGTCCTGTAAGTGCAAGCTGAGATTTTCACACAGCTACATGATTCCAAGAGCCGTAGCTGAAGAAAAGCCCTGCAAATACCACAATTCTTATTTAAAAAATTGAAGAGTGCTAAAGACATCAACTAAACACAACAGAAATTTGAATACTGATTTTCAAACTATTTATAGAGTAAAAAAGAAAAGGGAAAGAAATGAGAGAATAAAGCTGAATTTCAAATAATTTTAAAGAGGCGTAAATTGTTTACTGGGTTATTCCTGAGGATAATGAGGAAATAAGCTGAATTTGATAAAGAAATTCTCTATTGCAAATGAAAGAGCTTGGCTCTTAGGGGGTGAAGTTCATCAGCACAAGGCTGATGTATCATAGAGTGTTGCATTGGGCCGTTAGTGGACCCACCACTCTTCACACAGACCTACAGAAGAGATGAATTTCATTTACTGAACAAATGACTCTTGGCATCCTCTCTGTTCATTTGTGAAACTCAACAGTTTTTTTCAATTATAATTATCAGCCACCTATTTTTGTTGATAATGGATACTGAAGTGTGACAGTAGCTATCAGCCCAGCTGAATAGTGGTTTACTCCCAGCTCTCTATAAATATAGAATTTCTGAAACAATTTCTAGCAATGTTGGTTAAAAATTCAAAGGCAGATGAATAATGAATTATCCATGGACATTCCTATATTAAAATTTTACACTATGAAAGGAAAATGTAAAGTAGACATTTTCCAGGATTCCACATAACAATTAGCAAGCACATTTTTTTCTCTAGAACAGGCTTCCAACATGTAGGTCTTCAGGGATTTAACTGAGCACTGTTAAAAATATGCGACTGAGAACAGATGTTATTACAAACAAAGGTACAGAGTGCTGCGTCAAAACCTTTATTTTCCTATGTACTTCCTAACTCTGGAAAGTGGAATGAGCCAATTTTTAGAGAACTGCAGATTTTAGAGGTAGAAAAGAACATCAGAAGAATTTCTGAATAACACAGGACAACAAGTGTGATGACATTGCTCCTTTTCCAGGCCAAAGAGCTTTTAGAGAGACATTTAATCTTGATTTCAAGAATTCATACTGTAACAGACTGTCAGGCAGGAGAGACTGACTGATACTGACTCTGAAAATCAGTGCTCTGTTTTTAACAGGAGTTAATTCAGGGAATTCCTCTGGGCCATTTTGAACAGTCTCATCTGGTGGATGGGGTCTTTTCCCACAGGAATGCGAATCCCTCCACAAGAAACTTGAGTGTATCTATCTAACATTAGTCCTGCTGTCCTTAAAATTTTGATGCTCTCCTTGGAGATCTGCATACGCAGGTTCACAGCAGTCACCTGGAAGCCTAGACATCTTTATAAAGAAAACCTTAAGCAAATGCACAGCTAAGGGTAATTCCTGCTCCTCCCAAGCACTGAAATGCAATGGATTTGTGCAATGGCTGGGAAAAATGTACCCCTGCCTTCAGCCTAACCCTCCGCTTTCCTTGAAGATTCAAAAGCAAGGCTTCTTGCCCAAGAAGCAAAGGAAATCTTTGTACTAGCTACAAAAAGACTGTAAGAGCACAAGTGCCCACTCACCTTAGCATTAGGAATTGAAAATTGTTTTGTTTTGTGTCAGAGAATAATAGAGATGTGAGAAACTAACAGTGCCCAGCACTGAGAAATCAGCACCAGCTGGTTATGAGGAAAAATAGGATTCTGGGTCCCATTAACTCAATGACTCCTGCAGCCTCCTCTTCACATCAACAGGCTGATGCAGAAACCCAATGGGAAAAGAAGCTGCTCCAACTCCGATAGTAATTTGTTTTGCTAGCAAAATATTTTCAAGTGATTCTGGTTGCTAAATGAGAAAGTGCATTGGGAAGAGGAGGAGGTGAGGCGGGTGGAAAATGAAGTATTTCATCAATTAAACAGATGAAATCAGAGACTGGTTGGATATGCTGCGACACAGTCCAGCTGCCTGACTGGGTAATTAAACTCTGGCCTGTCTGTTGAAGCGCAGGAGGCATTTCTGCAGTGAGGTTAAATTAAGAGTTGGTGATGACAAGCAGACACTATGGAAATGTCAAAATTAGCATGAGCTGAATGAGAGTGCTGGACAGTCCTAGCTGCACTCCAGAGGATCTGATGGAGCAAGGGAAATTCTGAGGCAGGGAGCTTGACTTTTTCCTGTGGCTGCTCCTGGCTGCTCCCTGCAGAGCAGAGACTCAACCACTTGGACAATTTTGGCCAGATCTGGTACTTTTTCAGAAGCGGCAATGTGAGCACAGCAAAAGTTGGCTCTTCCCCTGAATTGCTGCGTTGAAGAGTCCTCTTCTCCCCATGAACTGATGAGAAATCCACCTCAAATACAAATTGAGTATAATACGAATTCAGGATTGAAGTAGGAAAGGGATAAGTGAGGGATACAGCTGATTTGTCTGATGAAGCACTAAAGAGATGAAAGGGATTCTTTTAATTTTCTGTTACTTTCCACCGCTCTTCTTGAATCTGGATTAATATCATTAATTTCTTTACACAGCTACATTTCCTGCATGGGGCTAGAAAAGGAAGCATAGTTCTCCTCCATGGTTCACTTGGGAGGTACTGGGAAATTAATTCCTGCATGCTGCAAATTCAAAACCTTGCTGGAGGCTGGCAAGGAAAAAGAGGGAGAGATTAGTCTTCTAGGGAGCCCAGCATGGGGATCTGCCTCTTGATATTATTAGGGAAGTCACCAAGCATTTCTTAATAAGATTTTTTAACAAACTAATCAGCAATATTGGATTTTCAAGGATTTCAGAGGGAATTCTTGCTAATTGACGAGTTTTTTTCCATTAGCAGCTCTCAGCAGGAGCTTCACGCACAGGTGGGAGAGCATCACGTATCTTGTAAAATCAATACTGCGGCCAATTAAAAAAAAACAATTAGGGTGGCTGACTCAAATTAGAATTGCTAATTCCTAATGGATTGAGATGTCAAGGTAAGGCAAAGATGTAGGAGTCCAGTGTCTTTTAATACAGTGAAAGGACTGACATATTCCATGCAATGATGTGAATTCCCACTTGATTCCCCATGATAAAGCTGCCTCATGTTACTTGAAAAAGTCATTTGTGAACATTTCAAGTGGATTTAACCATAGCCCAGCTCCCTGCACTGCCTCTTTCTCATAGATGAAGGGAATAGTCACCTTTGTGTGTTCTTATGTTCTTCCTTGAGCCTCAAACCTTAGAATAGCAATTCTTCAGTCTCCTCAACTCAGTGGTGGAGATTTGGTATGCAAGATCAAACCTCATCTCTCTGTATGGGAGAACTCAAGGTCCAGCATCTTCTAAGCAAGCATATTGCTTACTTAGAGTAAGAGATGTCATGAGATGGGCTGTTATGCTGACAGAGAGATACAAGGGGAACAGGAAGAGAAATGTTTGCTGGCTTTATGCAGTTGTGCAAATACCATGTTTGTGCCATGACTTTGCCTGTGAAATCTTCCTTGCAAGCGAAAAAAGGCTTTCTACCTTGGTGCGTGAACAAACCATTTGAGCTGTTCCTCAAAGCGGACAGCACTATTATTTCTATTACCTTGCACTTGCTTCAGCAACAATTGCAGTTACATACATGGTTATATTTAAATTTATCTATATCACTCACGCTTTGCAATTTGACTCCAGTCTGCGCCACTTAACTAATGCTACCAGTGCTCTTAGCAAAAGTAGTCATCATGAAGGTGCAATTCATGCCCCTTCTGGGAAGTTCAGCTCCTCCTCTGAGGATGTAGCACTCGTTTTGAGAGGGTTTATGCCAGGCTGAATGGTTCAGGGTTGTTTATGGAGATCTGATCAAGACACTGGGTTTTCAAGCAGGATTTTGTCTGGTGTCCCTGCTGTGATCACACAGTAAGTTGAATTTGCCAATAATACAGCTTACCTCTGTGGATGGGCTGCAATGAAATATTCATAGAAATAGAAAATGCAGAGTATTTTTTTTGTTAACAGAAATATTCCCAAGAGACTTTTATCACCCCATGATTCTAAGAGCTGGAGCTTTCTGAAAAAATTGCTATCAGGAATTTGATGTACAGCTGTAGACTGAGCCCTGCACCCCAGCAAGCACTATAAATGCAGCATGTGTACCTATAACTTATCCTTTTCTTTCACTAGTGACATTTGATGCCTTAGATTTCCCTTATTTCCTCCAAGCATGGCTTTTTTAAGCTGCTGGTCTGATGCCTTAGATTTCCCTTATTTCCTCCAAGCATGGCTTTTTTAAGCTGCTGGTCTGGAAACAACAGATAACCCAAAATCAGAGCATGGAGGATGAATGGAGTTAAGTACTAGACTTATCCCACCTGAATGCAGGGTGATGTAGCATTAAGGTGTTTTTCAGCTTCTGTGAAATGACAGTACTTCTTTTTTTCCAGGCAGTCAGAGATGGCACCAGAGCAGCTCTTCTAGAAGGCATAAGCAAATATATTTCCCTAACACCATGAGAATTAGAATCAAGAGCGTAGCTGCTGTTTGTTTTCTTAATCCACTTGCTACATCCTGCTCAGGGTTGCTCAGCTCCACGTCTGCTTGCAGCTCTCTGAACCTGCTTGCCCAGGCTGCTCTATGAAAAGCCCTGGGGATGCTCTGAGCCCGCTGTCTGGGAATGTGTGCTAGGAGAAATCAACGTGAAGCCTCCAGGAGTTGGGGGCTATGTCACTAAAGCAGCAGCTCTCTTTCTGTCCTGAAAATCAGATCTTTCAGTACTTACCCAAGCCAAGGTCAGTCATTACTGGGTTCTTTTTTGCTCTATTTCTCAAGTTGTCTTGCAAGTGGCAGCAGCTTGCTGATGTCCACTCCATGCAGGAGCTCTTTCAGCTCCAGTGACAACCACGCTTCCTAAAACATAGAAGGAATCTTTATCTTTCTGCAATAGTACAGCAGTCAGATAATTCTGAGAGGACAAGAATTACTCATTAAAATTGTGCTATAAACTCTTCCTTACGAGCTGATTTGAAAGCCCCATCTCAATTAATTGCCTTTCTTCTCATTATAACTTAGGACCATGTGACCAGGCTAATATTCTCTATACTCCCTCTTTGCTCTGCTTTCAAGAAGTAAATGGAGAAAGCTTGGAGAGAAATGGGAGCTGATGAGTATGGGAGTAGCTTTCTTCCCATAGCTCTTCGTGACTAGCAATTAAACTTGTGTCTTCTTTGAGATGCTTTTAAGTAAATAACTAATCAGTTAATAAAAGGACTGCATGGTATCCCTTACTAACATCATCCTTGCAATCTGATGGAGGCGACCAGGTCAGTCTCTTTAGGGAGTTTGATTCTAACCCAGTTCAGGTAGAATACCCTTGAATGCCTATACAGGAGAGATCCAGGAGGGAACCTGAGGTCAGGCTATCCGAGGGCAATGTGAATTTGGCTACAGGCCTTTCTCCTTGCAGGCTCAGGAGCACTCAGAGTCCTTTGGCACAGCAAGGCACTATATAACTCCTCTTTCCTTTCCAACCTCATATATACCGTATAGAACATATGTCACATATGTTAGACATTTAGGGTGTGATGAAATGCCCTCTGGATCTGCCTCTCCAAGCAGCATACATGATGAGCTTAGACTAGACTCCTCGAATTTAGACAGTTAAAACCTGGCAAGATGAGGGCCAACCTCTATCAGCCATGGGCATCATTATAGCATGTTTCCTTATAAATGCCTGTCTCCCTGTAAAGTGAGGCTAATAGCATCACTTTGCTGCAAGGCTGAAAGAAAACATGAGCTAAAGCAGTGAGCCTCCCAGATCCAGATGTAGCAGCTGTCTGAGTGTTTAAGGCTGATCAAGCAAACATGGCATTGCCTGGGTTTAACTACCTTTCCGTAAGAAATCCAGTAAAGCTGTTTCACTCTGATTTTGTTTCTCTCATGGGTTCCTGTTTTCACAACATATCTTTACCTTGTGGATTATTTATTCTTGACTAGGTAACAAACTAATCTGATATTTTGCTTAAAATAGACAAAATAATCTCTTAGTGCAGTTTCTACAGGAATATTTTTAACACAAACCTGTATATAAGAAAATCCTTCTATAAGAAAATTTTTCTAATATGCCTCTTTGAAGAATGTTTCAGTGGTTTTGAGGCTGTATCCTTTACCAGCATGAGCAATGATCCAGGATGTAGGCAAGTGTCTACTGAATCTGAGCTTATGCTGTGTGGTCCTGGGGTATCTGATCTATCTAGAGACGGGGCTCAGGCATCATATGCCCAGGTAACTCATTAGTGTAAGCAGGAGAGAGTCAGTGAGTCATACACACATTCATTTTAGGCACTGTTTGCCTGAGTTATACAGATGTGATGTTGTGTATAGCTAACATTTGATTTCTTTGAATTCAGAGCCTTTGGGGCATTCATCTTTTAAAAGCCTCCTTTGGTGGCATTGCATGTTTACTGCAGATTTCTGACACATTGGGCTATAGATTACTATAGACAGATCTATTCTCTCAGTGCCTGTGGGCTTTATGCAAAAACTACAAAGGAAACTTTACACTAAATATAGAACCATATTCACTGTTTCAAATTCTCTTCACACAAGCTGAATTTCAGCTTTTTGCTAGTTGACTTAATTGCATTCACAAGCTGTCTCCCCTTTTCCCTTCTCAGCAATGTAAAAACCAACACCTGCGTTCTTGTGTTATTATTTTATCACGGCATATAGAAAAAGGATGTCAGGAGAGAAACTTCAAAAAAGTGCATTGTTCTGTCTATTTTCAGAGTCAAGAAACACAAAACCTATTGATTGGGCTGGGTCACAGTACCTCTCTCTGTTTAAATAGTGAGTAGATAAGGTGCTCGAAAACATTCTTTTTTTTTCCTCGCTATAGATGGCTTCTTTGCAGCTCTTGTATAAACTCTGAAGAAGTTCAAGAGGTGGAGGGGGTAGCACTTAGTTATTACACAGATGTACTTGAATACAGCATTCTTCTCTTTCCTCTCAATAGATATAAATGGTAATACTGTTTCTACCTAAAAGCCATATTTCCTTTATGGATGCCACTAGTGACTGCTAGGATAACTGTCACCAGGATATTAGTTTAGTTTAATATTAGCTGTGAATAGTAGCTCGCTTCATTTGGGGGAAAATATAAAATAAGGAATGGCATTACTAAATTTTCTGTTTCCAAAACTGAATGCCGGTGCCTCTGAAATGCCCTGTCCCCTTTCTCTTCTGTGTCCTTTTTCAGGCCCGGTTCCCTAGTGAGGTGTTACCAATGCAAGGAGGAGCATGGCAGTATGCAGCAAACCCAGTCCAGAGTTTGCAGGGAGGAGATAGTTAGATATTCTAGTTGAGATTCTGAATTCAAAGACTTGATATTTGCTGGAGGATTTGGCTGGCACTGCTATGTTAGCTAAGAAATGTGGAAATAAAACTCAAGTTGCTGATGCCAGCAAAACTCCTAGCATGGATGTGGTATACTGGCAACAGGCTAGTTCTGTCAGACCACAGCACTTGGGGCAATCCTGTAATTAATCTGGCAACAGCCATACACGGAGGATACAAGAGCCTGAGAGCGTCCTTACCCCAGGGAGGCTCTCCCCTGTACGCCAGCCATGTTCTGTGTCCCCGGGCGGCCCTGATCTTTGAGCGTTTACTCCTACTTACAGCCCCGCAGGGCCTTCTCCGCCAGCAGCTCGTCCAGCACGGGCTGTCCCGGCGCGGCTGGGGCGGCCGCCTCAGCGATGGCGCCGCGGCGCGAACCGCCCAACGGTCGGCCCCAACGGTCGGGCCCAACGGTCGGCCCCAACGGTCGCCACGCGCCGCCTCGAGCGGCACCGCCCTCCCACGCCAACGGCCGCGCGGCGGTTTGAATTTCGCGCCTCAACGCCCTCAACGGCCGCGCCTGTGTAAGTGCCGCCCTCGAGGGCCGCGCGGCGGGTGAAGCGGCCGCCTCAGCGCCCGCCGGGCGCTCCCTGAGGCGCCGCCCGCGCCTCTCCCCGCCGCAGCATGAGGGAGCTGCTCCCGGCCCTGCCGCTCCGGGATGAGACGCCCTCCCCTTCTCCCCATTCCGTCCCCTTTCTCACGAGGCTGCGAGCCCACCCTAGTGCTCTGCTTCGTGTTGTCTCCGCAGCCTGCGCTGTGCTGCCCTTACAGCAAATGAGTGACGGAAAGTGTGTGAGTGTAACCAAACCTGGTAAGCTTTTCTCTCTGGGCCCTTTCCCTGCTGTTGTTTACTGAAAGTGTAACTACAATGACAATGGCCTTACAGGTATAAAAGTCCTTTTAGAGGCCAGCAAATGTTTCCTCAGCCATCTTAGGACCCCTCAGGACGGGAGGCTTATGGCAGCTTTCACTGACTGCTGTGGGTCGCTCCTCTCATCCTCGCAGGAGGGTTCCTCATCGCCTTCAACAGGCCAACATCGACCGTTGCTTGGTGCCGCCTCAATGTCTCCAAATGTTCTGCCTGGAACAACTTGATTCTCTTTTTCTCTGTAGTTTGCAGAACTCATTTTGAGTGGCTGATGGGTCCAAATGCTGGTGACGCTCAGCAAGTGCCCAAGTACACACAAACAGCCCACCCTGCTGCCAGCCGTGCAGAGAAGCAGCCAGCTAAGGGCACGTGAAGGAGATGCCAGTGTCTGGAGTACCCTGGCCTTCCACAACATGTCTTCTCCTGGACTAATAAGAATGATGTATGAACTTGAGACTTATTTTCTAATATTAATTAATGTATTCTCAGTTTATCACTTGTGGCACTGTGAATACTTATCTCATTTTCCGTATGGCTCTGGGCCTGTGCGCGTGTGAAGGTCTAAACTTCCAGTTTCAGCTGAGAAACTAGTGCTGTGCAGCTATGCCAAAGACTCAGTATTACAGAAATTTACGGGAAACAGCTTTTTGTAAATGCCCTAAGGCTGGAGAACAAGGTAGCTCTATAGCAAGAGGAAGCTGGTGCCTATTATTGCCACATGTTCCCAAAGGCATATTTCCGTGTAGAAAGTCTTTCATATGCTTCTTACTGTGGTTCTATTACCACTATTCAGCGGTGGTGATGCACAGCTTCCAGACTGAACAGAAGACCCCGGGAAAAGCCATCTTGTACTTCCTGGTGTAAAATCAACCATAGCAAAGAAACAGAAAGCTCACTTGGGTGTCCTCTGCAATGCACAGTGGAGATGCGCTCTGGATACACAGTGCTCTGCAGGAAAACAGCCTTCCTCCCACACACAGCTGTCTGCAGGCTCGAGACTGGAGTGTCTTATTTGGAGCGCTTGGACTATGTTCTCCATGTTGCCTCTTCCAAGAATCAGCTTTGGATTCACTTGCCCTAGGAGCTGCCTTCTCTTTAATAAGGCAATGTATTGTGGGCATTTTCCACAATGTTTCTAAAAGTCATGACTCAAATGCAAAAGCCAGTCTCCTCCGCTGAATTATGAGTGCAGCAGTTACTTGACACATTTATCTGAAAGCTAAACAGGGCAATATGCTGGTGTTCTAAAATGATTCAAAGATCATCGTTTCATGTAAGGAACAGGACAGCTAGTTTTGAAGGATACCAGCTGCAGAAAGAACGTCGGGACCAGTTAAAGCTGCAGGACGTAACATTCTCGAGCAGCCACCGACAGTTTCTGCAAGGGCTGGGAGCTGTTGCAAGAAGATGGCAGGATTACTGGTTAGTATTCAATGCATAGAGGGAGCATAAACATAAAGGAGGGAGAGGGGGACTGAGGGAACAGGCCAGGGTACAGAGCTCTGCTGATGTAAACCTTCCCCCGTGTATATTTTGCAAGTGTCACCATCCAGTGCGACGCCATCCCACATTACATACACATGTATACTTCTGGGTATACATCTCAGCACTTGGGAGATTCAGTGAAGGGCTTAAGAAATTGTTAGTCNCAGAGCTCTCCTGATGCAAAATATACACAGAGGAAAGGTTTACAAGTGTCACCATCCAGGACGACGCCATCCCACGTTACATACACACGTATACTTCTGGGTATACATCTCAGCACTTGGGAGATTCAGTGAAGGGCTTAAGAAATTGTTAGTCAGAGAGGCAATTATGCTAAGCCTTTCTGAGAGCTTTCTAACCAGCACAGCCGCTTGGGCAAATCCTTTCAGACAATAAAAGACCACTCAAAGTCTGATAACTTGATTTCTTTCTATACCCATAATTACTGGTGGAAAGTAGCAAAGCTAAACCACCAAGGGAGAGACAGGAGACTTGTCTGAAGGAGAGCAGGGTCTTGAGATTAAAGCATGGATGCTCTTGGTGGTTTTGTACAAGTGCTAGTCTCTTATGACAACTTTCTGTGTGACCTTTCATAAATCAAGAGGAGATCCCAAGTGCCTCATTTTTCTGCTAAACTAGGTATCATATCCAAGGTGCTAAAATCAGGTATCCAGAAACGGACACTTCTGAGAACACGTGCTTGTTCGTACCTGCAGAAAAGCGTTGTGATGCTGCCTCCTCATGCTGTCCAGCTCCTTAGCCATATGTTGCATTTTTTGGACTGCAGCCTTGTCTTAAAACTTTTAAGTGAAAGGACTTGAAATATTTAGTTGATGTCTACGTAGATGTATCACATATAACTTGTATGTGACTGATTATGTTTGAGCTCTCCAAAAACCTCCTCTCATCATGGGCAGGAATTTCACTTCAGTGTGGTGACAGGAGATTCTGGGAAGGTTCTGAGGTTTCCAAGTTGTTCTGAAGTGCTGCATCTTGGCATATTTCTCAGCTGATCATACTCCGTGCTTGTCCTTATGTGTCTGAAGTAGAAAAGATGAGCGGTTGCTGCCTAATAGCTCCTTTAGGACATGCCACTAAGAATGCGGAGCTTGACAATGCCAGCACAGAGGGAGCTGCCTCTTTTGTCTCTCTCAAGGGCTTTTTGAACTCACACCACTGCAGAAAGCTGCTTCCTGGTGTAAAACTGTGCCGGGTTGGCAGAGGTTAACTCCTGCTCTGGGCTTGGGGGAGCCTAAGCAGTGGAGGAGATACCCTTTAAAGTAAAGTGACCTTGCTCTGAAAGCAGGAAAGGAAGGGAGACCCTTCTCTCCCGCCTTGGCTAAGCCTCAGTTTGTATGGCATCCCTTTTTATCTGCAGAAATTTCTTAAGCAAGATGATCTCTAATTTGCAATATTAGGAAAAAAAGTAATACTTAATACTGAAACTAATATCTTCTCAGCTCCTCTTTTTTCATTTGAAATGAAATGACAGAAATTAGATTACATGTATTCCAAGTCCCAGCTGCAAGGCTTCTTCAATATTTAATTTAGAAACACTCTCTGTAGGGCTGTACTACGACAAAGCTCTGAGCTGCCTGCAGGAGGGAGCACTGGTCTTGGCTATTTGGAGTAGCACATACAGGCCTGTTTTCCCAGGTCTCTGGGCTCATCGACACAACCCCATCTTTTTCTTTTTTTTTTTTTTTGGCGGGGAGGGAACAGGGAAGGGAAGGAGGATGATCTTTTTAACCACCCCAAAGTGTGCTGGGGAATAGGCACAACAAGTTATTTTGTTCTGGAAGAAATTCAGCTATGCTCACCTAAAGAACATAGTTAAATGAAGAGAAAACAGCTGAGGATAAATATTGTTTTGCACCATTGGTCATTCCTGGATATTAGGATTTTAATTCTCAGCCATGCCACAGACTTTGATTTACTTTGGGAAGTATTTGAAGTAACATTTCCAAACGTGTATACGGCTCAGTTCTGAGTGATTCAGATTCTCAAAAATACGGTATCTCCAAATTCATGTTTCTGATAGTAAAGCAAGAATCCAGACAAAGCTCACTTCAGTGGTGGATTTTTCCTTTGAGTTTTCAGATAAGAATAAAATGAACTGAAATTTACTGGGGGTAATTTAAGGTTCTAGTGAACAATATACCCTGTAGACAGAAATTTTATCTAGGAGGGTCATAAGCTCTGACTCTTTAGGACTTCTATAAAGTGCCATCACAAATGCATCATATTCTTGCCCATGGGTTTGATGTCTGCTTTGGAAGTCACCACCATTGTAGGCAGTGGTTCTCACTCTCAGCTAGTCTTTTAAAGGATGCTCTGGTTTAAAGAGAAGTTCCCCATGTACCGTCTGTCAGCTTGAGTTCTGCTGATGGCTATAGTGAGGCCTGCTAACCTCCCCATCTGCCAGTACCTTCTTTTACATACTAGTGTCCCGGCTGCTCAAATTTTAGATGTTTCCTTCAGAGCTTTTTTTTATTGGGCATTTGGATAAAACTGTAATAAACCCCCAAAATCACATTTTATCATCTTTCACTTGCTGCTGCACGTCACATAAGGTCAGGGGACAATTACTTGAATACTTGAACATTGCACCCAGTAGAGTGTTGTGTCTCAGGGCAAGATAATCTCTCTCTTAAACACATTTCAAAGCTGCTTAGCCCTGAAAAGCAAGCAGTGGTGGAACTAATCGTTCCAAAGCCTTTCTTCTCAGAATAAAGGAAAGCTGTGGGGAGCACTTAGTAATTGAAAAACAGTGCCTGGAACAGAATCCTTCTCAGAAGACTTTGTAGTGGTCCTAGAATGAAAATGAAGGCAGAAGGTAATTCTTACTGATATGAGAAATGTTTTGATCAAAGATAAAATCTCACCCCTCCTAAAAGTGCTGTTTAGAGGAAACTGATGGTGGTCCCCCAATAGCAGAGCCCCAGTTCTGCTGTCAGAATAGGAAAAGCAGTTTGCTAGTGTGAAGTATTTCCTTCTGCTTCACAGACAGATCATTTCTGCTTCCTTTTCTCATTTCACCTTAATTAATTGTGTTCTAGGGTCCCTGCCGTTTTGGGTCATAGACAGGAGGACTGATGCCAGCAAGCTTTTTCCTTACACTGCCTGCTGTAATTACTATGCTAATTATTCATTACCTTTCCTCACCATCAACCTCCTGCTTCTCTCTAATTACTTTCAAGGCTTGTCCACACAAGCAAGGTATAAGGCTTTAGCAGTAGCAGCAAAAGTGTGGGTGGTGAAATTTGTTTTCTGTAAATCCTGGTGTCTTCATTGGCCTGGGATTACCTGAACCAGCCATCTAGCCTCCTGTTTTAGTCAAAGGAGAGATGTTTTGGATGCTCAAACACTCAGAATAGACCTTACTTAAGATGTCTACCTTAGGATGAGATTAGCTGTGCCCAGCGAGAGCTGGGCTCTGCCATGGATGGCTGTATTACGGTCACCTGATCTTAATGGAGACAAATGGCAGTCTCATCATGAAGACAGCTTTATGAGAAACCTGTTAAATTGGAGGTGTTACTATGATGCAGGAATAAGATTTACTGGAGATACTTTTCTGTTGAGGGAGCAGTTGACAAAGGCTTTTGCTCCCATCCTGCAGTCTGTGATTCTAGACAAATCATGGCTCTTAGGATATCAAAACCAATTCAGTTTTATTGGTCTAAAATAGGTGCCTGAATCCTGCCACCAGGCCTAATCTTTCTAAGTCAGTGGCTTGGTAAAGGGGATGTCTGGGTATTTATTCATGCCACAAAAAACCCTACTCTTGTAGACCAAGCCTGGAATTTTAGCAACCTCCCTAGGCCTCTCTGCCACCACAAGAGGAGGACAGAGCCCACTGATATGAAGCAGATGATCACAGCCGACCCAGAGGAGTGTGGAACTCTAGATGTTCCCCATTGTGTTCCTCTCCAAAGCCATCTGTGTTTGCAACCCTTTTAAGGACACGCGCTGCAATGAAACCATATGTGTTTTCATTTGGTAAGTCAGCTCGTGGTGAAAATAGACGGGTTGTTAACAAGACAGACAGATGGCAAATTTGCTGCAGTATCGTGATTACTGTACTTCAAAGAAATAATCAATAATCAGGCAATTAGGTTCTCATTAAATCTGAAGCAGATTCTGAGACATTTAGAAGGATTAATTTTATAAGCATCCCTTTGATATACATCGACCGAGCTTCCGTGCAGTAAGAAATTTCTGCATGAGCCTCCTACAGATCACTTAATAATATATAACTCTTAATCACAACTAATTGTTCAGTTAAGTAGCTGACATGCAATATGTTAACATTTTATGAACTATAACTTTTTATTATGTTTCAAAGTGAATCACTCAACATTCTCTATTGCTTCTTTCCTCTTCATATTTTTCCATTGGTGGGAGGAACTTCTTATTCTGAATTTTTAATTTTTAGGGTCCTTTGGAATAGTTTTGACTACATATGTAGTTTTGACTACATATATAGATACAAAAACATTCTCACTCACACTACTGCATTCAGGTATGTTTTGGAGCAGCCTTTGAGAAACTTGCCTGTGCACACATCCATAGAGACATAGTTACTGGAAAGTTTGCACTGGTGCTACTAATTTTAGCTGTGCTCTTTTTCCATCCCTTGGGGCAGAACTTAAATCATGAGCCTAAACTGTGCTTAGGTGCCTTGTAAAGACCATTCAATTTTTATTAGTTTATAATAGCAAAGATTATTTTATTCTTTTCACACTCCTGTGATTTAACTTGATATTTCCATGATGATTGACTGTTTTATAATTACTTTGTGAGCAGAGCCAGTAAGAATTGATCGCAACTCTCAAAAATGTTTTTGGGGGCCTTAATACTGACACTGTGTTTTTGAGATCAGA
This sequence comes from Crypturellus undulatus, assembly GCA_013389825.1. Classification (NCBI taxonomy): domain Eukaryota; kingdom Metazoa; phylum Chordata; class Aves; order Tinamiformes; family Tinamidae; genus Crypturellus; species Crypturellus undulatus. The sequence continues at coordinate 50,782 of VWPW01018055.1, forward strand.
CACAGCTTTATACTATTTAAGCAAGGTCATTATTTTTCTTCACTAGTGCCCTGTAAATAAGGAGAGGGATTGGTAACTACAGGCAAGGAGTTTATGTGATGGAGGTAGTTTAAATGATTGCTTGGTTTTAAAGTACTGTCCGTTTTGCTGCTGAAGTGAAAGGATAGAGGGAATAATTTGCTTTATGTCTTTATATTGTTTTTGCTGAGGAACCAGGATAGAGGTTTTGTTTTTGCTCATCCTGCAAGAAGAGATAGCAGCTTGGTAAACTGCAGCACTTCTCATCCTGGTTCCACAAGCCATGAATGAACAATTTGTATTCATTAGTTTCTTAGGATGGCTTTACTCCTCTCCTGTGCTCTAGTTCAAATTCTAATAAAACTGCAGCCTAGTCAAAGACCCAGGGTTTGCAGCTTGTGTCATTTGGTTGGGGTGGGGTTCTGAGGTAATGATAAAACCTTATGTGAATCAGAGGAAGATGGAAACCCCCTTGCTTGACACGGGCAGGTATGAGTTACATGTACACAGTCCCTATATATTTGGCTATGGAAGACACTGCTTTACAGAGCCTTGATGTTGCACTTCACTTGAATATTCAGTAGCCTAGATGTTGAGGGTTGTTTTCACATCTGGTTAAGCAATGTGGACTGAGATTCACTGATGTTAGTGGAGAGTCTGCCTCATTGTCACTTCAAGAAAATTACCTGTAAAAATAGTTCACATTCACCATTTCTTTGTCTCCTTTTGGCAGCTTGTGATTGTTTGTAGTAGAGAAATATGATCATCTGAAAGGAAGTGTGGTTTACAAAGGGACTGCTCTAAATGTCTCCCAAAATTAGACTGCAAGTCTATTAAAGAGTTGGAAAATAAAAAATAAAAAAGAAACACAAAAGAAAAGTGTCTTGCAGAAATGTTAAAGCCTTTCATTCGTGCAAACCAAGGAGAAGAGAGGAGGCAGGGCTGTAACATTCAGGTATTTTACATGTTTGCCTTTGAGTTTAACTTTGCATGGATAAAAAAACTTTGACGCACTCCTTAGAGTGCCAGGTAAAATTATACAGAGACCCAAAATATGGAAGTTAAGCCAAACAAATTTAGATCTCAAGTAAGGCATAAATATTTAACAGTGAGGTTAATTTAATCACTAAGGGCAGTGATGAATTCTAGCATTGTTTAAAGTCAGGAATGATCGTTTTTTTTTTTTTTTTCTTCCCCAAAAAGGTATTCTGCGGTTATGTACAAAATAATTTAGGCAAATCCAAAGGCCTGACTTATGTACAAAATCAGATCTCACGTTCATTGTGAGCCCTTTTTAAAGTCTATGACTTGCTTCAACAGAACTTGAACTGTGTTTGTCTGCCAGCTGTTACCTATGAGATTAGTTTGAATTGCTATTTCTTTCCTGTTGAGATGGATTCACTATTTATGGAAACTGTGTTTTCTGCAGATATTATTCTGAAAGACCCTCTTGCAATTTATCATGAGACTTTAGGGATGTCAGTCCAGCAAGAAGAAAGTGTCCCATTTGAAAATCAGGGCATCTGGCTTTTGAACGACGTCCTATAAGCAGTAATTCCTTCAGGAAGATAACACAGTACTGCTGGACTTACTCAAACTGTGACATGTTAAATGGGCAGCTTTTGGAAAATCTGTTCACTCTGTAGTTATATATATATACACACAAAATAGTGTACCCCTATTCTGGAACTAGATCAAATATTCAGGTGTCTGAGTTTTTGACTGGAACGATACTCCGTATCTTCTCTCACTTTACAGCAGTGCTTTTGGCTACAAAATCTTTCCCTTTTCCTTCAGGATGATAGTTTGAATCCTGTCAATCTGTATTTTGTTGAATTCCACCAAAAATATTCTCAGAAACTTAACTGAAAGAATTCCTAAGTCTTTGGCTTGTTAAATGAGTCAGGGAGCAGCTCTTTTAACTTGAGGACTTTGTCATCAGCGAGGGTTTCACTCTCTATGAAAACATGTTCCAAAATAAGTGGTGTTTTTTATTAAACATTGTGCCATCCTCAACCTGCCATTTTTGGAGTTCGGTTTGCACTTACTTTTATGAAATGCCTAATGCGCTAGTTAGAAAATACATTAACCCTCTTACTCCAATTATATACACAGTAGGTGCATTATTGGCAGAGCAAATGGATGGTGAACTTTGCATCCCCAAAGAAGGCTCTCTTCTAGCAAGTACTTTGGAATCTCTTCCATATTCATCATGGATAATGCGCTCTCTCAGTGTGAGATGCTTTTAAACAGACTACTCATAACTCCACAGCCACACTATATGTTGCTCTTCAGCCTTTGAAAAGCATTTCAGGGAGAGACTCGTTGCATTGCAGCCTTCCCAGGTTCCACGTGCCCCTGTCCAGCTGCAGAGCTCTGTATTGCAAACTGCGTAGCAAAGGTTGGAAACTTTAGTCAGAATATACCAAATCATGAATGCGAATCACTTCTGGAGAAGATACTGGTTTTGCTAGTGATGATAAATGACAGTCTCTTTTCATTAAAATATAACCTTTTATGGGACAGATTTTTGCTTTTGACTTGAAATATATTTGGAGGGAGGAATGCCTTTGCCTGTGTAAACTTGTGCAAAAACTCAGATATACTGAGCAGTATTTTTTTAAATCCAAATATGTTGATACTTTAACTTGAATTTTAATTCCACAATGTGAGTTTATTCTTTTTAATTATTCTAATTTGAGAGATGCTAGAATGGGAGGAAAATTTGCAAGTTTGTGGAAGGAAAAACACACATGTTTGGGGAAGAATTGGGGCATAATATCACAGAGACATGGTGATTATTAGTGATATCTGAATGGACAGTCTGGCAGCATTCGCTGTCCCTTGCAAAGAGGGCCTCGAACAAGCTGCCCTTTGACTACAGGAGGCAACATAAGTTGGTCCGTCTGTGGTGTATATCTCTATGGAAAAGCAGTCTGTAGTATTTGTAGGTGCACTTCATGAGTCATCCTTCACCTCTACTCCCTGCTTCCAGGTGACATGAGCTTGACAAAGCACAGATATGACTAATATGCTCAGATACATAAGCGAAGCCTTGAGGGATTTAGAGTCCTGAATATTCATCTGCTCCTTTGCAGGCCTGGCCTGCTGGTTTCCATAGTGACTCTGCACAAGGGTAGGGAACCTCCTGGCTGCTTGGCTGCATTTACTTCTCCCTAGGTTTGCCCGCTCACTCTGTCCTCCTCTACCAGCTGGGATGTTCAAAAAAAATGGCAGAAATAAATCAAGAGGAGCTAATGAGTTTGTTTCTTGTAACAAGAGGACTTTGAAATCCCTCAAATACTTAGAGGAAGGCAAGGCTGTTTGAGGAAAGTGTTAATGAGCTGCAAAAGGATAGAGGTAGAGGAGAGGCCTGCAGGAGCCTGGCCCAGGGAAGGAATGGGCTGTGGCAGCTTCTAGTACTGCAAGAAAGGGCCTTGATGAATCTGTATTTATACAGCTTGAATTTCTGTGGACTCTTTGCAATGTCCCTTGTAAGGCTCTTTAGATTGATTGATTTCTGCCTACACATTCCTATGTTTTGATAGATGTGGATGAAAAAGTCCAGTATTTAGTATTTAAATATAAAATATTTAATAAATATATATCTTAATATAGGCAGGTTCTGACATTGCTTCACTTTTCCAGCAGTTACACAGGGTGTTTGTTCTTGTTTGTATTCTTTTGTATTTCATTATTTTTCAATAGTAGTTCTTAACAGACACTGCTATTAATGAATATATAACTATTTTTAAAAGCGTATAATACTTTAAATGTTAAAAGTGCATCATTACTTAGCACTGATTTAAAATCTCATTTTTTTCTACATCCAAATAGCTCCTGTTTATACTGTAAAGTGTCAAACTGTTTGATTACACCAAACTGCAGATGTTTTCATCTAGAAGGAGATGAGACTTTTCAATCAGTGCTGAATAGAAGCAGCGCTTAATGATGTGAAAAAAACAGACTACATGAACTCCTGTATGATACCATATTATCTGTGTCAGTGGGATCAGTATGCCTCATCAAATAATAGTGAAATAATAAAAATAATATAATCAGGAGTATAATCCTATTTTGAAAATGGGGAATGTGTTTAGAAAGCTAATCTTTTACAGAATTTTGGTTTAATGAGATGCTATGTTTTGAAAATTGAATTGTCAAATGTAAACTTCTGGTGAAATAGGAATTCAGAACTACAAATAACACTCTTCTGTAGCCTGATTTTCTAAGGAAATGAGGCTGCTGTGTTTGGGCTGCCTCTGCACACGTCTGCTGCTTTCTTTCCATCAACATGTTCTGAATCCATTGGCCTAATTTTGGTGAATTTGACAGAGTATTAGAGGTATCAAAGATAATAAAGGTCTTAAGAATGTGGAAATTAGAACACAGATGGAGGCAAGAAATTCATTAGGTGTTCTGTTCTCATTAGGGAAAAACGTGAGAGTATAAGTGAGATGGCTGTATGTATAAAATCATAACATTTTTAGGTGCCTCTATATTAAAACTCCCTCATTGTTTCCACTTTCAGGATACCTGGTTCCATCTTCCATCTTCCAGTGCATCTTCAAACAAATTGCCTATGACTGCAAAGCACAGCTTCAAATCCAGTGCCACACATGGGATTTAGTTATCAGACTCCTAGTGTTGCTAATGAGAAAAAGCATGATATGGCTTAATCCCTTTTTGTTGCTTGGAAAATGCAAAGCCTAGTCCTGCCAACCTCTTGCTCCTTCAAGGGATTCTGTTCATCCTAATTGTCCTGTTGACTTTAATAAAACTGCTCGTTCAGGGGAGACATTGCATTTCTAGAGATAGCAAGTCTCTCTCTTCTGAGATTGCCTAGCGGAACCAGAGGATTTTCAGAAGCTATGGCCAAAAATATTGTACTGGAGTAGTTTTCTGAAAGAGAAAACAACAGTTCTGTGTTTCATGACACAACATTTCCAGCTATGGACAGAGATATCGGGAATGGGTGCACAATGTGGAAGCAACAAGCAGTGAGGCAGACGGCTGTTCAGAGCATGTGTAGCTGCAATGTCTGCTCACGTCTGAGAATGTGAGAGTGTGTGTATGGGGGCTGGTTGTATGTGTGTGAAGCTGTTTTGCACTTTGCCATGTCACTTCTCCAGAGTGACTTCATGCATTGAACAACTGGAGAAACATCCCCTCCCACAGCAGGGTTCTGGGGGTCATCTCTTGTGAATAGCGTATGCATCCATGGAGCACAGATGATCATAATTCAAAGTGACAGGAGCGCCTTCTCGCCCGTGGCATTGTCAGCGAGGCAGACTGCTCAGAGATGACAACCCTGCTTCTTCAACAGACTCTAAACTGTCACTCCCCATTTTCCTTAAACCAATGAGGGCTTTGATGAACTGATTTCAGAGAGAACAAATAAACTGCAACTACTGCAAAAGGCAAAATGCACCTGAAATTTGCATCTGAAAACATTCCTAAGGTGTAGGAGGAGATGAGGGAGTCCTGTAAGCTAAAACCAGGTCGGACCTCAGGGGCAGGAGACAGAGCTGATTCACTTGTAGTCAAAGATGATGGTTATAATAATGGGATGCTGACTGGAAAATCTGCTGGTAAAAGATGCCCAAGAGATTGTTGTGCTCTGTTTCATCTCTGACTAGGGACAACTTGCAGCCCCCAGGCACACTCTCACTTGTCGAGCGCTTGGCAAAGGGGTTCAGCAGCTGTAGGTCTGGTTCTCTTGTTTTAGGGCACTAATTGTAAGAGCATGTGGCCTTCTAGGTACAGAGCTAGAGCTATGTAAAGGGGATCTGCTTCATGTTTCTGGATTGTGAATCAGGAAAGATACATTGCTGGGGTGGGAGATGCAGCCTTTGTGTTTTGTCTGCAGAGTGGGCCTTGTGCTTTGAGCATGGGCAATATTCTTTCTGGGGGAAAAAGTTGTGTATAAAAGTGAGTTTATGTCCCTAAGCTTGAACCTTCCTCTGGGAATGCCACCCAAGGATGTGAATTTGTACCAGGACTGGAAAAATAACTACAGGGTTAGATAAATAATATTCAAACATCTGTCAGCGGAATAATGAAGAGGAAGAGAAGCCCCTTGGATATACAATTTTGACGCACAGATATAAGAGGTTGTTTGTTACTGGCTGTTTGACTTCATTCTGACACTTGTAACAATAATTTTTGGTGATTTTATAAACAAATAGCTTCAATTTGACATGTGCTAAGGCAGATTTTGAATGATTAACAAGTGCCTATATAGACAGTGCATCTCACAGAAGGAATAAGCTACAGCAGAGTAGAAGTCTGCATTTGGCGAGTGATGTTGCAGACAACCTGTCTGATGTATCCCACCCTATTGATAAAATTCAAAAGTCAATAGTATTATAGCGACTTTTCTACATCTATATTTTCTGAGGTAAAGTAACATGTGGCAGGGAGAAGACTCATGAAGAAAAGAAAATTTTGTGTGGTTCTTGGGCAGAAGTTCTGCAAAACTCCAGGAAACCCTGCTGTGGGGTCAACCTTCACTTTTGTCAGACAGCTGGAAGTTTTTTGTTTGGCTTGAGAGAATCAGCTGCTGTTTTGTGTGCTGGTTTAGTCATAGTGTCTGGCTCCTTGGGAATCACTCAATACAGAGTTTAATGCAGACAGTTCAAACAGAGACAAAAACAACTGCAAAGACCCATGTGCCGAGACAGGCTGCCCTTGTGCTGCGTCCTGCAGAGGTAGGTGATGCACAGAGCATTGAACCAAAGAGCCTGAAAACTCTCTTGGGTCTAACGATTGCCCAAGATGTCTGGGCAATTTATCTGTGTTGATTCTTGTAAGAATGTTAACACTTTTACTTGTCAAGTTTACCTGCCTCAATGGAGAGCTTTGATGAAAGCTTATTAATTAGTCCTTCACACAGTGCTTTGAGATTCTCAGATGAAAGGTGCTGTAGAAGTCAAAGGGATGTAGAGCATGCATTACCTGCTGAGAGCTACATGAAGAGTCGGAGAGGGTTGAAAGGAGCCCTGCCAATTAACTTGCACTTGAACAGAAGATTTCATTTTTTTCTGAAAATTAAAAAAATCAAAAAGTAAACATGGAAAAATTCAAGGCCTCCCTCATAAAATGATGCCTTTCTATTTGGTTTTCTACAGTTTTGCTAATCAGAGCATTAGGACTTGAAAAATTAGTTATTTTCAGGAGAACATAGAAAATATATGAAATCTCCTCTGCCACCCTGAAAGTCAGATAAAGAAAAGCTATGTTAAGAGCTTGAGGATGCTGAGTGATTTGAAACAAAAAACAAAACAAACAAACAAACAAAAAAAGAGATGAAACTGAAGGAATCAGCCATGAAGAGTTGCTACTCGCAAAACTGAGGTGGGATTGCATCTGATCTGGGGGTTGCATCTTTGCTTCCCTTTTTGAAACTATATTTGCAGCTTTCCTGAGGCACAACAGCATCTCTGATGGTGATGAGCTGGTGCAAAGTGCATAGAGCCTGTGCCACCCCAGCAGCCAGGCGCTGAAGGGCACTTTTTTCTGCCAAACCCTGTCTCCACAGCTGTTGGACACCGATTCTGAGAGCAGCGCAACTTCCATATCCCTTCCAGGGCCCCAGGAGAAAGAGGGAGCGGCGATGTGAGGAGCAGAGCACTGGGCATAGAGCAGAGGTGGGAAATCCAGAGCAGGGGCAGGCAAGTGAAAGAGCAAAGGGTCCATAAGCACTTGAAAACATAAGTATGGACTATGCAGTTAAAAATGTAGACCAGACTAGGGGCATGTATGTAGGAGAAGGAAGGGAATAGATGTTATATTTTTTATTTTTAACAATTTCCTTTCAAAAACAAAATCTTGTCTGAAGGATCTAAAGCCTCTGGCTAAAGAGACTTCTTGGTTCTACATAGGTTGTGCCTTTGTTTGGACTCTGAGGAACTTAAAAAATAAATTCTATATGTCAGTAAATATTCACCCTGGGAATAAGGAAGGCCTTCTTCAAAAGCTTCGTACCCACTGGTTTTCTTAATGCTGAATGATTTGTGGATGCTCTCAAAAGCAATTTGGTGTTTTCCATGACAGAAAAAGTAGATAGTCCCGAAGCAGTGATTTCTCGTGGAATTTTCAGCTGAGTGACTTTCTTGAAGCCCCTTTAGCTAAGTCTCTTATTTCTAAGAAAACCACAGCATAAGAAAATGGAGTTTTATTATTTGTCTGTGCATGAAGTTGTCCTTCAGAGATTTTCAGGACGAACTTGCCCTTTGCCCCCTGCTATCTTCAAGGCTGTTATCAGCTGGAAACCATAAGATGGTGAGAGAATGGGATGGGTTGCAAAACTAGGCAAATACAGTTTGCATATAAAGAAGCAAATAGAGGGGTAAAAGGTCATGGGGTCATTTAAACCCCAGTAAAAAGATGGGCTCATTGCCCAGAATGAAACAATTTTCTATTTTCTTCTGTAACTCAGAGTGGCAAAAATTCTTGTCTGGAAATTGCAAGTACTTTTATCCTGAATTCATATACTCAGACATTCACATCAGTTCATAATTGCACCAGAGGGCTTTAACCTGGTAACGAAGTTTTGATCTGAGGAGTTACTGACCTTCCCTCCCTCCTGCACAGTGACGATATGAAAAACCTGAGTTACATTCTGCTTCCTGGTATGTCTCGTTGAACTAGCTTTCTCCCCTGTTAGTTCCGCTCTTGTGTCTGTAGCACAGAAAACACGATGCTCTGACATTTTCCACCTGTTTTCCCAAAAAGGTCTTGAAAGTATCTATCCATGAGTTCTGACTGGCAGTCTGATAGTGATCAGTTTTAAAAAATCTAAAACACTGACTGCTCTATGTCATTACTGACGTATGTAATCTTATTCCTCAAACCTCTCATGCATTCAGCCTTTAGCTCTTTAGGGATTTTCTCCTCAAACACCTTTTCTAGAGGAATTTTTCCTCTCCCTGTTACAATGCGAGTAGGGATAGCCTAGGTGCAGAGCTGCTTTGAGTGATGCAGCTAGAAAGCCAGGCAAACCACAGAGCAGTCTCAGTGCAGAAGCCTCTCTGCCTTTTCATTTGTTATTGCTACATGCTGTCTTTTCCCTGTTTTGATGGACAGATTAATAAACATAATCTGATAAGCCATGTCAGAATTTGGTCAAGTTTAATACCAGAGTTTGTGCAGGTTCTGTGACAGGCCACAATGCAAACCTTGTTTTTATGTGTCTGAGCTAAACCATTGTGTAATAACACAGCACCTTCTAGCTCCATGTCACAGCATTGACACAACTTTGATTCAGATAAGAGAATATCTACTTCTTTGCTCCTATAAGCACTTTCTGTTGCAGCTGGAAAGGTGTCTTCCCAAGCCCAGACACATCTGACTTTGTCCTGTTTCATGAAAATTCAGAGAGCTGAAAATGCTTTGAATAAAGGTAGAAAATCTACTGAAAAATGGAGCCTGCAAAGACAAAAGTTTAATGCTTTTAAACTCCATTGCAAGTATTGGCCTGACCTGACCTCTCTGGACTTGCAAGACAATTAGGTGAAGCAAACTAATACAGTCCAAGCAGTTTCCTAGAGACAGGCAGAAATGAGGGCCTGGCTCAGCGAGCCTTTAGCAAGCTGAGCACATCATTAGCTCCTGCAGCCTCCTGCAACTCTCTACGAAACCAGTCTGGTCTTTATAGCAAAGCACTCATTTCTGGGGGTAGTCCATGCTTCTCGCATGGATCTCTGTTGAAAAGCCTGTACACAATTGAACAGTACCAACATTTTCAACACCAAAACGCCCTCCCTGTAATCAATAATGTCCCTAAATAGGTTATAAGGTTGAAAAAGAAAAAATGGTGAGCTTTTTAAAGAATGATGTATATCAAAGTATTTCACTTCCATTTTCTGTTGATACTAGGGTTGTTGCCCAGTGGTAGATCCACTCTCCATGTTCACTAGTAATGAATTGTTTCTCTTACAGTGAATTTGCGTTAATAAAAAAAGTGCTTTTTATTGAAAACAAAAGAGGAAAATATTTTTGACAAAACTTTGGGATCAAATGAAAATACTTAGAAGAAGAGCAATTTTATCTCCCAAAGTAAGAAAAATCTTTCATCTCAGTTTCTTAAAAAAGTTGGGATAAAATTACTTCTGAAAGAGCCATAGCCTGTTGCTTTCTGCTTTAGAAGCAATGCTTTCAATTTTGAAACTGCAGAATCTGACTAGTATTGAGTGGTGAATGTGTGAGAAGTAACACTTCCAGCGACTCTTTAGTGTTTTCCAGCTCAAGTGCAGATGCAAACTTGATGTGAGTGAAGAGGGGAGGGAGAAGTGAATCCTTCTGCCTTGCCACGGAGAAAGGGAGATCTTCTCCCCTCGCTCTTTTTCCCATTGCCTCTTGTCTTGCTGTGCAGTTGATAACAGTTCCTGGTCCTGGCCTTGGCCTGCACTGTGGCAGGAAGAACGGAAGACAGAGAAGAGAGGGAGCAAGGTTGGGAGCCTCTCCGAGCACTGCTGGCAAGTCCTGTATCTGAAGAATTGGGCAGCACCCAAGGCTGCGGAATGTGCGCTCTCCTGCTGTCTGTCCGGGTTTTGTAGAGTGAAAACCCAGCCAAAGAATTAATAAACCACTTGTCACCATTCAGTGCTGCGTTCCATCTGGCAAAAAATGGGAGGGGAAAGCCAGAAGACTATGAGGGAAGGGTATATTCTTTGTGCTTTTCTAGTTTGACATTTCAAATGGGATATTATTTCCCAATGGGGAAAGTTAAATGATAATTTCCCTGCAAAAACTCCAGAGAGAAAAAATAATAATATCCTCCATATTCCCCTCAGCAGTAATTCTGACTATCTTTGTTCCAGTCACAATGTTCTGCTGTTTCCTCAAGGAACTGAATTAATTTTGATAAGCAGTATTTCCACTTGTAATATAGGTTTTCTTTTTCTTAGCATCTGATTGATGTCTCTTATTTATCTTTTTACTTTTTGTTCACTGAACTTCTTCAAAGGCTTCCTTGATTTTCACCAGAGCATATCACATAGAGCCCCTCCTCTTGATCTGATTAAAGTCTGAGTTGTGATTTGCAGAGATAATCTGTGAATTGTATAAGTCCAAAACAAAAGCCTAGGACAAATTGCAGGTTCCCTTAATGATGAGTCACTGCCAAACATCCAGATGCTAGAGCAAGCAAGTTCGTGCATGAGCCAGCTTGTAAATCTTGACATTCCCTGTTAACAGCACATTTTCCTCTGACCATGAATATTCATTGGAAAATGACATTAACCTCTGACTTCACTTTGAATGCGAAAGTGTGCATGAATAGTAACAGATAAATAAAGATATTTAATTGTCAAGGCAAGCTCAGCGTTACAAAGAAGAGCCATGGTGCAGCATGCATAAATATACTGAAAGTGAATTGTGTGCTGACAAGGTAGTGGCAGGCTGAGCAGTGAAGTGATTGAGTGATTTAACTGGAAAGACTCATCAGGATGCTATTCCTCCCAAAAAATAGTTACTGAAATGGATATCTTCTTCTTTTTCAAAAAAAAAAAGATGTTTATTCACACATTAAAAAAAAAAAAGTTTGGAAAATTCAAGCCTAGCTCTAGTCTTTCCCCACAAACAATTTCAATAGTTCCTTGGGGTGTTCAGGCAAAGGTATGCTTCTTTTTCTCAAAGAAATCTGCCTTTTGCAGGTGTGTTTTGTTTGGATTGTAATACCATTTATTGGCAGAGAGATAGCGGCATTTTTGTGCGCAATGCTTGGCATCTATGTGGTTAACTTCTGCCCTGAAAATGAATGAAACTAATATTTTATCCCCTTTCTACAGGAAGTAAGTTCCTTCTTCAGAAGCTGGAGTATAATGAACTTGCAGTTTATTATAATTAACAAAAAAATCCCTATGCCTTTAAATTAGATCATAAATCTTTCAGTGAAATTCAATACTACAGTGATTATGTTTTCTTTCTCATAAGAGATTCTTCAGTGATAGCAGACAGACAACTCCTGTTCCAAATAATATGACCCCGAGGACATTCCCTGTAACATGTTTGGCCTTTTTCTTTGTGGCTTCCTTCTTTTATAATCATCTGAGATACAGCTTTAACACAGCAGTGCTAGCTAGTGAATTATAAAACAAGAGAAAATTGCGGAGAAAATTACTTTCTGGTGTTTTAAAATCAGTCCAATTTATATTGCCTGTCTATTGGGGGGAGTGGGGACTCTATTGTACCTAGCACAGTGCAATTCTGAGGAAAGCTGGGGAAGTTTGGCTGCTCCTGCAGTACAAATTGATTTGTTGAGTCTCTGTGGCTGAACACCACACAGGTCTCTGCAAAGCTATGGTTCTAGCTCATGTATATAAGACACAGCTCTGTGGCTTCTCTTGCTCTCTCTGAGCATGTTATCAGACAGACATGCAGCTCTCCTGCATGTGCATTGGGTGCAGCCTGTAGGGAGAAAGCTGCAGAACTGCAGCGCAGCATCACGTGAGAACTGGGGCTCTGCACTACGACATGCTCCCTAGCTCCTGCTGTATCTATCTTTTCCCCTTTGATTTAAGAAAAAACATTTTATAAAGCAAAGTTTGTCTGGTTCTGTCCTACCTTTTTTGTGCACTGAACTTACCCTGGCAGAAAAAGATGATGGAGAGATGTAAGGAGTCTTGTCTTGGGGACAAACTATCTCTCAGACTTGCCCTTTTATGTAATTTATGTCTGCATCTAAACCAGCAATTTTATATGCTACAGTGTGTCACACTCATTTGGACTTTTTTTATTTTGGAGACCATGTCCTCCCAATTAAACATCCATTCATTTATGTTTATATCATCTCATATATTTATAACATCCTTATAAATGAAACCTTGTACTGGTTTCATTAAAACAGTGATCCTATAAATATCTTAAAAATCTGTGCCAAAACAGCCCAGCTTCCCAAATGACTTGTTTTAAACATCAGCATTACCTACTCTAAACATATCCCCTTCTTGCAAATTAACACTCTGCAGGGTCTTATTGCTTGTTACCTACTTAGCAAAATAATATTGCTTTTCTACATAAAAGGAAAACTATTCTTATTTCCATTTCTGTTGTATCACCGAACAGATGGGTTTTGGAAAGGCTACATTCTGCCTCAGTTTCCTAGTGCGAAATGGGGCTACAAAGCTGTCTTCTTAGAGATCTGTGGGATTTACTGAGAAAGTGGTTGAACATTCAGTTTCGGGCCAGATGATTTTAACCTGGCAAAGGCCTTCGGCATCTTCTCTTTTCTTTAGCTTTCCAAAGCTCCCTCAGTCTCCCTCCCTCATTCCCACCCACCAGAAATCATTTCCTATTCTTTAACTGGCAAAGAAAGCAAACGACTTTGGGATAGAATGAAGCTGAGATAGTGCCAGCTCATCGAGAAAAAAACGGTGCCCTTGTGATAGTTGAAAAATGAGGCTCCTGAAGATCTGTCTGCGAAGACAAGCTTGTCTTCCATGAAAAAGAATTTCCTCAGACACATCAATGAAGGATTGAGCACAGTGGCTCTGCTTCACACACCCATCCTGTCTGCGAATGATTTAGGAGTATTTATCATGGATCTTTTTCTTGGCCTCTTGTTTTAGTACTTTGAAAGATACTGGATCCTGGTGCAGGTAAAAGCCATTCTTATGGATTGCAGAATTGGAAGCAAAAGCAACAGTGGGAAAAAAAATACAGCACTAATTCATCCAAAGGCTCTTCTGGCCATTAATAGAAACTGGAGCTGGAGCACTAACAGAAGCACCCTAGAACCACTCATGAATTGTAAAAGTTTCCAGCGCTGAGCACAACATGAGGGCCCTGTAGTGGTTCCTGTGCATAGTTTACTCATGTCAACTCATGTCATGACTATGTATGACAGGAGCAAGCTTCAAAAATTCTCAGCAGCTGTTAGAGTAGATACAGTATCTAAATTAAAATAAATGCATCTTTTTTTCCTAGTGATTTTTGTACTGATTTCTTTTCTGGGTAGAACTGGTCTTCTTCCATCCTGGTTCTGTCTGGATTTCAAACCTCCTACATACTACATCATCTCCACTTCCAGCTATGCTAGATCTGCTCAAGTCTGAGCCAAACCCTTCCACCAGAACCTGGGAACAGTTCGATTCAGATACACAGCTAAATTAAACACAAGTGTCTCAATGAGAAAAAATATCTTCACTTGGAAACATAGTGGCAAAGTGCGTAAAACCAGGATACTGAGTAACATTACATGGGATAACTCGCCTCCTGTGTCTAGTACTTAGTGTGGGAGGAAAGGGCTTCACTTCCCTCACCTGCAGCGTAGCTCGCACTTCTTGCTTTTCTATGCTCTCAGCTGCTCACATACTCCAACAGGTCTCATCATTTTTCTCTCTGCAGAGCCTGGGTATCATTTCCCATTCATTGGACATCCTTCCCTTCCTCTAATGGCAGCTCTGCCTTTGCCACCTCCCATGATGTTTGGCAAAATAATCACTGAGAATCTGTTTGTGAATGGTTAATGCCACTTGTAATCATAACTGCCGCTAATTAGCTGCAGAACAAGTTAAATAGTTGATCATTGCCTTTCAGCAAACCAAAGGCACAATTCCAATTAACAATAATAATTTGAAACGATTAAGCAGTTACTGCTGGAGTTATTTTGATCCAAATTGCAATGAAATGAAGCTTCTCTGCAGCAGGGCTTTAGTTTCCTGGTAAAGGCTTTCCTGCAAACATAAAACAAATAATAACAGCAGTTTAAAGAGAAAAAAATCAATAGAAAATCATTTGCAGCCCATAAAAGGTTTGCAGATCTGAGCAGGAATGGTAGATTGGATTTAATAAAGCTTCAATAAACTGTGTGTTTACAAGGTGGAGTTTGAAACAATCAACACTGAGGTTTTCAGAATGGTCTAAAGGGACCTAGATTAGAACTAGCTGAATGTTTAAAAACATAGGGAGTCTTCTCTCTCTTTCTCCCTGTGTTGTATTAATTTTTAGTAGAAATTCCCAGCTGAAATATTTTAGCAGAAATGTTATAGTTTTTATTTGCTTTATAATATATAGAAGCTTTGGAGCTTGTAAGGTTTCTTAGTTTCATTATAAGATATTTTCTAGTGACAGGAGGGAGATGGGCAGGAGGGGGTGCAGACGCTATTTTCCAGCTGGCTGCATTTCTGTCTCACCTCTCCCATTCTCATCCAAAGTAGATCCCTTTTGTATGTGCTAGTTTGCTTTGAAACCTTACTCAGTTTTTCCTTTGTACTCGCTTTAGAAGCAGCGGAGGGAGACTCTGCAGGAGGGATAAGGCCAATTTGCACTTTTCCTAAGTTCCTAATTTTCCCGCATTTAGATTTTGGTTCAGCTGGAAGCACCATCCTTTCTCACTGTGGCTTTGGACATTATACTTGAATACTGTCTATTAAAACATCTCTGAAATTGGTTAAAGACAAAAGATTTTTGTCATACTGCAGTAAATAAATAAATAAATATGCAGCAAAACTCCCACGGTGGCTTGTTCTTCACGACATGGTTGTAACCCCAGGAAGCTCCTAGGACCCAACAGGTGGAAGGAAGTTTTCCTGTTCATTTGGCTGGGGAATTTGTTTGGCTGTGAAAGGTCGCAGTTATTGTACTTTAAGAAGTCCTTGACCTTTCATTTTATGAAGAAGCCATTTGAGATTTTATAGAGAGCGTGGCAGTTAGGAGAGGCTCCCAAACTTGCAGGTGCTGATGGAGCACTCTATCATTCCCCCACGCTCCTGCAAAATGAAAGCTGGAGAATTTCATCTAGCTGCTCTGGAAATGAGCATTAGACTCAGACATCTCTATGGAGAAGCTTGCCAACCCTCAGCTGGAGGCACACAGACCCAGCGGTGTCCCCTTCCCTGGTCACTTATTCTGTACAAGTTGACACTGATGTGACTCTTCTTCCACCTTTGCACTAGCCTGGCTCCCCTCTCGATTCAGTGGATCTTTCCCTTCTAAATAAGGCTTCTTGCAGATCCCGTGTTGTGTCTTTCTGCAAGTGGTCTGGCAGGCCACTTTTGATCTCTCTTTCACACAGATAACAGACAGGACAGATTTAGAAGCTCTGCTTAAGAAATCTCTTTTCCACCAGTTTTGTGGCTGCTGCTTGCTGACAGGGCTTGACCTAGTGGGTTGATGGATCACATCTCAGGCTGATGTTTTGGTGTGAACCAGGAGAAGCCTGGAGAGCAAGGCTGAGGTCTGGTGCTTGTGCAGAGGGCAGCAGATAAGATACTGTGTAAGTCCAGTCCCGCAGCAGGTCTCTGAGACCCGGGCCAGGTCAGTCAGGAGCCTCGGGCAGGCTGCCCTCTCACTGCATCTCACTAGCAGCTCTACTTAGGGCTGGTTTCTATAAAAAGAGAGAAGCAGGTGAAACCTTGTCATGTTTTTAAAAACATTGTTATCAAGAACAATTTTAAAATAGCTTGTCTGAAAAAATACAAGGTCCCAGAGGAACTGAAAGGAAGGACAGTAAAGGAAAGTAGAACTTCACACTTTCTGGAGGTACCTGAATTTTTTATGGGTGGATTAGCAGATAAAAAAAATCCTTTTAGTATAGCTCAATATTGCCAGTATCTGTACTGCATCATTTCTCTGTACATGTGAAGAGAAGAAAGTCATGAAACGGAAAGAGTTCAAATTGAATTGCTCAGAATCTGTGCGGGTAAAAAGAAAAAAAAAAGAAAAAAAAGCTTTTCCATCACTTTTCTAATAAATTATTCACAAACAAATGTTTTCCGGTGTTTGGCTACTCTTGTAAGGCAGGTAAATAGTGTCTGTTGAGAGGCATTTGCTGTTTCTTATCAAGATGTTTCCTGTGAACTGTGTTCTGGATAGCGAGCTTTGCGGGAAGGCTCATGCGTTGTCATGCCCTGCTACTCAAAATCCTCTTTAGGAGTTTAAGCTCAAACTTTATGGCAATGTGAGTTTAGTTGATGAAGCAAAAGCCTGGAAAGTCCTAGCACCCGTGGAAAGGATCTGACAAGCCTGCAAGATGGGAAGGAGTGGGGAGGCAAGGCTGGAAGTTCCTCAGAGTGTTACACGTGTCAGCAGTTACAAAATGAGGCTGTATTCACAGTGTACGAGTGAGCAGAGGGTTCGGTGGCACCCTATGTTGTGCAGTTAAGCAATATATTGTGTTACAGGAGTGCTCTGTCAATGATGGAGCTGCTGTCAGCTGAGACGTCAGTCTGTGTGGGTGTTGCCCTCTTGCAGCCCAGTGATGCCCGGGGATGGTCAGTGCGGGGCCACCATGTGCACTGTGGCTTTCTGTCCCAAGAGCAGGCAGCGACAGCGTGTCTAAAGGGATGGAGCATGCCCTGGATCCTGCAGTGTGTCCCTGCCCTTGCTGCAGATCACGTTGCTGCTCTGGGCCTATGTAGCCCTTTCTGCTAAGTGAGGACAATGATATTTCACCATGGGCTTTGAGATGGAGAATGCAAATCAGAGCTTTGAGAGTTGAGATTTGTAGTGACGATAACTGAGAGAGATAGGAGGAGAAAAGAATCCTGGACTTTCAGAGCTTCAGCCCTCAGAGTTTGTGGGCAAAGGCAATATCTTTTATTAATTCTTCTGATACAGCTGTAAGAAAACAAACAAATCCATGAAGGTTTGTGTACCTGAAGGCTAGTTTGAATTTTTTTCCACAGAACTCCATCAGCTGTTCAAATAAAAGATATTACCTCTCCCTGCAAACCTTGTCTCTCTGATATCCTAAGATTATCACAGCTGCAAGATCACTGTAAAAGTTCAGTATTACGGACCTAGTGAATGGCACCTTCCTCACCTCTGATCTCTGGATGAAGACACCAGGGAGTGTCTGCTGACCCAACTTATCCAGCTGCAGTTGCCGAATTTCTTCCCATCAATGGCTTTGGAAGGAGCTGGGAGCACACTGCGTGTTGGGGTCCGACCCATTAGGGCCCAAACCAGCCAGGGCAGAGCTGGTTCTGCAGGGCAGGGGAGGGGACAGCCTGGGTTGTATCTCACAGGAAGGATATTTCTCACTGCCTCCTGGAGCTGCTTCTGATGTGAGTTACCAGCGTCAGTCCTCAAAGTGCCAAGTCCCTCAGCACCCACCTGGACACCTGTTAGCTCGGCCATCTGAAGCAATGGCCAATGGTGCCAGTTGGTTTCATGGAAGCCGCAAAAGCTGATCCTGGGGCTGTGTTTTCACTGCAGGTGAAACACCATGAGACACGCTCCCAAATAAGTTCTTGTAGTGAAATTGCTATATAATGAATGTACTGATTAATCTAAAAGCCTATGCTAATGAGACGGGTGCATAGTCATCTGGAATCCCAAAGGGTCTGCCATTCTGCTTCAAAATGTACCATTTTAATATTAGGGAAGGAAAGATTTTGCTAGCAGAGGGAAGCGTAAATAATGTATTGCTGTGGATAATGGTAAATAGTCATTACGTATTCCTCCTTCCTTTTGAGATGCACCGCGCATATGTGAGAGGCATACTTTGTTCAGAGGAAAGGATTATTTTAAACAGGGAAGTGATGCACAGTGTCTTGCAGATTACAGTGATGTGGATGTGGCAGATGGTATCACGGAGCCTGACAATTGCCTGTGACATCAGGTTGGTTCCTGAAGTCAAGAAGTTCAGTTTTTGCCAGACATATCTAGGATGCCAAGATATAAATAAAATGGGGAGGCCCGTTTACGTCCGAGTTGTAAACCACCATTCTGCGAGACGTTGAGTAAAGGTCTCCCGGGCCGGTTTCTTGGAAGGGATGTGTGTCTGCTGGAATCAGCAACGACCGTCTGTGAAGTTCATGTCTGCACTGGCACAACTGCTCTGAAGGCATTCAAAACCCGGAAGGAATTTGCCCTTGCAGTATGAGTGCAAGGACAGTGCTGTGTCCTGATGAGCACACACGCCTAAGCGGAGGGTGTTCGACAGCCAATGTGAGTGGCGGTTGTTATTAGCTAGATGTCACTTCAGGATATGCAGATAACTGATGTGCTGAGCAGTAGCTGACTGGAAATCTGTCACTGAATGAGGTACAGGTAGCTGGAAACTTGTCACTTAAAGAAGATCTGTCCACAGTTCTGATTAATGCATAGCTGGAATCCTCCTCCTTAAAGTCTTTGTGCTTCAGTGTTATGCCTACAAATACAGAAATAGAGATCCACCCTGTTTTCTCCCACCTGACGAATTTCAAGACTGAGCCCAAGTATGGGCAAAAGTTTCATCCCCAGATAAGAAGCCCAAGATGTCTAAAAGGCCGCTGTTGTCCTAGGTGCTCCATGCTGATCTGCTGTGACTCCTGCGAGGGATCACTGAGATAAATAATTATTCAGCTCCACGGGTCAGTCATAACCACCAGGCTGCTGCCACCCTGATCATACCTTGCACACCCTGGGTTAGCATTGCTCTTGTGTGCGGGTCACTGCGCTGTCACGAGCACAGGCACAGCGCTCTGTTCTCATTCCCAGTCTGTCCACAGCCAGGATTCCTGGATGGTTGAAAACACTTGGGCACTGGCACAAAGCCCACGGCAAGGGGTATGACCTGTACTAACCCTGTCAGATCTCTCTGTCCTGTTCCGTCTTTAATTTAGACTCACCCCAGGTTCGGCGCTCTCTGTGGCGTATGCTTTGCAGCAAGCTGGTTGCCTGGGGTTTGGAAACGGCTGTGTGAGCAGCCTAGTCCTCCAGTGTGCTCTTCACTCTGCTGTGAGTGAAAAGTTGCAGATCTCTGCCCTCTTCCTGCTGCTCTCTGCTGTGTCCCTTGCCAGAGGTTAGCACGTCTTCTCATCTGCCAGCTAGAGTTGTTCACTAGCCCAGTTCTATCAAAATGATATGGATTAGCTTAAAACATTGCTAATAGTAGGGTTTTGTTTGTTGAATTTTTTAAACCTATTTTGACAGAACCAGGTTAGACAGCAACTATACGATCAGTTTTGCCAGCTGATGTCAGAGGCTGGTAGGCGCTTCGCCTGCCTCAGCTGAACCCGCAGCAGCGTGTCTGGCCGCAGTGCGGGGCCTGGTGGCTGTCTGCGGGTGTGATGGCTACGTGTCCTGTCTCAAGCAAACGTAGCATGGAGGCAGGTGAACGTGTGAGCAACTGGGTAACGTCCTTCTTGGCACGACTGTTGGGAAAGTGGGTTGATGGAGGAGAGAAAGCAATGAATTTAGGCCACCTTTTCCAGTCTCAATCCTTTGGTTTCATTTACCAAGTCAACCTGTTATTGCAATGAAAATTTTCAGGTTCAATAAACCTGTACACCTGCATTTCTTCCCATATATATTTTTGCATTTTTTTTTTTTAATGCGTCTTCTCTCCCTTTGCTCAGATAAGGCTGCATTTGGCATTCTTAGGAGGTACAAGCAACATGGCACGGCTGGAAAGTTGGGACACTAAATAAATAATGTCAACACGATGTCTCCTTTCCCTGTGGAGATGTTAATAATTGTTCCTCTGTGAAGCCTTGCCAAATTTGTTTGCCTTTTCCAAACCCAGGCAGAGGGAGAGCAGCTCCTTTGGCTTGTTTAATCCCTTTCATTATCCAGCTGCTGTCTCACAAGTCTCCGATTCCCAGAGCACTAAGAATAGAGACAATTTCCAACAGATAAAAACCAGAGAGGAAAAGGAACCACAGTGGCAAAATTCAGAGCAACAGAGAAGTAAAATCTTCTCTGCTTGCACTGGTCATCTTGTAGGATTATTTTGAAGACAGTGAACTTGAAATTCCTCATTAGAAGCCAAAGGCAGATATTGGAGACTGTGTTTCTAATACAGATATGAGGATACCATGACCTCGCTCTCTGCATTTGATACAACATTTACTTCAATCGGAGAGGTAATTAGGCTCCTGAGATAAGAAATCCCCATGGTCACATCCTGAATTTAGTGCAGGAAAAGTTCTTAAGTAATAAAAACAGCAGAACCTGCAGTTATTACTGAAACCAGACAACTCCTAAGGCATAAATACAAGGGATTATTTTTCCAAGGAAGTCTGTTTGCTATGAAGAACACTGCAGGATCCAAAGATGTACAGTGCTGGTATAACAATCAAGACTTTAATAAATGTAGATGATAACTAACAGGGGAAATGGTGGGCACAGAAGTGGGTGAAGGTGCTGGTGCTGCAGAGAGGTTAAGATGTTGCAGCTTCTTCTGGTTCTTTAGTTCAAATGTTGATCCAAGCACGAGAGTCCCATCCCCCATCTCCCCCTCCAAACAACGTCTCAGTAATAGTTTTTCATCAGAAGAAGTTAATAAAATTTGTTAGGGAGAACAACTTTTTCAGTAGAACCCATGACAGAGCCTAATGTTATTGCCCTTGTTATTCTGTTTGATCCCAACAAAATGGATTTGATGTATTTTGCATAGTACATTCAAACTAAAATGGTGTTGCACTAAGTGCATAAAAGTGCCAACATCATCCATATAAAATGGCTTATGAGTCCCAAGTGGCAAAAACAACCCATCTCTTTTCTTCTTTAGGAGATACCACTTTTCCCTTTGGGTCTGAGATAAAAGTAGAGTTTAAAGGACTGGCGTTTCTTGCAAAGCAGAAACTTGGTTTCCGATGAGTTTAAAGTTGTGGCTTGAGAGGGGGAAGTCCAGGGAAGCCTGTGGAGCCTGGAGAACCTGGTCAGAAGTCAACAAAACGAGGCTGCTCAGCACTTCTTGAGCAGAATGTCTCTCTAGACTTTAGAAGGGGCCACTTACTGTCCAAGATCAAAAAGGCAATTCCCCTGTGAGCACACTCAGTTCCACGGGATGACCTTAAAAAAAAAAAAAAAAAAAAAAAGGAAAAAGAGAAAGAAATATATATATTTCGTGTCCTGCTCAATTACCTAGGAGATTTGCAAGGAAAAATCTCAACTACCACTGAAGTGGGGAGCACTGTAATCCATCCGCCTTTACAAAATAAAATGTCCTCTGTAGTCTTGCATCTATCACTAAGCCCCATGACTTCTCACATCGGAGACTTCTGGCACAGCTTTCCCTGAGGCTCTCTGCTCCTGACCTCCCATCTTGCTGTGGGAAGAGCAGATTTAAGAAGTGGATCA
Source organism: Crypturellus undulatus (assembly GCA_013389825.1). Classification (NCBI taxonomy): domain Eukaryota; kingdom Metazoa; phylum Chordata; class Aves; order Tinamiformes; family Tinamidae; genus Crypturellus; species Crypturellus undulatus. Next base: position 72,814 of record VWPW01018055.1, read on the forward strand.
CACCCTTCCAACACACGCATCATTTGAGTTGTTTTTTCTAGTCCGCACAGGCAGGAATAACTGGCAGGGTCATCAACCCCTTGCTGCTCTACATTCAAGCACGGTTGCATTTGTACAGTTTGCTCTTACAGTCAGGTTTTCAGCATCAGAAGATGTGGCTTGTTGTCTGTAGGGCTGCTCTGGCTGAGAGCCTCCTGTCAGGGACTTTCCAACGCCCTGGCGATTATGCTGTGTTTGCCACCAGAAGGGTTGAACTCCTTTGGAAGCCATCTGCTGATGCAGCTCATGCCTTGGAGCAGGAAAATTGGGTGCCCTAGTAATTATGATCCTAACTGCTGTCACTGCACATGCTCCGCTCATTTCCTGTAAATGGCTGATCCTTTCTGAGTCTACATAAATATGTTGGTTGTTTCCTTCCCCCAGGGCAAGGGATTTTATTCTGCCTCTGGAGGTTTCCCAGGATTTTTTTTTTTTTTTTTGCTGTTGAATCAGGGTCATGTTTCACATCACAAGGTTTTAGTTGCTGTTGTTTCTAGTTAGCGGTTTGTTTGTCTTTCCTCTGGCAAACGTGGTCTTAAAGAGACAGGCTGGCAGTCTGTGCGCTCCTGTGTTAAATAGAATTGTGTTTGAATCAAAACTACAGGCTGCTATGGCTGCCTGCTCCCTAGCACCTCTCTCCTTCCTTCCATTTTCAATGCGAGATTTGGGAGAGGTAGTGGCGGGTTCTGGGTCCTCCCTCTTTCACCTGGAGGAGGAAAATAGTAGGTAACACACAGCACCCTGCAGTAACATCCAGCACAGAGAGATCCTGGAGCAGCTCAAGGTGGTTCCGACTGCCTGGAATTAGTTACACTCTAGGAAAGGTATTTAACACCCTTACTACCCTGGACTTTATTCTTCCTACTCGACTGTGCTTCTCTGATATTATATCTATGCATTTGAGAGCTACTCTCTCAAGGCTTGGAGGTTTTTGCAATAGATGAGGGCTCTAAGATTGTTTAAAGGATGCTGCTTGCTTCCACAAGCCACAAACCATTAAAGCTGTTCAAGAGACTTGACCCAGGAAAAAAACTAAATTGCTTGTAAAACAGAGAAAAATCAAGCCTGAAAGAGGAGTCTACGTGTCTGATGAGTTGGTATCTCCAGTGATGGCTTCAGCTGTCGCTGGTGCCTGTTGTGCGTGGCTTATGTTCAGGAGGGACAGCTGACGTGTGGTACCTGTCAGTGGTTTTTACCAGCAACAGATACCAGGTCATACAATGCAATTTAATCTCTTTTCATTGCAAATCAAGCCAAATTGCTCCAGCTTTCCTTGCACAGAACTGCTAGCAGTGCTCAGCAGATGCATGGTCTCTGGTTTAGCGGCTTGGGCTTAAGAATTTAAGTGGCTTTGATTTGCTGTGTCTTAATTTGCTTCAGAGAACCTCACCGAATTAAAAAAAATCATTTGGAGTAACTGTCATGCATGCTTTGTTGCAGACAGGCCCACAATGTATTAAATTTGCTTTTCTCCTCTCTACACACATATTTCCTGCAATGAATCAACAAAAAGCAGACTCTTTTGAAGGTGGGTAGCAGAACCAATACAGCCTTATTTCAAAGCTCCTTCTAATTTGTTTCCCCAGCTTCACTCCCAACAGCAGTTGAGCTTCAGTAGCTGTTTACATTTAGCTCCAGTAACATAAGATAATGTACTGTTAACTGCTAACCTAATGATCCTGGATCTGGCATCTTCATGGGGACCTTGCCCCATTGCGTTCACGCTCCTCAGATCATTTTCTCTCTCATTAAAGTAATTAAAGTCAACATTATTGGAAAGGCCTTCAGGCAATCAAGGATAGAGCTGCTACTAATAAGAGAGGCAACATCCGCATTTATATTTCCTTTGATCTACAGTTTGGTTGCCGGTAAGTGGGGCGTGGGCCATGGAGAGGGTTTTCTGCGCACAGCCTACTCGAAGGGAAGGCAACGGCAGCCCTGCCCTCGTGCTCTGCTCGAGGTTGCCAGGGCATGTGGGGCTGCCCAGCAGCCTTGGCCTCTGGACCTTCCTGCTCCTGCAAAGCCAAGAGCTCCTGAGGGATTTGCTTCACTGTAATAAAGGATTTCATGGGGAGGAAGGGAGAAATGTGAAAGAAGGATGAGGACTCTCTCGGTGTTTGTTTCTGCTGTGAGGGAATTCAGCACTAACTTATGGCAGTGGATCAAGGGCTGCATCCTGTTCTCCACAAGAATAATAACTAAGTTTTGATCAATAATCCTGTCACTGATAGTGTTAAATGGCAGCCTCGCGGTTACCACACTTGCAATGTCCTTCCGTTTCCCTTTGCTGTGCACTGCTCAGTGCTTGCCTCGCTGGGGTCCTGGGCACAGCCTGCCCCTGCAGCCCTGCGCGGGAGGAGCCGTGTGCCCAGCGCGGCAGAGCTCAGGCTCACAGCCACCGAGCAGGATCTCTGCTTCACCTGCCCGTGCACTGGCTCGGTGCTCCTTACTGGTGCCATGGGTCAGCTTAGCCAGCTGCAAACCAGCTTGGTGCCAGGTTCATGAGCTGAATCTGCTCCGGTAAGGAAGGACTGCGACAGCACTGGAGCTGGTTTGAGGTAAGGGAGAGATCTAGGCGAGAAGGAAAAGCAGCAATTGCCCTTAGGAGCCGTTAGACCCACTCATCCCAAGCTGAAGCTTTAAAAACCTCCAGGCTAAGTACTGCAATGCTGTATTTCTCCCTGCTGCTCTTGAAGACTGACTGTTCTGCTGCTCCTGGAGCTCTTCTTTCTTATCTTTTCTGCTCCGTGTGGAACAGCAGCTGTGTGCCTCACATTTCCTTTCAAACAGCCCTCGACTGTTGGTTTCCTGCAGCAAGGTAAATGATTGCACCGTGCACTGTAGAGATTTAAAAATTAGGTTATGTCTCTCTTTATGCAAAAAGCATTTGACCAACTTCTTACATGCTGTTGCAGAAGTACTACCTGGGACAAAGCCAGAGGAAACTGCAGCATAAAATACACTTGTAAATCAGATAAAAAAATCTTGCAAGACTTTTGGCCTAGGTTCTTAACCATACAGACACACATCTTGAAACTTGATGTTACATACTTACTTTAGGAAGTGTCTAGACTTTAATGGAAGCATTGCCATTCTGACTATCTTCACCTTCTTCCTATAGAATCTGAAAACCCAGGGGAAGCTCAGTTAATTATTTCCAGTTGTTATTTGGGCAAGCAGATTAAAAGTGACTGAGGCCACTAATGAAGGCTGCCCAGCTTCCCAAGCTCCAGATGAAAACCATTTGGTTTAATTCCCTTAGGCTGGGGAGGGAAAATTGCAATTAAAGCTAGGGGACGAGGGAGAGAGGAGCAATTAACAACGTTCCCAAGAGGGGCAATTATGGAAATAAAGCAGCTTTATTTTAGAAAATTCGTGGTGCTTGTGAAATAGTTATCTGAGCAGAATATAGCGTGGTTTGTGATTTTGTGCTGTAAATTAGTCTGGTCTAAGGAGTGAGAAGGACAGATCTTCTTATTGTTCCTGTTCCTCTAAAATCAAATGACTACAGGGAAAGTGCTGCTCAAAGGCTGCGTTCTCCGTGTCTGCTGCCAGCTTAACCCGGACAGGTAGAACTGATAGCTCCACAGTTTCCCAGCAAAGATTTAATTCAGCTTTCCTCGCTCCTGATTTCAATTTACACTGAGAAACTCTGTTCCAGACAGTTGATATTTCTTATCAAGGAAGATTACATGTTTGCTGAATAATTCTTTCTGAATCTTGTGCAACTGCCTCAAATCATGTTTCAGAGATGAGCTGCTGTCTCCTAGCGAACCAGAATGGGATTTCATGGTGTTTATGATTAACATCTCCAGACATCTCCCAAAACTCTGCTTGTTATCACATCTACACAGTTGGATTTTCAGCACAGATTGAGAAAATATACAGCTTCAGATCCTGCATACAGGGTGAAACAGAAAATACCTTGTAGCCCAAGGGGTTTCAGGAATTTCAGGAAGTAGAGGGGAAAAATACTTGGGCCTTGGAAAGCTGATCTAATGTGAAACACCCTCTTAACTCTTTGTGTGCTATTTCACTCTCTTGCACCATGGTGAAAGCAACGTTCAATTGTGGGGCTGCAGAATACACCAAGGACTATGGGCCAAGGCTTTCCTGTTAAGCCCTGGCATATACATCTCCTGCGGACAACAGGAAAAAAACCCTATAGAGACGTAGAGGTGTTATTCCTCCTCCCTGGCTCCTGAGCTTGTTCTGCCAAAAGACTGTTCCTGGTACCTGGCTTAGGGAAGCCCTGGGCACTGTTGGGTCTCCTCATTAGGAAGCAGAGCTTGTTGCTGAGCAATTTCCCTGATAGCAGCTGGTGTTTTCTTTTTCTTTCATGTTCTGCTTGCTCCATACAATCCCTTCCCCATTTTAGGAACAGGCTTTTTGAGGCTGTCCTAGAGGGAAGGTGACCTGGTGCTTTTGGTGGAGTATTGAGAGTCAGTGGTTTTCCCTTTGCCATTCACGTTGCAAGAGGAATATTGCTGAAACACCCTGTGCTCCATTTTCCAGAGACTGACTGGCCTCTGCGGTAATTAACTGTCGTCAGTGGGATTGGGGCATATTTGGGATTGAGTTTGTGCTACACGAAGACATTTGATTTCCACTTCTCAGAGTTGCAGCTACCACTCTGCCAAGCACTTTGGGGTTAACGCTGTGTATGCGCCCGCTTCCCTCTGAGCTGCTTTGAACAGTTTCAGTCATTTCTGAGAAGGAGACATGGAGAAAATATATCATTAGGAAGATGGAGAGGAAAGGGCGGCCGCAGTGACCTTACTGCCAGCATTTCTCAACTTTTGAGCCTGCTGGTTTGGAATATTAATGTTCCTTTAATGTACTGTTTAGTATGAAATTATCCTTGCAGTATACTGAGCACTTTGCAGAACACATTATCAAAATCTGCTATGCCTAAACACTTAACAGTGTAACAGTAGACACAATGAAGTGGAAAACTTGCCCTGCTATCACTAAATGGTCCTATATTTAAGGGTTTTGCATGAGTTAGGCACTCTTGCCCACCCTATAATGGTTTTGTTTGAGAGAAGGAGTTTCATTCTGTTTGTTTTTCTGTGATCCAGAAAAAAAAAAAAAAAGAAAAAGAGTTACAGCTCCAATCCTTGGAGACCGAAGGTAGAAATTTCAGTAAGTGGCAGATTGACAAGTTGTAGGGGGTGTTGTGGGTGACTGCAAACAATTTATTGACTTAGCAAAGGCAAAGGCAGCATGTCCCTACAGGGACAATAAATCTCGTTGTTCACTGGAACAGAACCTACTGTTTATCTACTCAGCTTTGCTTTCATGTAAACATCATGGTTGAAGGTGGATTTCTGTCTTGCTGCACAAATTCCCACCAGTTTCTGGCAGGACAGGCAGGAGTGGGAGGATGGGAAGGGTGCAAGGAGCGAGAGGAGAGCTCCTGAGCTCTCAAACTGTCCTGCACCAGAGGGGACGGGTGACCTTTTTTTGTCTTACTGGTCTCTCTGTGGGAGGGATTAGTTTGTCCAGGACTTTTTCAGCCAGTCATAAAATAGCCTTTCTCCTATGATTATTATAGTAGTGTTAGCCCTCAACATGGATGTTAGGCTCAATTAATTTGTTAAGTGCTTTGCTCTTTGGATGAAAACTGAATTGTAAGTATTGCTCTGTTGAATTCCATCGTTCTTTGCAATGCACACTGAGGGTATCCGGGTGTATCGATAGACTCGCAGGGTGCGTCTCACTGTGCCGTTCTGTGTGGATTATTTTTACATCCTCTTAATCCCAGGGCTCCCTGTGCCTCTAATACAGAGTATCCACAAAAGCTGCAGACACTAACAGAGGAGATTTCTTGGGTAAATGCTGCCCTTAATTAAAGTGTCAGTTTCTCTCATTAATGCAGGTACTCGGAAGCAGCAGATTATCGCAGTAGGGAGGAAGAGGTCAAGCTATTAGTGAGTGTTGATCAAGAGGCTGGGCTCAGGACCTCACTGTGCGACACCTTTTTGTACAGCAGTGAACAAGTCACTTGGGTTTGTAATCCTCATTATACAGAAGGGAACTTACTTGCCATTTGTTCAGATAATATAAAGCTTCAGATAAGTAGCTACGTATTTGCTATTACCACAAAATTGATTCTCTGATTCTTCCTGACATTGTCCTTACAATATGAACAATTTCTGCAGTTTCCGTGGAGGAGCTGGGGATAAGGGCTGTTACAGAGGGATGCAAAGATGCGGCAGCAATGGTAGTGTAGCCAACATGGTACTGAGCTGCTGTATCAGCTCACAGCTCCCTCCTGATACTTCATCTGATTCTGGTGATTGAATTACTGGATGCCTGAGCTCAATGCTCCTCCTGTGGACAGTGAAGAGAAGTAGCTTCCTGGGGCAAACACTTTTTCTTAGCCACCCTACCCACCCCAGCCACCTCTGGACTGCCTGTTTTGTTTCATTATCTGCAGATGGAGCTTGGCTTAAACTTCAGTGCCCAACAGTTATCCTCGGGAAAAGAATTTGACTTGCTGTCTCCATTAAGACTCGTAGGAGGCTCAGGGTGGATCATGACCTTCCGTAGTCCCATAACCAGCCTCAGAGCTTCACAAGGACTTAGAAGCATCTTATGTCCTTAGATAGGTAACTGGGAAAGGAAATGAGATGTTTCTCCTGGCCTGTCATCCTAAGGGCAGACTATTGTGTACCCAAGGATGCCATCGCCTGGTTCCACTGCTTTTTCTGCAAGAATATTACTGTGTGCTTGGCAAATCTGGTATTCTGCTGTGCTTGTGGATTTAGCTGGCTGGAAGCTGCCAACAGGCTGTCATCCTTGTGCTAACAGATGTTTCCATTCTTTTAAAAGCCATTAGGTAGACAACGGCTCATTTTCTCTCCCCACTGAGGCTCTGCTGGAACAGTGTAGTCTCTGGGCAAACTTTCCTGGTGTTCCTTCCAGCAAGAGGGGCTTTGGCAGGAAGGTGACACAGTGTGGGGAGCATCTGAATAGACTTCTCTTTTGAGCTCAGTGACAGTGCTTGGCATCCTCGTACCGGCTGTGTCCTCGTGCCCTCTGCTTGTGCCCTGCAAGACCTCATCACACAGGTTAGTTTGCAGCTTATCTGACCCACTGCAGACTTAGCCCAAGCTGAACTGCACCTTGCAAGCGCCTTTCTCTTCACTGTAGTTGTATAAAATTAAGTGAGGGTAGCAAGCAGTCATTACCTGACACCTTGCACGTTCTCCTCCATCCCTGGGAGCCGTTTATAGCTGTTCTGTTCATTGCTGAGTGACTCAACAGGCTGTGATTAGAAACAAAATGTAGAAAATCTGGTCCTTCAGCACCTTGGTTCTTTCTACCTTTGAAGAAGTGCGAACAATGGAAATAAAGAGCATTTTTTTTCTGATTTTTGTGTTGCTCCCTTCAAGCCATAACAGTATATTAAATATGGTTTCTGTCCAAGGAATACAGAATAAATATTCTTTTTTGAAATGGAACAAATATTGCCCCAATATTGACGATACCCTAAATAGGTTTCTGATGTGCCCTGGGTACTGGAAGAAAAGACTGTGCTTGAAAGGCAGAAGGGGAGGCAGAATAGAGAGCATTTATGGGCACTGCTGATTCTGTGCTGCAAGGCTCCAAGGACCGCTTTGTCGTGGCTGAAGGAATTGACAGTTTGCTTAATAACCTGCTCTTATTCTTGGACAGCAGAGTTTGTTTCCACCTTCTGCTCCACTCTGTCATCTGTCTTCTCTGCAAACTGCTGCCTCTCCTGGCCGCCTGGGAATTGCAGGTGAAAGATGAAGAGTTCTGATGTTTTGATATGTGTCGGAGGTCAGACCTAGTAGCAGCATGTGGAACCACCAGCAATGAGGTTCGATACCCCAGTATTGAATGCCCTGTACAGCTGCTCGGAGGCTGTGCAGCTCGTTATTTGCTCCATGATGCCTCAGAGTCTCTCTCTCATTCCCAAAGGAAACATGTGCAAGGTAACTCCAACAGCTCTGTATGGATGATATGCATTAAGAACAGGACATCTTCTTTTGTTTAGTGATACATAGCTTGCTCTTGCCCTGAGTCTTTGGACAAATTGGTTGTGCTGAGGCTTGTGAAACTCTCTTACTCCCAGAAGCTGTCATGAAGTCTGTGGTCACTTGGAAACATATCTATGAGTGACATCCATATGAATGCTAGGAAGCTCTTGCTTTTCATGTATTCGTTCTTTTTACACTGAAGTATTTGGGTTTTTAACTGCTCAGCTGGTGCTAGAGTTACTCTGATGACAAACGTTCAGCAAAAGCAGATGCCTTGTTCAGGATGAATCTGCTTCCTGAAAGACTATTTTTAATGTCGGTGGTGGGCAGGGCCTTAAGCCGAGTTTTCCGAACCATTGGAGCAGAGTAATGACTGTCGTCCCTGTCTGGTGTGGAAAGTTCACTCTTGAGGTCAATTCTATTTTTTTTCATGTTATTTTTGCTGCTGCTGGATGCCAGCAGCAGTTGATTTGTGTGTGCCATGAAAACATCAAAATGAGCAGAAAATATTTATTATTGTTTTAAGTGCCAAAATGTACTTGGCTTTAGGAAAAATGAAATGAAGGCAGAGATGAAGCCTGACTCACCAGCCAAGAGATCAGCAGAGGAGCAAAACAAAGTTTTTCAGTGCTGAAAATGGCATTTAGGGGTGTTTCTACCCAGTCGCACCTCTAACATAGGATTCTAGGAGCTGGGAGGCCAGACCAGTGGGTTTCCCTGGTAATTTCTCCCTACAGAGGATTTTATAGGTGTAATGAAACCAAGAGTTCTGCTGCAATTGCCTTCCATTTTCTGACTGTTATGGTCCATAGAAGCAGCATCTGCTTCATCTGGTCTAACAGAAGAAATATCCGTCCAGTGCAATGGGTTGTGCTTTGAGACTGTTTTGGCCTCTGAGCTGCAGAGAAAATTCCCCGATTGTCCATCTGCTCAACTGAAGCGAGAAATGGGAGACCCACGGTCATTCCCTCCTGCTGCTACAGCCCCTTTCGCTGACGTCGCTTCACTTGTTCCATTCCACGTGTGCCTTCTGGTTCCTAAAATGCACTTGGCTTTCTGGGTGTTGTGGGCAGGAGGGAGGGAACGGGCGATGGATGAGCTGGTGATGCTTGTGACCTGGGGGACCCTGACTTCAAGGCTCCCATGTGTTAATGCAGTGTAAAATGTAGGTGCAAATCTGCTTCAGAGCAGCAGCTGCCTGAGAGGGGAAAATACACAGGAGCTTTGCTGCAAGGTAGAAATGCAGAAAATTTAACTTCCATATTTTGTGGAATCAGTAGAAAAACACCATCCACACTTTCCTTTTATAAAATGGAGTTGCTTGTCAAAGGCTCTTCAAGATGCTTTTAGATATACTCGTTTTCTGGTGATAAAAATCCCTCCCCCCCAAATAGACATGACGAGAGGATAAAAAAGAGCTTTGATGCTTGCCCGTTATGCAGCGTGCGTTGTTGCTAACATGTCATTCACGACTTCAAAATCAGCAGTTTATTCAGTGGCTTGAAGGTGTTAACGCTGTGGGTAAATTGTACCTGTTGCTAAATATCCCAGAGAAAGGCTTGTTGGAAGAATCCCGCTTGGGGTGCCCGTAGCTCTGGGAAGCTGCAGAGTCTGCACTTTTATCTTAGTTGCAGAACCAGAGAGGACTTGACTGGGGGAAATGCAGCAGAAGCGGCTTCCGTGGGCCCGGCTGCCCGGAGCAGGGGGCAGCAGGATGTGCTGGCTGCTGCATCCTTGCTGGAGGTCCCGTGAGAGCCAGGCCAGGCAGCACGGAGAGCTGTGTCCAGGCAGGCAGGAGCTTAACGGCTCCGTGGCCCTTCCGAGTGTGGAGGAGCCCCGAGGGACAGCCGGGTAGTCCCGTGCAGAGAAGGGGTGGCCTCAGGTCACTTCCATGTCTCATACCCACGTGCTGTGCACGGAGGGCCCCGTGCCGCCTGCATCCTGCTCTTGATCGAGAAGTTCGGCAGAAAGAACATGCACTGGTATAACTAGATGATATGTTTACATTGGTTAATTGAAAGTACTGTTCCCTAGAGGCTAATTACAGTGCAAGTCATTAAATCACAATTAGGATTTGTTTGAATATCCAAATCATTATGAGTCTCATATGCTGTTTCTGCAAAAAAAAACAGAAGCGCTGTCCTTGGGGCTGGCCCCAGTGAGGACCTTATATTTCCTTTTTTATTTTTGCAAGACTGAAGTAGCTGATCACTTTTCCCAAGCAGCAACCTGGTATCGATGACCTGCTGTAGCGGATCCCCGATGCTTCTGAGAGTGACCATGACGCCGGGCCCCGTGTGAGCACGTGTGTTCTGCACACCAGGCCGTGCAGCGAGACCCAGCCTCCTACCCCGCCAGCCCTGCTGCCACCACAGCAGGAGGGGGAAGAACTTGGGGAGTTTTCTAGAATTAATGACTTTGAAGTTTTGGAAATCTTCTCTGAATTACAACCTTCTTTTCTATTTGTGTTCTCTGCTGACGACTGTAATTCTCTTTTCTTCCCTTTCCGTGACGGGATAATTTGGCAGTTGAGTGCAGAGGGCTGCGAGTGACGTGCTGCCGAGGGGTAGCGCAGGGGCCATTACGGCAGGCTGATTTTGCCGGAGCTGATCTCATGTGCTGCAGGTTGGACAAACTTCGGTTTGTGTGTGTATGTTTATGTGAGTATAAAGAGCTTCCAGTCACTCCTTGGAATCAGAAAACCAGTTGAGTCTAAGTTATTTCTAACTGTATTTACAAGTCAAATGAAGAACCTGTTCCTCAAAGCACTGTTGTTATTCCTGGCATAGTCTCATTTTCCCTTTCGGATAAGCCGCAGAGCTTTCCGGTAGATTCTTCCATCCCTTATTGCTCATCATGGGTCATCTTTGCAGCCACATCCACATTAGGGCTTTGGGGAATGTGCAGGCCAGGGACAGTGAGCACCTGCTGGACGGCACAGAGGGCCCCCTGCACGCTGGTGCTGCAGCTAAGCATGGAAATGGCAATAGAAAGACAGTCTTTCCTATGTACCCCCCTGAATTTCTTAGTCTAGATGAATGTTGAATTGGGATTTGATTTTAATTTTTCCTTGGTAACTAACAACACTGTTCAATTCTGCCACAGCCATTGCTACTAGACAGGTAGTTACAAGGCCATTGTGTAGAAATGGCATCTAAAATCCAGTTTAATATTAATCTGTGTCAGATTTACCGTGGCGGCATGCTTGTCTTACTTAGAAATATTGATATAATTTTTCCCTTGCAAGAATACAGCACCATAGTGAAACAAGCAGATATTTCATTTGGAAGAAGGGAAAGATATAGCAGCTCTAGTAGCCTCTGCTATTTTTACAGCTTTTGTTTAAACCTGCTGCCCATTGCCTTTCGCCGACAGAAGGGTGTTCAGATTGAAGAAGGAAACGTGGAAGAATGAGGAATGCTTTTAGGGATATACTTGGAGTACCAGAACTTGGGGAAATTAGATCAGCTCTGAGCAAAAGGAAGAAATGGAAATTAAAGGAAGAAGCTGAAGTGAAAATTACTGGCAAAGAGGGTAAAGACAGAAGATGGAGAGAGGGGAAAACAGGCCCTTGCAGATGTGATTACTGGAGCCCTGCACATGGGGCCCTGGGCTCGGCTGAGCAGCCTGGAGGCAGCTCCTCTGCCTAGGCCTTGTTTTTGCACAGAATTGGCTCTTGCAAAATGAAGCTTTGATGTCGGAAACTGTCAATACATCCTCCCCCAAAAAAGAAAAAGAGAAACTAACCCAGCTTTGATTTGCCTGTCAGGAGACCTGCAGCAAATTGTATTGTGTTGATTTTGGCATCCGGCCGGCCCCGAATTGTCTCAGGAGTGTGTGAGAGTTGCAGTGTTTCCACACTTCTTACTGTATTTTGGGAAAAACTCTGCCAAAAACCTCTGAAGCACACTGCGATGGGGAGCGGCTTCGGGCGGCGCGAACGAGACGGGGACGGGTACTGCTGCCTAGCCCAAAGGGCCAGGGGCAGCGTGAATCCTACCTGCCGTCACTCGGTTGTGGCTGCGTTGCCTTTTTAGAGACAATTTGGATTTTTTTTCTACATATATTTGAGGATAAATACGTGGAGAGAAGGAGCCTGGGTGCCTTCCCACGTCCGTCCCTGCACAGCCCTGTAATCTTATTAAGGAGAGAGCAGGAGGGAGCCTCGGCCCTGGCAGTCCCTCTTGTCTCTTGGCACTGCTGCTTGTGCTGGGCTGTCTGGGAGACCCTCGTGCTTCCATCAGGGATTTCTCGACTCATTTGTCTGATAAACCCATCTCTGCCCTCTGCAGCCTCCCTGAATTTACATTTCCTGAGTTCGACTGCAGCCGCAAGAAGGTTGAATTTGTTTACATGGGATCTAAAAATAAAGAAATCAATTACCATCAATTACTTCTATTTTCAAGGGGGAATGGCCAAGTAAGTGCAGTGAAAGACTCACTAGATACCCAGATTCAAGACACATTTAGACATCTATATATTTTATAGCTGCGTTGAATAGGAAATACCTTTTTAGGATGTAAGATACTAGTCCCTGAGTTTTTCGGTGACTGACAGGTAAGTGGGCTTGTCAAAATGCGCCAGGCTCATTCACTTTACAAAGTGAGGAAGTTATGGCCAGTATTAATGTAATTATTATTCAAGTCACGAAAGCAGCTGCCCTTTCTTGTCACAAAAGCATTATTTCCTTGTAAAAGCTCCAATGAGAGTATCCTGGCATCTGCTGAGGCCCATCCTGTACATGATTAATTTTCATAATGCTCTTGTCTAGTTTATAATAGGACATAGAGCGAGTGAAGTTCTGGAGCAGGTAATGTTTCAAAATAAAATAACCCAAATTAAATGCAGTGCAGATGTTAGAGCATGTCAAACTGTATTTGTATGGCTGCCAGAAGCAGCAGCCGTGATGGATGATGCTGGGGATTAAAGGTGCCCCCGCGGGTGCAGCTGGGGTGATGCCAGCGGTCACGAAGACAAGAGGAGAAGGAACCCGGCAGGTGCCAAGTGCCAGAACCGGGGCAAGGAGCAGCAACCAAGGGGTCAGTCCATGCACCTCGGGGCTGGGAATGGACAGGAACGTGTAGGGCAGGTTGACTCCGTCCCCTGCCTTGTTCCGCGGCTGCTCTGGCAGTACGAGCTGCTCTGCAGGACGCTCTGCAGGAAGGAGGGAGCGGTGACGGTTTCCAGTGGGATGAAGGGGACACATAGGGCTTCTGCGTCACGGTCATGGACAGCATAAATTGCTGCATCTGCACTTCTGCCTGGCTGTTCTGCATTCAGTTAAACTGGAAAGGAGGTTGATTACATTGAAATCTTGCTACACCAGTCTTATCCATTGTGCTTATAAAGAAAATGGGCCTTTAAGAGACATAAAGAACAATAAAGGGCTGAAGGAAGAATAAAATTGGCTTAACACTGCGTTGGACTGTTGTGCTTTGGAGGAATGCTTCCCGCTCTGCTTGTACAATGCTGCAGTCAGATGAAAATGTGTCAGTGTGCCAGGTGCCCAGGTTGGCCTCGCAATTTTATGTATTTTTGCTTGAAGTAGAATGGCTTCTCAAAACCCAGCAGCATCTGCCTGCTGGTAACTTCCCCAGGGGACGCCAAGGAAAACTAGATGTTCCTGCGCTAAAGTGAACGGAGGGCACCCACAGCACAGGAGAAACATGCTCTTGAAGGGGAGAGATATTGCGTGGCCCTGTTCGTACCTAGTGGTGGCTGAGCCCCACAGCACTGGCCAGAAGCCTGCTTTGGATTTTGCGAAAAACAGAACATTCCTAAGAAACCCATAAATATTTCTGATTTCAGGCTAGAGGTCTCAGCATCAGCTCCTGCTGATAGAAATCTGGTCACCGTCAGCAGCTCTGCGCTCTCCTGCCCACAGAATGGATTAGTCCAGCGAGAGGCTTCAGAGGCTCCAGTTATCGCAGCCAGTGCAGGGACGCGGCCCTCTGCGCTGCAGCCTCCTGCACTGGAACACGCTCAGGTACCGGTGGAGCGCATCCCATCTGGATTCCCGCCCTTTTCTTGTCTCTTCTGACACCCTGAGAGCTTCCAGCCAGCCTCCCTGCCTCATGGGCTGCTTGTGCTCACCACAAAACTCGGCGTGTTCCCTCCAGAAGGGCAGCCCTATGGCGCAATGTATAGGGATGAAGCATTACGGTTGCTTTGTGCTCCTATTGATTCCATAAATAAATGATAGGCTCCTTGTAATGATGAAGTGGTAACTGTAGTTTCCTTAAGGGTGTAAGTGCCAAGCTAAATATTTAAAACCCACATAAATAATTGAAGTATCAGCTTCTCTTCAACAAAAGGAGGTGGGAGTTGTAATTTTGTCTCTCCCTGAATGATCTCCTGCCCTCTTGGTGCAGAAAACTCATCTGGGAAACACAAATTATTTAGAAGGTTTGGCCGCTGCTTTTATTCTTGTACTAAAACCAGATTTTTGTTCCATCTGGAAGTGTGTCCGCAAAGCACATGAGCACTTCCATGACACACAGCAGCAAGGGCTGGGCTGACCTTGCTAATGTACACACAGCCACATCCTTAATGCTCTGCAGGAAGGAGTTAGTTCATGTATTTCTACAAGGAAAGGCTAGTTTTCAACGTAAGTAAGGGTTAATACAATGGTGATCTTGAGTAGGGAGCAGGATGTGGAGGAGGAAAATTTGGGAGGCAGTTTGAGGGGTAAATGTCTTCAGCTCCAGCTGTGTGAGGCTGGCGGGTTCCCCCCGCTGGCTGCTCTCCCCTCCGGTGTCACTGCAAGGAGCGGCACGGCCTCCTGGGGAGGAAAGGCAAAAGTTGGGCAGCTTCAGCACCTCAGGTGGACGGTGCTCTGAGGGCTTTCTGATTCCAAATGCCTTTTAGAAAACAGTGTTAATTCACTTGAAAAGACCTGCTTCACAAACAGCAGTAACATGGAACACAACAATGGCAGAGCTACTGGGAGGTTTCAACAACCCTCTCGTTCCCTTTGCTCTGCCTGGATGTAGAGAATTCTCAAAAATGGTTTTACCAAGGTCTCTAGATAACAAACTGCTGGGCTCTTCCTGCGCAGCGCTGCCCCTCGCAGTGCTCCTGCTCCTTCTAACACAGAACCACAGAACCCTTCGTATCACACCTCAGGGCTCGGCCCTCGGCACCACCCGCCCGACCCAGGAGCAACAGTGCAAACTGCACCGCAAGAGCTGAGGCTCCCTGGGAGCCCTTCGGAAATCCATTGTGTATGCCAGTGGTGTGTAATTGCTGAGTTGGTCTTCTGGAGAGAGTAACTGTGTCACAGGAGCTACTGAACCTCCCTGCGGGATCTTGTGCAGAAGTGCTCAGCGGCTCCACTCCCTCTCGGGAAGTTTGCTCCTCCTGCAGTAACTGCTGCGGCTAAGGAGCGCTCCCAGCCGAGGCCGAGAGCGACAAGGAGCCAGGGCTGCCTCTGCATCTGCCATCACTCATCACCTCCAGAGCTACCATTTTCATTTGTTTCCCACTGGATTTTAACACTTAGCACACTAAGGCTGGAGTCCTTCCGCAGGCAATTCTGTTTTGAAGGAAAATGTGCGGGAAAACGTTTTCATTCATTTGGACATTGCATTTACTGGTGACACTGAGCGGTTTGGAGGTTTTCCAAAGCGCTGGGGTAGAACTTCTTTCCAGAACAGATGCATGATATTCCAAGGAGGAGTCATTAGGTGCTGTGCTCCTTTGGTTTTGATTGTCTGCTATTATTTTTTTTTATGTTACCTTGATTTGATTATTCCAGCTGATGGGGAGCTGGAGATTCTTTATTGCCTTGGTTGTACGATGCTGTGTTTTCTCTCCTTTTAATAGGAGGCTTGCCAGTTTGTTTTTCGTGATTCATCTCTGGGTGTCTCGAGGCCTCTTATTTTTGATGAGAATTTCACAGCTTATATTTTTGCAGTGTTTAGAATGAATGCTTATTAAGCTTATCTTGATCCTTAGGCATCAGCTCAGCAATACACCTAAACATGTGCCTGATTTTTAGCATATGAGTAGTTCCAATGATTTCAAGGGGATTTACTACGCATATCTTTAAAGACAGACATAACCATATGCAATTTGCTGAATTGGGGCCTTTGTTCGTTATAGAACAGCTTCTGAAATAACAAATTACAGCTCTGGCACTGTCTCAGGGGTGGTTTCTTCTTATGTCATTAGAGATTTGTGAAACTCAGTCGTTCAGAAATCATGAGTCTGCTCTCCCCTGCCATTCACAACAATGACTGAACAATCAAGAAATATTAAAAAAAAAAAATAAAAAAAGTTAGAATCTTTCTTTCCATATGCTTGCAGGGCTTTAAAGTTTGTGGTTTTTTTGAAAACCATCAAGTTCCCAAATTAACTTTTGAAGGATGGAATAGAAGAGTTCCTTTCATGTTACATCTCAGGAGCCCGCGAGGCTGTCAGGACTCCCAGGGCCGCCCCCTCAAGTGCCTGGGCCCTGCACCTGGATCCCCCTTCAAGGTCTCGAGGTGCCTGGGCTCTTACTAAACACTCGCTCTTGCTGTACAGATACTCCAATGTCCTCTGGCCCTGCACCAGAGCACAGAGTAACTTTCCCATCCTGCGGGAATGTTGAGACATCAAAAATTATCTTATTCTCTTTTGGATTTAACCTGTATCTTCATTTCTTTTTCTTTTAGTAAGAGCTGAAAGGCATTTCACGAGGCCAAAATGTGAGGGGTTTGGGGGGATGTAAAAGTGAGCCTCCAGGAACGAGGTACTCGATCAACCCATTTGGTGGTTCCTCGATGATGACCATCTTGCCTGCTGGAGCTAGTCCACTCTAAGAATCATAGCGACGGGATTTCTCGGTGGCGCTTCCCTGGCAGCAGCGAGTTTGCTAACCAGGAGGCTGCAGACCTTGTGATTGGTTTTATAGGGAACTCTCAGCTGGCCAAATGCTTTTCTGTGTGCTGCGAACCTGCCTTTTGTTTTTGCTTCCATAAGCACACGTTGAATTTATTACCATCCTGCGTGATTTGCTAGGGCTGTTCATATTATTTTTGCTGGAGGGGAAAAAGAAAGGAAGAAATGTAAAATGAAAACATGAAGTAATTTATATGACAGAGCTGTAAAGAAAAGAAAACAAAAGCAAAGTTGGTGGGTAAAGGATTGTCAGCTGACTGACACCAATTCGTTATCTTGTGTATAAGAGAAACAACCTTAGCAGTGTGTTGGGCTTACTACAACTCCCCTTGGCTTTGTCTGCTCAGGGATGAGGTAGTTAGAGCGATAACCTGACAATGATAACACTGAAACTCCCACTGCCAGAGCCAAGGCTGTTGAAGACACAAAATGCTAGTGGCTCTAGACGTGTTACAGACATTGCTGCTGCTGGAACACACACCGTGATGTGGGAGAGGACCCCAAATGTGTCTCCTGTTGATGCTGCAAACACTTCCACGGCAGGAAGATGCAACTAGCCTGGCTTCGGTAGCTGGGCTTTGCCAGGGGTCCCTTCAGTCACAACAGCCCCTGGTCTGTCCTTCTCCACCCAGCCCAAAACAAAATCAAACCTCCTGGGGAAATATGTGAGAGTGATCAAAAGAAGGTTCCATATTAAGAACTCCATTTAGAACTAATGAGACAGTAATTGTGGTTTAATTAACCACCAGCTGATTGCTATCCCTGCATATTTACTGGCAGCAATGGCAGCTGTGAAGCTACAGTCTATGCATTACCAACTGGACTCGAAGGTGGCCCAGCTAGCAAAATTCTTTTATTTCATTGAATTTATATTTTATTTAGATTTAAGCTAATTAGAAAAATGTACTTTTGCAGTGGTCTAGACACCTTACCACATCGTTCTTGCAATGCAGAGCAACACTAAAGTGCCACATAATCGTTGCGAGAGCCTTAGGCAGGTAGATGGGTCCTGGGCTGATCCTTCCTCACTTCTCAGCTGTGTCGGCTCTGAGCAGTGTTGACCACCGTACAGGAGGGTTGGGGCTTATTTAATCCCACGTGCTGTAGTATCAGGACATGGAGAAATCCCATGTCTGTATTGGAGCATGGTGGTAATAGATGGATTCTTAACTGAGAATAGACTGATTCTTAATTTGCAGTTATGGCACTGAAAACTTAAGTTGTACTAGGACAGGTTCAGGCTCTATCAGCGAAGAGCCCTGCATTAGGAGATTGGGTCTCACCTGTGTTACTGCATTTGGTGGAAATGGGAGGGAATGAGGGAGATGATAGATATAGTGTAAAGGGGAAGGTGGGATACAAGCTCCAGAATAGATGGGAAGACAGGGACAAATTAAGAGAGAGCAGAGTTGGAAAATGGCCTGAAACAGCCATGAGTAGGAGAGCAGAGTCACATCTGAGGTTACCGGGTCTAGCGCTGGCTCAATAGCAAACATCTTTGAACCAGTCTACGTTCGATAGAGATATGGACTGAAAGATGGGTCTTGATCATGCTATTAATAGCTACTGTTGCAAAGAACAGAGAATTAAACAGCTGCACACATGAGAACGTCAGGAGTGACAGATCATCCCCAGCAGACAGGCAAGAAAGGCAGAAACAGACTCGAGAAAAAGAGCAGTGATAGAAGGAAAATGTAAATAGGTTCTGAGTTGTGGGCACCGACAGGAAACGTGCAAAGGCTTGTGGAGCTGAAGAGAGCGTCTTTGCCGAGGTGAGCAATCAATTCCTGGAATGGGTGTTGAGGAAGGACCGGCTGAAACTCCTCCATGGAGACGACCTGCTGACAGCGTGCCGGATTTGTGGTGAAGCAGATGCCTTGGAGAAAACACGGCTGCTTCCCACAAACAGTCCTTCTTTTTTACTGTTAAAAACCTGAATTCCTGAAAGCTAAGCATTTTACATACATCTCTTAACACTGGAAATTCTGCCAAGAAAACTCAAGCATTTTCTATAGCAACTCAAAACATCTTATGTTGTTTGTCTTGTCTTTTCTATGGAAATGATGACCAGTGCCACCACTGAGGCACAGTGACAGGACGTGGAAGCAGGACATGGAAGTTACACCTCCTCACAGAAACTATCATCTCCATCGTGCTGATGAACTGCTAGTGCGAGGAGCAAAAGAAAAGGGTAATTTGTGTTACTAAAACTTCAACTGGCACAGACAGCTGGCTCAGTTATCTCCTGTCAAACTGACTCACTCTGCCTGAAGTGTGAGCAACATTAAGGAGTACTAAAGAATTTGACAGGGTAGTTCTCCCTAAATTACTGGAAAGCAAATCCGCAGGAAAACTCAGCATCCTCTGTGACTGTGATATCAGCAGTGTGACACAGGTAGGAGGGAAAGGTGGGAGGTTTTGAAGCAGCTCGTAGCTTCCTTCAGGTTGGAAGGGACTTCAGGAAGACTTGTCTCCTTCAGCTTCCTCAAAACAGGTTCAGTGTTGAACTCACACTAGGTTGCTCAGTGATAAGTCTGGTTGCGTCTTTAAATCCTCTCTGGTGAGGCAATGCAAGTAAAAGAGGTTGTGATGACGTGCAGTATCGTGGCTACCCCTTCCCAGCCATATGCGCCTTGCAAAGGAATAAATTCTCTATCAGTTGGGAGGTTAGAGGCCTTCAGTATTTCCCTGCAAAACATCACTCAGCAATGAGCCATGAAAGGAAGGCACTTATACAAATACTGCTTGTTAAAGCCAGTTCCTTTGTGAGACAGTTAAGAGATTGACTTTAAACAGGGGTCCAGAAGAGGCTTGTGACTCAGAAGACAACAGCAAGAGAAGGAGCTATTAAAAAATGGACATAACTCAGCCTGAGGGCTGACCCCGCGGAGCACAGTGAGCCTCACAACATTCACAGTGTCTTTTGCAACAAAGGAAAATTCCTGCCAAGATTCACAAAGGCTTTCTCAACTTTAACTGCCAAAACCCAGTTTGTGGCAGGTAAATGAATGGCAGCTATTTGAGGACTGTGGCCTCCCATCCATGTACAAACAACTTCCTAGACCAACAGCAAGCTGAGAACCGACCTGTTGTCAGCCCAAAGCTCCGTAATAGTCAGTCAAGGGCTCAGCAGGATCTTATAGAGAGATGGCAGCTGTTTGAAATACGCTGGTTGTGTCAGCCCCGGCAAAGAGATCTCGAAAGCACTTTCAGCTGGACCTAACTACTCTTTTTCCTTTCATTTCCTTCTGAAGCACGGGAATACAAATGAGCTCTAGTCAATCTGTGCTGCTCTACTGGGACGCTATACCCAAAAGTCTGATCAAATTAACTTGAAGCGTTTTAGCACAGAAGCGTGCTTGGCTCTTGCTCTTTTTCATATCAGTTCAAGCAAAGAATCAAAATTCATCAGACTGGAGCATCAGGAAAGCTAGAGAAGTACCTCTGTGTTAACCACTAACCAGCAAAAGCTGCCATCTGCTTCCGAGCCTCGCGGAGGAGCTTTGTGTGAAGGGAAGAAGAGGAAACGTAAAGGGAACCCAAGCCAAGTCCCCATGGGGTGTCAGACCTGCCTCTGAACTTTGCAGGCAAAACATTGATGGCAGGAGGCGCATGTGGAGCTGTGGCGCTGTCCCCAGCCTTGTTTTGCCGCCGTGCCCTGGGAAGGCAGAGCAGCTGCAGGCTCCGAGCGCTGCGTGCCAGAGCCACCGCTGTTTGGACGTCGATGATGCCACCAGGGTTTCAGTTCCATTACATCCTCTGGACGGAGGACTTGGGAACTTGCAGGGCTGTCGGGAGAGGGCCAAAGCTCTCCTCCTCCTTGCCCGCTCATTCCTCGCCACCGCGGCCCTGGGCAGGGTGCTGGAGGCCGGAGGCAGTGCTGGGGATGGCAGCAGGTGAGTGCAGAGAGGATGAGGCGCCCTTTCTTAGCCTACGTTTGAGAGGGAAAAAAAGTGTGGTGATATTGTGTGCTTTGCCTTGCTGCTTACAGATTTAGGATTATACCCGTGTCAGGGGACGTTTGCTAGCAAATCCATTCCGCGGTGTCTCTTATTCCCAGATGCATCCCGAGATCAGAGAAATAACAGTGATAGCTCTTTAGTCCTTACACAGCACTTTGGAGCCTTCAGAGCGCTGAACAAACATTAGCTAATGAACCCAGCCGCGCTGCCCCTCCTGCCCCATCGCGAGGAATAAAGGCTCCAAGATTAGAAACTTGCTGACACTTCGTGCTGAGGGTGCCCAAGGCGGAGGGCAGCGCAGCCCTGGAGCCGCTTTCCTGGTGCTGACAGGGGCAAAACTGGCTCATGGAGTCAGCAGCTCCGAGCAGGATACGTGCGGTGCTCATCCTGTCCAGGCTGGTGCAAACAGCAATTAAATCCACTGGAAGCCGGGGCCTCGTAATAGCCACAGGTTCACCCATAGGAAGAAGTGCTCGGGGAAGTGCCAATTTCACGGTCTCTTGGCCAAAATTTGCTTACTCAGGGGTTTGGTGTAAATAGAGGTTTGCTGCGAGGCTCAGAGGGCAGCTGCAGCTGCCCTGCTCCCATGCAGCACTCAAATTTGCCCAGATGGCAAATACTGAACATGCCCTCTCCTGCAGGCAGGCATCGTGACTCGGGGCTCAGGATGTGGTTTCAGCACTTCCCCCAGCAGCGAGGCTGGCGTTCACTGGGAGCCCTTGGGGCGCAGCCCGAGGGAGACAGTGAACAGGGAGGACCGAGCTGTAAATCCTTCCACCTCATGAGCTGCAGAGCTCTGTGGCTTGAAGGACACACTCTGCATTTACAGCAGCACGATCAGATGCTTGGATAAATAACAGCTATTAAATAGGCAGTACCGAGGTGCTACAGAAACACAGTAACACAGAAAGATTCCTTTTCTCCATTCCTTTTTCTTCTTCCTTTCTTTTCCTGCCAATCGCCGCTGTGCAGAAATAGCAGAGACGGGACAAATCACTGCGTCTCGCTCAGCGCTCTGCTCCGTCAGGGAGGCCTGAAGGGAGGGGGACAAGCGGGATTTGCGCTGCAGTCAGGATTTTGAGGCTCTTTCCAGGAACTGCGCGTCCCTGGGCAGCTGCTCCGCACTGCAGAGGCTGCCGCTGCGCAGCGCACGCGGAGGCAGGATCACTGCCTTAACTGCTCCCATGGAGGCTTTTAATATGAATAAACCATGGTGAGAAAGGAGAAATATTGCTTAGGTAATTACTGGGGTGGCCTCCCAGGGATTGTGCTGGGGTTTGTGGCCACATGTTATTGGGATTTCTAATGGATACAAGCAAAAGGAGTGGGGGAGCTGGAGGAAATTGTATTTTCATGGGATGGGGTAAGGAAGTTTCCCAGCTGTTTTCCTCAAAGCTAGGAACAAACCCTCCAACTTATGAAGAGCCAGAGGGGGAGAGGAGAGACATCCCTCAGTTCTGTCCAGCTGTTCCTATGGCAGAAATCCAAGGAGCAGGTCTGCACCGGGGGAGCCCCAAGCTGGTGCATGCAGAGAGGATTGGACTGGCCTTCCCGAGGAGCTGCAGCCGGCACTGAAACCCCCTCTGCTCTCGTGTGCTGGCCCCAAAGTAGTTGAAGATGATTCATCAAAGGGAAATGAGTGGATGTAGGTCCCCATTGCTGTAATATCCAAATGTTCAGAAAATTTTTATGATCCTCACAATCCCACTGTGACAAGGGAACAGCACCGGGGAGGTTAACTCCGAAACGTGGGTTAAATGTGAGACTGAGCAATTCTGGAACACGACAGCGTTTCATTTAGATATTCATGAAACGGGGCTTCTCATTATTTCAGTTCAAAGACCTTTTCACCCTAGGAATGATTTCAGCATAATTAGGAGATAATAAGCTAAAAACCATTTTTTCAGTAGATGCAAAGCTTTTGTTGAACCTAGAAAGGATTTCTTTTTGTTTTTACCACTTGCATAGCAAAGAACACAATGAAAATGCTCCTTCTGAGCAGGAGCAGCAGCTTTCTCGCTCCGACTTTCTTGCTATCTGTCCCTTTGTGATACGGCTAATGAACCCAAATTGCCATTATTTGGAGAGGTGCGCTCTGCTGCCCCGCTGTCATCGCCGGGCACGGGAGAGTTTCGAGCTGGGCACAGAGGCTGATTGGAGAAGAGCCCTTCGGCGAACAGAAAGTGGAA
Source organism: Crypturellus undulatus (assembly GCA_013389825.1). Lineage (NCBI taxonomy): Eukaryota > Metazoa > Chordata > Aves > Tinamiformes > Tinamidae > Crypturellus > Crypturellus undulatus. Next base: position 95,896 of record VWPW01018055.1, read on the forward strand.
GAAACTGTGGCGACGAGACAAGATAGGGGATCTACGAGGAAGATCTCTGGGCTTGGGGTTTCTCTGCACTTGGTGACACTGGATGTGAGTGCTGTGGCAGGGCAGGCTTCCCTGGACAGCCTCCCTAGACTGGCCGGGGCCGGGAAGGCTCAGGAGAGGAGCAAACCCAAAGCCACTGTGAGAAAACCCATCAGGAGACTTACGGTGCCTAGGAATAGAGCCACGGCACTTCTAACCATCTCTGTAACCGCTTTTTAGCGCGGCTCGCAGCTCCCACAAACACATCTGCTTTCCAGGCTGGCCTGGTAACCGCTGTGCTCACGAGGAGCTGCTGTCTCCCCTGTGCTCATTCCCCACCGCGGCAGGGCGGCGGGTCCTGCTGCACGGCACCACGCCATGGATCGTGCCGCACGGCCCCCTTGGCGCAGACCCGCCAGCTCCAGCAGGCCCTTCTGTCGGCACCGCTGCCCCAGCTGCTTCGTTATCCGTTCAACTCCCGCTATGACCCCTCAGGATGTGCTGATGGGTGCAGAAAGCTCCTGTTCGATATTAGCTTTTGAGGGGCCTCCATCCATCTCAGCCACGTTCACCGTCAAAGCTGTCGTTCTCATGACATCTCAGAATCCATTCGGATAACATTTCCAGCTGGAAATGTTTGGAAGTATTTTGGAAGGGCTGGCCAAACACTTGTCTAAGGTGTGAGTTGTGCTAGGAGGATGCTTCTAGAAGCCCAGAAAGAGATACATCATCCTGACAGTTCGTCAGGGAGACTTAGTGAAAGAGTAAAGTTGCTGAAGCGGGATAGGAAGCCAACGTTGCAGTGCTTGGCTGGTAAATAAATCTCTTGCACAGTGTGTGTTTGCTCAGCAGCCTAGCAAGCTCGTGGTGCTCAAAACTTGTGCCTCTTGGTAAACAGAAGCAGCTGCTCCCTGGAGAGGGAAACATGTCCCTTGCTCCATCTACTTCATTTTCCCCAGAATCACAGGAGCTTCCTTTATTTAAGCAGCAGCTTTCACTGGCATCACCTTGCACTCCCCTGCGGTGTCTCTGTGGATCAAACGACAAGAGGCAGCAAGATGAAGAAGGATAAAGAGTTCAGGAGATACCTAGTGCAATGCGAGAAGCAGAAAAGGTGCTGGGAAGCTTTCCTCCTGCCATGGAGCAGGAATTGCACCGGGAATCTTCTCTTGCCCTTGGGAAGCAAACGTTGCCAGCCCCACTCCATGCACACCAGCCCCACTCCGCGCACACCAGCCCCACTCCATGCACACCAGCTGTGCTCAGAGCAACCCGCTACCGCAGCCGGCGCCGGCAGAGCGTGTTTGGTGCTCGCCAGCCACGGCACGGAGGGCCACGCGGAGCCGCCCGTCCTCGCAGCGCGTCCCAGCGCCGCCGCAGCCCAACCAGGGTCGGCGCTCCTCACCGCAGCACCCGAGCGGGGCAAGAAACCCCTCCTGCACTCGCAGGGCGACAAAGAGGCTCTTTGCCTGGAGAGATTTAACTCGCAGAGCAATTACTCATTTCAGTGACTTTACTGCAAAGCTCATTTTGTCTCTGCACAGATTTTGGCTGCGAGAAGCTTGAATAATTTAGCGGCAGGCGTTTTGGGGTTATTTCTATTTGATCTCTCATTTTCCCCCTCCTTTCTCTCCTACCCCATGGCAGTCATATATCTTTCAACTCAATTTGTCTTCTCTTTTATGAGCGTTATCTTGCTTTCACTGGGAGAAGTATCTGCTACTTTGGGTGGAATTCATCTCTTAACTGGAGCCACCTAAAAGCAGTGGAAGACAGCAGCAACCCCAAGGGCAGAAAACTGCACCACTTCCAGGTTCCTTTCCCAAGGCAGAATAAAACATTATTTGAAGACGTTGCCCTGGCTTGAGCATGCTGCTTTCTGGGCAGCTCCACATAGGGCCTCTCCTGTAGCTAGGAGAGGGGCACTGCTGGTGTTGGTGAAGTTGATGGGCATGTCAGCTCTATATGTTCGGCCCTTGCTGTTCTGCAGTACTGGTGTCGAACGCAAACTGAGAATTAAAGTGCTTGATGTGGGCAAACCACTCTTTGCAGGGGGAAATCTCAGAACATTTTAGGCTTACGAGCTCCTAAGAAAGGGATCATTTGACAACTGTTTCTCGGTAAAATGCAGACCTAATAAAACCATATTTTCCATGGAAAGAAAAGCAGTGTTTCCAAACTCTGCAGTGTTGTCCTCTGGCTTAACTTGGCAGGCAGCTCAAGCTCAGTTTTCCCCGTAGGGACTGTGGGCAGGGAGCTTAGGCTGCTGCTCCTCTCCGGGTGTCAGGTGTGGTGGCAGAACAGGCAGATCAGGAGCCTGCGGTTTTGCTGCTCTAGGTCGCACAGCTCTTTAAGTGGATCCTCTGGCTTATCAGCACATCAGCAAGTGCTGAATGCACTTGCAGGTGGTGTGAGGGTCCCCTGCTAGGCAGGGCTGGCTCTGCTCGCAGGACTGCTGCCAGGAAAGCGCTCGCCTTGGCGTGGGCACGAGGCCGGGCTGTTGGCCTGGGCAGTGATGGGCTTTGGAGCTCCAGGCTCGCATGAGGCCGAGGATTTGGGCCTCCGAAATGGGATGAACTGCTGAAGGGCCCGTGGTTCTTTCAAAGCACCCGTTGGAAGGCAGGACTGGATTGGCCTCTGTAGACGTCAGTAAGCAAATGCTCGTGTATTTGTCTGTGCACATGTTGGGCAGGGTGCTCCATAAATGTAAGCCTCATTCCTCGCTTGCTTTGGTCTTACCACTGCGGGCTTGTACAGACACTCCTATCAAAAGATGTTGGTTTGAAACACCAGTTCTGAGCTTTTAATCAGACTGTGAGTACAGATAGGCAATGGCATATGATTAAATTACTCCTGCTTATCAGCTGAACCAGTGGAACTGACCCCATAGATTTTGCTTTAACTGCAAGCCAAACTGCATTAGCGTGTTCCAGCGATTAATCCATCTTCTTGCTCAACAGTTTGCGTTTCATTGCTTATGTGATGGTTCCTTTTTGCAGCCTCTGGGATCAGAGTCCATTGCATTTAAGTAGGAGACTGATAACGGAAGCTCTTTAATTTCAGCTAATTGATGTTTTATCTTCCCCAAACCATTCACATTTCGCCCCTCAGTGCAGAGCTGCAAACACTGAGTGTCGTCTTAGAACGCAGGTATGACCATTCGTGCAGGGTAACTCCACACCAACACTTGCTTAAGTTCACCCTTGCATCCCAACCCCAGAAGGGAACGTTGTCAGTGTGATGGAGCCCATCTCTTGTCTTTTGTCAGTAAGATTTGTGCACTGTTGGACTGAGATTTGAGACTATGAGAAGCACATCCTAGCCCAAGTGCTCACTAGCAGGTTCAAGTAGAGCCATGGGGCCCTGCTGCACACCTATGAGTAAACCAGGTTTCTGAATCTGGCTGAAATCCAAATCAAGTCCCAAATCTATTCTAGGAAAATTCAGGATTATATACTGCATGAAAATAGATATTCAAAGCCCTTCTGTAGGACAGTGTTCCCTCTGCCCTTTTACTCAAGGAAGACTTATAGTATGGTTGGTTTGACCTCGCTGTGTGTGTGAGGATGCAAATTAAACAGTGCTAATGTGCTCAGAAATGATGCACATCAATACACAAATATCCTTCAATGTGGGTATTTCCACTTCAGATTTATCCTTCTGCTTAGGAAGTAATTTGAAATAGCTCCATCCTATAACATGAAAAATTTTATTGACTTTATAAGACCTTGCAAATCGCAACCCATGAATACATTTAATGTCCCAACAAGCTGCGTCCTGGTGCTGTTCAGAGCCTGAAAATATAGAGGTGGCTGATGTGGCATGTTTTGACCGTAAGTTTTCAGTTTGGAGGACTCAAACTATCAGCTTTAATAATATGGTCTTTCAACAAAATGAAAACACTTCAGTTTATCAAAGAATGTGCTGGTATTTGCCGGCCTGGGGAAGTTTCATTCTGTGAAACTTCTAAATCTCTGACTGCTGCTTTCTATTTTAAAATAAATTATTTTAAAGGTCAGAATTTTCCAAGGAATGTGAATGAAACCATTCAGTGGACTCGGGTCTTTTGAAAATGAGAGAAATCTAGTAGGAATTATTTTTCCCAAAGCACTGAAAAGGCAGTCTTGATAACTTGAAAAAACTGCAGTTTCCAGTTAAGAAGCTGTCATAAATCGTGCCTTTCTGCAAACATCTCAGTTCTGAGAAATGTTATTTTCTTATGCATAAGCATTGCAACATCTTCCTTATTGAGGCTAAGGAAATCCTAATTCTCCTTCAGATAAAAGAATAGGAAACATATATTTCTGTTCTGATGTGGAGCTTTTTTTTAGCCCTGAAACAGAGCTGGAACTGGATAAGTTTTTAGGTAATCTTGACATGAGAGTGGAAAATGTGACTACATCTGCTGCCTGGGATGAAGCAACCCCATTAAGAGCTTTCCCTGGGTAGTTTAATTAAAAGATTAGATTATAGATTACACTGTTATATTGGAGTGCAATTTGCTATAGCATATTTAAACTTATGGCTAGGCGAGAGCAGGCACTGTGCATAGCAAAGCCTAAAAACAAGTTGTGAAAGCAGAAACGTTGCTGTGATGTATAAATCTGTGCTACCTGAGACCATCCTCGTTGTTGCCTCTTGTTCTTCTAAGAATTATTCAGGGAAGAAAGGCGAAGACATCTCCATGATGGGGTCTTAAAATACAGATTTCCTTTCTACCCAGTGGGCTAAGGATGGGAGAAGCTTTTAGGGGCCTTTTTGATTCGTGTTTGGGAGACAGCTAAAGAGAAATGAAGTAAATTCCACTGCTGCTTGCCCTGGGGGCTCCCGCCGCGCAAGGGATGGACTTCTTCCGCCGTGGAACACAACAGGTAGCAGCCGTCACATAAGCCAACCTCTGCAGTCAACGACAGACGCTGCACTCCAGAGGATGAGGAGCATCCTTTTCTGGTTGCTCGTGAGGCTTTCCTTTCATTTTCCGGGAGTGTTTGCTTAAAGGATAAC
>VWPW01018056.1:1191-29596 GCA_013389825.1 Crypturellus undulatus
TCCCGCTGGACCCCATCTGACTTTGGCCATGTGGTACTGTTTGTCATGTCTGTGTGACACTCCTCTTCCCCCTTCTCGTCTAGTTTAAAGCCCTCCTAACCAGGTTGGCCAGCCTTTTGGCAAGGAGACGTGTGCTCTTCTTGCTGAGATGGTTCCCATCATTCTCCACTAGCTGGTGGTCATAAAACAGAGTCCCATGGTCATAGAAACAAAACCCTGTTGCCAAGCCCAGCGGTGCAGCCAGCTGTTAATCTGCCATATCCGCCTTCTCCTCCTTGAATCCATTCCCCTTGTTGTTAGGATTGAGGAGAACACTACCTGGGCTCCCATACCTTTGACAACCATCCCTAGGGCTCTGAAGTCATGCTTGATATCCCTCAGTTTGCCCATGGCATCATTTGTGTCCATGTGAAACAGAACCAGCGGGTAATAGTCAAACTTGGGGACAAGCCTTGGGAGCCTTTCTGTAACATCCTTAACTCGGGCCCCTGGCAAGCAGCAGACCTCTCTGGATGAGAGGTCCGGTCTACATATCGGTGCCTCCGTGCACTGAGGAATGCAACAGCAGTAGGAATGGGAGGGGTAGACTAAACATGTTGCGTTGAGGTGAGCCATGTGTTAGACCAAAAAAGAATTAGAAGTAGCTCTTTTAATATTAATGTAGTAGCTCAGAACAGATTTAATAAGACACCAAGGAAAGACAGTTGACAGTTGGACATTGAGAGAAAATAAAATAAGGCTTCTTCAGGAAGCTTCTCTGGCTCTATTAACAGCAAAATGCAGGGTGTGTTAATATATTTCTGCATTAGAAATGACCCAATGGAAAAATGAATTTGAGTAAAAACATGTGAAACTGTAAATGGGATTTTTCTGCTGAGAGCAGAGCCCCTTGTTAGCTCTCTGGCTAGGTTACACAGAGCAGGTTTGCTAACAGTTTCCTTCTGTAGAGGAAAAGGAAATACACCCTTATTTCTTTTGGAGCCTATTTTTCTGTTTGTTTCTGAGGCTCTTGAACATTTTGGAAGTGTTCTTTGATGCTACACTTGGAAAAAAATCAGTAGGGATGGAAATAAATTCACCTTTTTTGTGAACCAGGATTTGAATGTCTTGTAAAGCAGAGTTGTAAGTTACCCATGTTCTTTTGATGTAACGACTTGTGTATTACTGCTCCCCAAAAAAGTTTTGTAGGGCCAGTAGCAGTGTAACGATAATGTGTAAGCCGGAAGAGGGAGAAGACACAATCCAAGTTCAAAAATATTTTAACTTTATGTTTTGCATTTTCAAAAGTGAAAAACACCTCATTTCCTCATGGCATGTGTTTCAGGCCTGGAAGTCTGAAAAAGGGAAAAAGTTATTTGAATATGACATTTTTATTCATGCGTTACCTCTGGTCAATGATGCTCATGATACTGATGGTGCCGAGAGCCCTGTTCTGTCAAGACCAGCAGCTTGGATAGCATACTTACTTCTATTGACGTTTTAGTGACCTTTTTTAAAGCATTGCTGAGTTTGACTGGTACTGCCGAACATCCAAAGTGCAGTCAAACCTAATGAGAACTGTATGTATAGAAACTTCTATCAATTGGTCTTTAAACCAGACACATAGGTTGTATTTTTATAATACCTCACACTCAAAGGCACGTAGTTTACTTTCTTACCCTTTGTAAATTCGCAGTAAGTCACTTGAGCATAATATCACTCCTTTTTGCTTCATGCAAAAATAGCTTTTGAGATTTTGTTTATGGAGTGAAGAAAAAAAAGGGGGAGGAGCATGAAAAAGGACAAAAAGAAATCAAATATCACTGTACATGTCTGCTGGATGGGTTTTAGTTAGCACATGCTCAATTAACCCCTGCCTGTGTGCTGGTCATGGAGAGGTCAGGTTGGAGGGGAAGATCGCATGGGTGGGGGAAAGAGTCCACTGTCACAGAGTGGACAATTATTACTCAGAGAGGTCTTGGGGGTTACAAGGTTGGCAATTTTCTCTGAGTTGCTTCTAAAACTCTGTGGGCAGTGAGCCATCTAGCAAGGATTTCAAGGTAATTTCTTTTCCAGCATTCCTGATGTGCTTGTTTTATGGCTGAGTTTGATGGAATAATATGCAAGCTGCTGGGTTTAAGGATTTACAGCAATTGAAGTGTTGGCAGGACAAAACAGAAGGATGCTGTCTCAGCTGTCCCATCTTTTTGCCCCTCTGTACAAAACAGAGATTAGAGGTCTGCTGAGAATGTTTCACAGTAAGAAGGTGCCAAGGGTTATGTCTCTCATGCAAGCAGTAGCATTTAAGAGAGAAAGAAAGAAAAAAAGAAAAACGGAAGAAAAAAAAAAAGGAAAGCTAGAGAGACAGAGGAAGCTTTTCCCTGTCCTTCTGGAATAACCTTAGCAAGACCAAATGTGGCTACCCTTTAGGAAACGCCTAAAACAGGAGAAGAAATGAGTGAATGACCTTTGACAGGTCATAAACCCACCCTGACAGTGAAAGACAGGTAGAGGTGTGATGCCAAGACAGATTTAGAAGAGAGAGATAAACTGCGACAGCTTATGCTGGAGATAAAGGAGATACCTGATACCCTGATTTTTTTTTCTCTCCTCTCTCAGAAACTTTACAAATAGAAGCATCTCTTCCTTCGAATTTCTCTGCTATAGGAACAAAGGAGAAGGTAAACATATTTGATTTGAGGCATGAGGGGAGCAGGGACACTCCTACAACTCAGCCGCTGCTCGCTCTTTCCCTTCTAAACTGACCCCAACTTATGGCAAAGAAGAAATGCAGACTTGTTAGAGTCTTCTGTCAGACAATTTATTGCTTTTTCTAAGTTCAAAATATTGGCCTGCAGAAGTCTGAAACCATTTGATTTGAGGTTTAAATCTATTGCCCACAGAATAAACCCAAATGGCTATTTCTGGTTAATTTGTGTTTATTCTAAAGTTATGAGCTATTTGCTTTTGAATGGATATAGAGTAACACAGTTATGTGTACAATTCTTGCCATTCTATAATTCTATTAAATGCGATTCTGGCCCATATACATCCGTAAGTGGGCAAATGATATCTGCTTCTGTGTTACTGTGGATAACAGTTGATGCAGTGCTTTTGAATAAGGCTTTGAACAGGGTACACACGATCCCAGATACTGACATCTATTAGTCTTTGCAGCCTTCATATTCTCCCCTTCTCTGCCCACTCCCCCAGCTTAGCCCCTGGAGTGCTATTGTATTAAATTCAATTTCAGTAGTCACCAATAGACCATTCCACTTGTTTTATGCCACTGTGTTTCCTTATGACCTTATTCCCCTGACACAAGCAATATATATAATTTATACTAGTTAATTGTTCCTGTTTGCTAGTTAACTATTTATGCTAGTTAAAGAATTCCTGTCTGTTACAGTGTTAATTACAGCAAGCTAAAAGTATGTCTTTGGAGAAGTATGTTAGATGAATGTGACCATCCTGGAAAAAAGTTACTTTTGCATTCAAAGGTCTTTCCTGAGACTGGGATAAATTCATTGAGCTCTACTGGATGGTAGCATTTACTCTAGCCAGTGACCAGAATAAGTGTGTGCTAAAAATCAAACTCAGCAGCTATGTTTTTGTTAAAGCCCTGTCTTCTGTGACATTTCATTGTGAAAGACATGTTGACTGCTGGTTGCATGAGTTCATGGCAGATCATGCAGCTTTCTGCGAAATTCAGTGAGAGGGAAGTTGTTGGAGGTGGGCTTTTTTTGTTTGTTTTCTTTTCTTCAGTCAGGAGTGCTCAAAGTTGTGTTGCTTGCACAGCAGATCTATATGTCTTTCTGCTCGTTTAACTAGTATTTGAATATCTCTTACCTATAATTAGTCTCAGATGAGGAAATGAGCTTCAGTAACCATTTATATTTATTGTACAGGGAGAAATTCATGCTATACTTGTCAAATGAGATCTGGGGACTTCTCTCCTCTCTTTGAAATGATGGAACACATGCAAAGCAGCCTTCTACCAGGAAGCCTGAGTATATGTTATAAATAAATAAATATTGCCGTGAACAGTCATAAATAAGGCTCTTTGCTTTTAATGCATAATTAACATTGAGTAGTAGCTAGTAACACAGCTGAATAATAATGCTACATTTTAAGGCTATTTTTGCCTGCTTCAGCCACACAGTCAAGCAGTTAAAATATGGCCAGATCTTTAGAGTTTGGCACAGTAATTTTTAGTTAGAAATTCCCAGTGAGCTCTTTAAAAATCTAATTAGTAACAACCATTAGTGTTGGCTTATTCCTCTACATTAGATGCTAAATAAGCAGCATGTATTTGTAGGATAAACTCCTGCAATGTATTCAGAATACCAACTACAATGATTTATTTTCCTTTTCCTCCCAAACTAGAGCCCCTTAAATTATCCAGAGGTGTAAACAGTTGAATTCACTTGAGTCAGATTGCATTCACAGGCCTGCTCAATGCTTGTCCAATATGCAGCATCACTTTTTCTAACAGATATTTTTACTCCTGACCCTAGAAATTGGTGTGTGTGTGTGTGGGGGGGGGGGGATGGTTTTTTTTTTTTTTTTTCTCTCTTCCCTGGGTGTTCCCATATATGCTAGAGCATATTGCCCCAAAGCTACTTAGTTGAAGCTCTTTTATAGCACAAGTGCACTGACTAACTTAGGAAGACCCTGGTACTGCTTGAGAACCATAGGAGTTGCATCAGTTTGTCTGAAAATTTTATAAAGAAAGGAGAAGATGATGTGTCAATTCAGTGTTCTTTTTCTCTTATTTCTTTTTTGTACCTGCAATTTCAATATTTATAGGATAGATTCATGCACCTTCATTCAAGGAATCTCTGCTGTCATAATTGGGAGTTGTAATTCAACTACAAAGGCAAGTTGAAGTTATTCCTCCTCAGAGGATTTCACTGCATGTGTGATTTCAGCCAAGTGCTTTATCAATGACAGGAAATGTGAAACATGATCTGGCAGTGTCAAAGCTGAAATTTATTTGAAGGTTTTTTTTTGAAGACTTAACTTCATAGCATTGGAACTGTTTTTGCTGAATGACCAACAAATTTTCAAAGGGAACCTCAAATGAGCGTTTAATTTGCCATTAGGAAAGCAATAACTTTTTCTTGAGTGAGTTTTTATACCCTTTGTAGGAACTCCTGTGTAGGATCATTCATTCATATTAAGTGTCTATGTTATATGTGTCTAGAAAATGTTTTGCATTTGTCTAGTTGCTTAAAAAACAAAACCCCAACAACCTCTGTAGCTCACAGATGCTTGAGGCAATTATCCAGGCAGCAGTCCAAGCTCTGTGGAACCTAAAGCAGCACAAATTCAGTCCTTATACTTTCTGTCCAGGAGGAGACAAGACAGTGCATCAGTATTGCCGGCTACACCTGCATCCAGAGAAAAGGCCCTTTATTATTAATGTTCCTTTGTACTTTTTAGTGGATTGTTGATAATTGTGGAAAAGGGAGTATGAATAGGAATTCATAACTGCAAAACTGTACATTATCTTCCTTTCTTGAAAGAGCAACTTCTGACAGTGCCCAATGAAAAGTTAAAGATGTACAAACCTCCAGCAGTTCAGATTAGAATTTCCAAATCTGTATTTCATCCACCTTCCATTAACATATGAAGTAATTAAGGTTTATTAAAATTAATTAAGGAGAGCTTATTTTTTTAAGATTTGGATTATCTAAACAACATCTATTTGAAGATGCTGATTACTCTCTGGTGGTTTCTGGCTCTGAGAAGTGTAGCTGCAAAACTTGAGCTCTGCTAAAGTAAAGGTTTGGCTTAAATGTCTTTTCATGTACATTATTATAAGAATTGAATAATTCTCATTAGCAATCTATGTAATAACATACCTTTCTCAGCAAGTTTGCAGATGATACGAAGCTGGGAGGAGTAGCGGATACTCCAGAGGGCTGTGCTGCCATCCAGAGGGACCTGGACAGACTGGACAACTGGGCGGTCAAAAACCTCATGAAATTCAACAAGGCCAAGTGCACGGTCCTGCACCTGGGGAGAAACAACCCCAGACACCAGTACAGGTTGGGGACCGACCTGCTGGAGAGCAGCTCTGCCGAGAAGGCCCGGGGCGTCATGGTGGACGACAGGTTGACCATGAGGCAGCCGTGTGCCCTTGTGGCCAAGAAGGCCAATGGGATCCTGGGGTGCATTAAGAGGAGCGTCTCCAGCAGGTCGAGGGAGGGGATCCTGCCCCTCTACTCAGCCCTGGTGAGGCCACATCTGGAGCACTGTGTCCAGTTCTGGGCCCCCCAGTACAAGAGGGATGTGGAGCTGCTGGAGAGAGTCCAGCGCAGGGCCACGAGGATGATCAGGGGCCTGGAACATCTGCCCTATGAGGAGAGGCTGAGGGAGCTGGGCTTGTTCAGCCTGGAGTAGAGAAGGCTGAGAGGGAACCTGATCTGTGTCTATAAGTGCCTCAAGGGAGGCAATGAGGAGGATGGGGCTGGCCTCTTTTCAGTGGTGGCCACTGACAGAACTAGAGGAAATGGCCATAAATTGAAGCATAAAAAGTTCCACGGGAACTTAAGGAAGAACTTCTTGACGGTGAGGGTGGCAGAGCACTGGAACAGGCTGCCCAGAGAGGTTGTGGAGTCTCCTTCTCTGGAGATCTTCAAGCCCTGCTTGGATGCAGTCCTGTGCCACGTGCTCTAGGTGGCCCTGCGTGTGCAGGGGGGTTGGACTAGATGACCTCTAGAGGCCCCTTCCAACCTTGGGCATTCTATGATTCTATGATTCTAAAAGCAGCTGTAATTATATATGAATACCACCTGAGTGAGCCCCAGAAACACTGATCTAAAAGACTGAGTCCCGGGTCTATGTCATGTTGTTGGTGTGCACAAAGCTGTCTTATTCAAGTCACTAAGTACTGAAGGTTTTTAACTTGTATTCACAGAACTTTGTAGGTCACTTTTAAAAGTGCAGCAGACCTACTTGTTATGGAAGCTGCACAAAGCTGCAAGGGGCCTTTCTCATTATGCAGGCAATGGCATATCTTCTCTTCACTCTCTTAAATGATCTTTATATCTTGTACTACAGGAACATAGCAGCTGCTGATACTCAGTGCTGTAACTGGAGACAGCAGCTCCTTGCATTTCATCAGACTACCTTTACAATTTCCCTAAAGACTTTAATATTACTGTTTCCTGTCCCCTCTGCATCCTGTCCTCCTACACGTCTCCTCAGTGGAGATCAATGCACGTGAAGAGACTGAGTCACCTTTCCTACATTTCTGCCAGAAAAGAATTCTTGCTTGGCTGCCCTAGCCTTTTTTCCATCCTTTTTCTACTAAAAGGTGACCCTAACAGACTGGGGGATGGGGGATTTGGAAATGGCTTGTATCAAGCTAGTTCTTGACATGTGTTGACAAAAGAATATCCAGTGCTTCAGTGTTGTAAACTGACAAGTTTTTGCATCCTATCTTGTCCATTTTTAAGGATATGGTTTGGTAAAGATCTGAAATATGTGCTGGTCCTGGTACAATTCAAAATGTATAGCTGCTGGTAAGATTATGAATACACATTTCCCTACTACTGTGCTGCATGTTGGTCACTTTAATGATTTAGCTCCTTTACCTGTGATGCAAGACTTGCATTTGGAGGCTTACCTCAAGGAATATCTGTCACTCATAGGGTCACCATCCATAGAGATGGATTTTCATAAAAGGAGTGGCAGTAGACCAGAAGTGTTTTTGCTTTGTAGATAGCATTAAGAGATGTTTGTCTCTAAACCTTTTAATCTTTTGTTATTCCCCAATGTTTTTATGTCATTTGATTTATGCTTTGCATCCGAAAAGCATGAAAAAAAAACAGGGACTAAAGTTTTTTGAATGATAGTTTTGTTGTTTTTCTTTTAATGTTACACAGAAAAGTGGTATTTAATAAAATGAGAGAGGGGAGAAATGACGAGTTCAAACTCGTCTTTTGAAGATATGTTCAAATGTTTGACATGAGCCACCTAAACTGCAGATTCACTCTTGACTGACTAAAGCTGGTAAGTAAGGGAGAAGAGGCTTTCTTCATGAAGATGCTTACAGAGAGTTCCCCAAATGCTTAAGCAAAGGTAATTCATAAGACTTCATTCCTCAAATAATTTTGAAAAAAAAATTACAAATGTTTCCTAAAAATAATTCCTTTTATATATAGCCTTTAGAATCAAGTACAGCATGTCTTTATTGGATAATAGGCAAATACTGCTCATTCACTCGGCTCTTACTTTGAGTAAGAAAGAACCAATAGTTTTAATAGAACTACACTTAGTCAAAAAAATTCCCTGTTTTTTTCAATTTTTTTTTTTTTTTTTTAGGATAAATATAATGTTTTCTGAAAAACAGATTTATATATCCAAGAGGGTACCTTTAGGAATAATCAAAAGCAATACTCAAGGATTGTAAGTGAGTTTAGCTTGCTTTCAAGCACTACTATAGAGGTTCCCCCAAAAGTCAAGTGAGCCAGTTTAACATTCTAGGTAGGGAATTTTCCATGAGTGGTGTGTTTCATGTTAGTGCAGCAGTGAAGATGCCTCTCTGTGTTAAAAAGGGAGCTCCTTAATCTGTGTTTAGTTATATTTCTTTATGTTTCTTGTCAGTAGCCTCTGATGCTACAAGACACTCCTCAGTTGCTTTTTTTCCTCAAAAACAAAACAGACTCTTTCATGTTGTATTTACATGAGTGCTTTTCCCCAATATTAAACTAGGCTAGTATATATAATGTAGAGAGCTGTGCACAAGGGGAGAAGAGGTGGTATTTGGTGAGAAGGAAAATATAACTGGATTAACCCAGGGTAATCAAACATTACAGAGTGGCTGCTTTTTGGTCCTGCTATAGAATATGCACAAAGATCACCAGAAACCAACAAACTCAGTGAGCTGCTGAGGGCAGAACAGCTTGAGCTAGCTCAGAGTTTCCCAATATCAGGGATTTCCTCCTCCAAAGGAAAGAGGAGTTTGTGGATTTTTGGACAAGTTATAAAAGAAATGATTCTTCAGTTCTTCATTTAAAAAGGCAGAAGGTATAGCTGCGATGAAGCAGTTTCTTAGTTTTATTTGTATTAAATCAGAATTGTTCAGTTGTTTGTTATGACACAGAGAAAGGGGATATTTAGATAATACATCTTTTGTGCTGCTTTCAGAGTACTTCATGAAGAAAGTAGAATCTAGCTTATGAAGTACCGTAATTGTGTTGACTATGTTTTAGGATACTTCTTTTAAGGCAGTGACAGATGTCATCTGTGTAGGTGTTTCTAGAGGTGAAGTCACAGCTATCCATGTGCCTGGAGTCCTGCCTGGGTGTCCTGATCCCCTGTTGGGGGAGGTTTCGATACAATCCCAAGAGCGAGATTAAGACACAAACCGGGTCAAATGCCATACAACCTTTTAAGCTTTATTCTCATAACCACGATAGGACAGAGAGAAGAAAGGGGAAAAAAAAAGATAAGCAAGCAAGAGGGAGACATGCAGCAAGATTAGTTACCACCAGTCCAGCTAGGTTTTGTTGGCTCTGCCTCGGGGCAGGTGCCTCGGGACAGATGATCATCTCTTGAAGGAGAGTTCAGGGAAAGAAGCTGCACGCTCGGGGAGGGGGAATACCCAGTCCTTTTGTGTCCTAGTTCTTGAAGAGTCCGCCTGCTTTTGTATGTGCTGCATGCTCTGGTGCTCTTCTTCACTCACCTTGAGTGCAAGCTCCATAGGCACTGCTGAGCATTGTTTGGGCCTCATGCTGATCTCTCAGTCTTCCCAGAGACAGAATGCTGAGATCAAGAAGTAGATAAAACACCTCGAGACGGTGTCACGGTCTTCCCAGAGGCAGGATGCCAAGGCCAAGAAGTCATAAACTGCATAGAGTTAAGACACCTCGAGCTGATANGAGTCCGCCCGCTTTTGTACGTGCTGCATGCTCTGGTGCTCTTCACTCACCTTGAGTGCAAGCTCCATAGGCACTGCTGAGCATTGTTTGGGCCTCATGCTGATCTCTCAGTCTTCCCAGAGACAGAATGCTGAGATCAAGAAGTAGATAAAACACCTCGAGACGGTGTCACGGTCTTCCCAGAGGCAGGATGCCAAGGCCAAGAAGTCATAAACTGCATAGAGTTAAGACACCTCGAGCTGATATTACAGTCTTCCCAGAGACAGGATGCCTAGTTCAAGAAGTCCTAAATCATATGGCAACGATGTTGAGACAAACACAATCCAAAACAGTCTCTTACACAGAGTACGTGAGAGCGGGCAGTAGGGACGGTTCTGTTCTCCCTATGAAGGGAAAATGAAGTAGAGCCAAGAAGCATCACTTTAGGACTTAATCTTACAACATACTATTAAATGATGCAGTCTAGCTTCTACAGTGGACACTAAACTACAGCCAGTCACCCTGAGCTGATCCCAAGAACTTGGATTTGACTGGAACTTGTCCTCTGGAAAGGTGTTCAGCCTTGATATGGAAATCTCAAAGAATGAAAAAAGACTATTCAGCCACTGTCAGCCAGTCACCAACATTATTGAATGGCTGGGATTTTTACTGGGTATGAATTTGCCTTTTGGTGCCTATTAGCTATTAGTTAAACCCTTATTTTGTGCTTTAAAGAATAGATTACTAATTATTATTTTTCCCACAATGAGAATACCTCAAAACTGGAATTTATTTCATTTCTTTCTGTTTTTTTTTTTTTTTTTTTAATAATTGCATTGCATGCCAAAATCAAGTTTCACACTTGCAATACCATATAAATAACTTATCTATATTTTATTTTCCACTTTATAGATTTAAGCACTCTTTGAAAAACATGATTGGAATGCATGTTCTAGTTGAGAAGAACTATGATTTTTCTTTTGTACCGTCTTGAACAAGCCAGTAATCCAGAAACTTTACTATTGAGTAATGCACAATTTGACACTTTTGTCCCAGTTCTCATGCGACTCGGGCAGTAAAGTGCACAGGAAGAGTAGAAGGCCCTCACTAGCTCGGGGAGGGTGACATACCTGTGCCCACAACAAATACTAGAAGTAAATCAATTGATGATGATTTTTTTTTAACATGATGTTTCATTAAAAAAGCTTCCTGGAAGGTCAGACAACATGTTTATCCTCATCAGTTCTCCACCTGGAGCCATGTTTGGTAGCGAAACCACCAGCTTAGGATAGGTTTAATATGATTGATTATATAATAATACAACTAATATTTAATAAAAGCACAACTGCTGTGCTGCCTCTCTGGTGATTAGCCTTTGAGATGCCTACGTGTATAATGTGCTGTATAAACCACTCGGTCCAAATTTAGAAACTTTTCTGAGCTTTAGTTTCTTAATCTACAGCAAATGTTACCTGGTATGGATGTAGTGAGGCTGACCTNTTTGGTAGCCAAACCACCAGCTTAGGGTAGGTTTAATATGATTGATATATAATAATACAACTAATACTTAAGAAAAGCACAACTGCTGTGCTGCCTCTTTGGTGATTAGCCTTTGAGATGCCTACATGTATAATGTGCTGTTTAAACCACTCGGTCCAAATTTAGAAACCTTTCTGAGCTTTAGTTTCTTAATCTACAGCAAATGTTACCTGGTATGGATGCAGTGAGGCTGACCTGATTTAATGTGACAGAGTTTTTAGAGATACCTTCCAGGGGAGATTTCAGTAAAAGCAGGAGAGAGAGCTACAGCAAGATGTGTATCTTAAAAGTTTTTGATTCAAGAGCAAAGCAACAAAAAGTTGTTGCATGTACTGGAGATTGGCAGTTGTACTGTGAATTGTCTATGAAGGTAATTGAATGCTTAAAGCTTCTATTTTATTAGTATGAAGTACTATAATGAAGTAGGTTTTATGGTATGTTTTATATATCCATTTTCTTAACATCATATTTTATGCTGAGTTTGCAAATTTTTACCTGTTAGGCAAGATCAGACCACAGATACCAGTGCAGGTCTAGAAAACAGGAGACACTTCAAATGCTCTATAGTTTAAAGGTTTTTTTTTTTTTTTTTTTTTTTTTTTTTTTTTTTCTGGCATAGCCAAAAAGAGCATAGAAGAGAATTTTCAGTGATACTAGAAGTAAATAGAATAGTAAATGCCTGTTTTAATGCTCTCTGCTTCTGAACTGGAGAGCTGATTTCCAAATAACTTGATGTTTCCTGATTTGACCTCGTTAAATGTAGGATTTTGTTACTGTTGGCTGACACATCCTCTAAATATTTAATTTTTTGAGGTTTCTCTCTCCCTGAATGTCTACGTTATATGCTTCCAAGGTTGTCAGTTTAGTATCTGTATTTATCTTTGTTCTGTATAACAGATGTTACTGGATCCTTAAAAATAATAGTGACAAACTGTGTTTTTCATAATATCGTACTGGCAGGGGACTGATATTTGATATCAGTTGCTTGAGATGAATCTCTACTACGCAGCTGAACTCTATATACTCGTAGGAGTGGCATAGTAGCTTTTGAACCTAGTGGGACATTATAGTGAAGAGTTTCTTAGCACACTCTTATTTCTTGTGTTTTTATCTTTAATTATTACTATTTCCTAGGCAGCTGCGAAGATGTATTATCATGTTTGGACATACTGTTTTACAGTAGGTCACCGGCACTAAGCTATTTCTTGTGCACCTTGAAATCTTGAATTTTCTTCATTATAGATTCACAGTCTTGACAGCAGGTAGAGGTGCCGTTTTCTTGCAAGGCAAAACTTTTACAGCAAGCACCTAGCCTGACGATCAATCCATAAATGAAAGTGCAGCTCAACTTTCTCTCCAAGTACAGCTCTCTGCAGCATATTTTAGTGCTTTGTCTTTTCCCCGAGGAAAGAAAGGAGGATGACTTATTTTGGTGTTGGTTTCTGTTCTGCTGTCTAGTCGTTTACACGTTACAAAACTTTCAGACAGGAGACCATGCTTTGCATCCTGCTGCATCACATTCTTCCCCAGTTGGGTGCGTGTGCTTAGTCTGCAGTCCTGTGTTTTAGGCACAGGACGGAACCTCGCAGTACTGAGGCCAATTCTGAACATGAGGAGATATTGTCAGCCTTCTTACCCTTCAGTGATACTTTCTAAAGACCAATAAATCTTTCTCAGAATCTATGTTTGTGCTTAACTGGCAATGGACAGCATTGAGTGCAGCAGCCATTCAGAGCATTTACTGCCCTGCTGGTGCTTGTCGCTTCATAGCTGCTGATTCTCTAATGCAAAATACAAAATTCCCTTGAGAAGATCTTTACTGGCAAAGCTAGGAAGTCAAGCGTAGGGCCACTTGTAGAAGTGCTGATTTTTCCTACTTGCTTCATTATTTCTATCTCAACTGTTGTTTTTTTAGCATACAAAAAGTATCTGAAGACTTCTCTTCTTCTCCGAATGTGACAATTCCTCTGTTGTTCCCTGTATCCTGCAGAAGTAAAGGGCAATCTGTTTCCATGAGTTACTGTCTGGCTCTTAGTTCTCTAGCTATGAGTTCTCTTCCCCACCCCCACCCCATCTCTCTTAATTCTATTACTTAATCTCTTTATAGTACACTTTGTCCTTCTCCTTGCTTTGTTTATCCAGGCAGGTGAGGGGAGTCACTCCAGCAGGGACATTGCAGATATAACACATCCCAAGTTCATCACTGAAAGCTAAGGCACTGTCCTTGAAAGACATCTACTTCATTTTTATTCTGTGCTATGGATCCAAGTAATTTTCCCTGCTGTAAAGCTGTTTGCTAATACAATCCAATAACTGATATTTCTGGCTTGAATTCATCCTTGCTGGAAATAAGCTCTCTGTTTTCAGTAAAGCTATTTTAGGGATGCATTTAGGCTTTTCTGTTTTCAATTTATGTTCTTTTCTGTTCCTTGATTTCCTCTTTTTCCATAATATAAAATCTATAGTCTCTTCTCTTAGGTCAGCATTTTATTTTCAATGTGAAATACAAACCCTGGCTCTAAGGCAGTGATAAAACATAGGAATAGGTTCCATTATATTTAGCATTAATATTGATTTTTTTTTTTTTTTTTACCGTGAGTAGAAGGAATTGAATACTTGGAAGCTCTTCTACTCTTGCCAAAACCTGTTTCTTTTTGTTGGTGTGTTGCTTTTTGTTGTTGTTTCTATTTGGTTTTACAAGAATGTGCCAGGTTAGTAATGTGTAACATTGTATTTATCCAGTGACATATTTTAGATGTCAGGAGACAACAGCAAGTTGAGATCTGTGACAGGGTAGATCATGATGCACGTGGATTATGCTGTTGAAAGATGAAGGACCTGAAAGAATTTGAGTAGTACAGGGGCCTGGCTTATGTGAGCTATTCTGTTCCTGTTCAGTACTTGATTTCCATGGTTGCTGGTGGTCCCCCAAAGCTACTTGCCAGCTCTGCTAATGGTTTTGATTAGTTTCCTTATTAGTAAGGTCTGGTCTGTTACTGATGCAGAAATGTGTCCTGTAAAGGATTGGGTCTAATTATGAGTCTGCACTTTCATCAGCTCTTTTTAAAAGAACAGGGTCTTTAATGCCTGTTGGAAAGCACTTCTACATCTGTCTCAAAGGGATATTTATGTAGGAAAGACCAGTAGTTATATTCTATGCCAGAAGTTTTTGCTAGTTCTGAACAATGCCAAACCATTAATTTGAAAGTAACCTAAATGTTAGGTTAAAACAGTCTAATATTATTATGGAACCAATACAACTGCAAACTTTTTTTTTCTTTCTTTGTTGATCCTATATGTAAAAGTTAACTGATACTGAATGGTCTGTGGATTCTATTTCTGCCCTGACTGGCAGTAGAGGTTGTCTTTTCAAAACATAATTGAAGAGCTGTGATGGGATGTGAGGCTGAAGAGAGGAACACCAATTACTGACATTCTGTTCTTATGAATAAGCTTCTCTTCGTGTTCCAGGGCATGAGTCTATCAGTACAAGATGCTTGTAATAAGGCAATCTGAAATGGGGTTAGTGTGGGGACACACAGTATTTCTTTACTCAGTCTTCCAGTGTTAATGACAGCTGTTGAGGGCTTGAACTAGATGAATACTCAGAAATGTCATTTCAGAAAATAAGCGTTGTCAGCAGCAGAGGCTGTGCAATCAATAGATGAAACAAACAGGCCAGAAACAGATAAAATTAATGCAAGAGGTCTGAAGGAACTGAGGGATGAAATGCCCAAAATACACCATATATTACCACTGCATGTGATTTGTATCCTCTTGTTTCCTACTGCATTGGTACTAGAAGGTTATGAAATGCCAAGTGTGTTTGTAAATGGGATTCCAGAAAACTCTGGAGAACTGTACAAATGATTAGAGATTGTATAAAACAGAAATGCCTTGTGGTGTGGGTAAATATATTGGGAAAGAGTCAGCACAACTTCTGCAGAGTGAATCATGCTGTACAAACCCCCTGGAATTCATTGAAGAAAGAGGAGGGTGGCTGATATCATTTAGTTGTATTTCCTAAAGGCTTTTGAGAAACCACTCAAGGAAGCAGGAGGATGAGAAGAGCAGTCCATGAACGGATAGGTCAGTAATTAAGAGGCAGAAAGCAGAAGGTAGGAATGAATGATGATTTTTTTCAGTCATTAGCAGAGTTCTGGACATGTGTGCTGGGAATAATGTTACTCAGCATGTCTGAGGATGCTAGTAATACGTTGAGAAAGCTTACCGATGGCAGTAAATGGAGACTGTAAAGTTGAGAAGCCATCACTGAAGAATTGCAGAAGGCTCTTAGGAAACTCAGTAACTGCATAATACAACAGCAGATGAAATTCAGTGTAGGTATAGATGAAGTTAGTCACACAGGAAAAGTAATTTTAAAGTTATATGTGAAATGATGGACTGGATAGGACTTCAATCATTAAATCTTCAATAGCTACAACTGTCTCTGAGCTGTGAGTGGCCAAGTAGGACATGGAGACTTGGAAGTTGTGCTGCTTCCTGTGGACTTGCTTTTGGCTACTGTGTGAACTGTGTGATTGTGCTTCCTTTCAGCACGTTTGCCAAGTCCATTTTTTAGTTCTTTGTATTCACAAGTAGCATTGAGTGTCTTGGATTTGTGAGCCCCTCTAACAAATTGCCATGTCTAATAAATTTCTATTACTCTTCTTTTCCATCAGGCTTAGAAGTATTTAATTATAGTTTGTCAGCATAGCTACATCATGCAAAATGTTTTAAAAACTATTTTTCCTCCCTCTCTCCCTCCATTTCTTATTTTTTATTTTTAGTGTGCATCACTGTAGAAGCCAGAATAGGAAAGAAAAGGGTCATAGGTTTTACTAGGCATCTGCTGAGGTCTGCCAGTCTAGAAACTGAGAAGTAGTGACAAAAAAGCTGATTTTTTTTCCAGAAGGACTTGGTTGATTGAGTGTGTGGTTGGCTTGCCTTAGGGTCAGTGAAACAGTGCGCAGCAGTAACAGCAGGTGAAGGGAGCAACTCTTCAGCTATGCTTCATGTATAAGCAAAGAAATGAAAGAGCTTTGCTCAAAATAAAGTGTAATATGAACTGCAACAGTGCTGAAACCCATGTCACCTCTGTGCTCCTTCTGAAAATGTTTTGTATGAGGTGTTTGAGAGCCTCAGGACTTCTGATGCACTGTGTAAATGTTGCTCTTCCTTGCTGTTCCCTCACAGTCCCATGCTGAAGCTAAGCATGGAGCTGCCCCTTCTTGGTAACTTCAGAATCAGCAGTTCTGATCACTTAGACTGAAGTGCGGGACAGATAGGCCTAGTTAAGCTGCCTGATACTAGTGTTACTAATTGCAGCTGTAGCTGCCTCTTTTCATTGCTTTTTCTTGCTCCCTGTTTCTGTGATTGTCACAGCCATTCATAATTCCCTGCTATTTTTAGCAAGCAATTTTCAGCTAATGGCCTGAAATGAACTGTTGGAAGAGCACAATTTATTTGTGTTGGTTATTTGCTCTTCACTAGTTATGGCACTGCTGGCCTGAACATCATAGAATCATAGAATCACAGAATGCCTAAGGTTGGAAGGGACCTCTAGAGGTCATCTAGTCCAACCCCCCTGCACACGCAGGGCCACCTAGAGCACGTGGCACAGGGCTGCATCCAAGCGGGTCTTGAAGATCTCCAGAGAAGGAGACTCCACAACCTCTCTGGGCAGCCTGTGCCAGTGCTCTGTCACCCGCACTGTCAAATATTAGTATTTGTACTAGTATTTGTATTAGTATTTGAATATTAGTAGTTGATGAATAACATTCATCAAGCCCAAATGCATGTCTAGGAAAGATAGAAATCACAAGTCACGCAGAAAAAATGAGAAAAAATCTTCGCCTTTAAAAAGGGCAATTGACTATCTTTAGATGAACTGCAGGTAAATCCAGTAGAATCAGACACTTCAGATTTTCTTTTATCTCACAGCTATTTGACCATTATGGAATAAATAATAACACCCTGTAGAAAAGTATTTCAGAGCACACTGAAAAGAGCAAGAAATTGTTGTGGAGTTAACAGGAGAGGGGTTGAAAGCACAGAGCATGTAACATAGCATTTAGTGTGCATACTGAGGCAGGAGATGACTGAACTTTTTAGTCAGGTAAATGATAAATGCGACGAAGCAACGTTAACTTAATTAAAAAGATTTAAAGACAAGATTTCACAAGATGCTTTATTTGATCGTCTACTGCTACCTTCCATTTTTTACTTTTTCTTTTCCCCTATTAGTTAATACACATCCACTGAGATTGGGAATCAGGTTTACTTATCAGTTATCCATTTGCTAAATCTGTTAGATTACTTTTTCTGCCATATGATAAGTGCATGATTTTGTACAACACCTGATGGACTGGGAAAGAAGTGAATATTTTTTCTTCAGATACAAAGGTATTATAATACAGAGTGCTGTTTCCTTTGGTCTTTGGAAAAATAACCGAAGGCATAAAGGGTTATCGATGACATTTCAGAAGGCATTAAGTTAAGATAAAATGATAAATCATCTTGCTATGGAGAAAAGAAACCGAGATCAATATGGCATCATCAGCTGTCTTTTCAGAAAAATCAGTAGTAGCTGTACAAAAGAGACAGAAGCATGTGACCCTTGAAAGCAAAATAGGGAAATGAGCTGTGAATTAACTCAGAACTATGCTAATAGTGGCATATTGAGATGTTCCTTGTTGAAACTGTGCACCCAGGATGAGTCCTGAAGTGAAATTCTGCTTTTCTGCATGCATGAGGAGCCTGAGGACCTTCCCCTCCCGGCAGGTGTAAGAACATGTATCGACTTGGGGAAGTTACCTTGAGCCTTTGAATGTCCTATCCTCAGCCAGACATTTCATGCTACTCACTCATGCTACGCTGCTGCAAAATGAGGGAAGCAAACTATTGGATCAGACTGAAAACTTTAGTGATGATGCTCATTTATTTAATTTCATTTTTATTTTTCCTTCCTCTGTGTGCTTTGCTTTGGTTTTCCATATGGGGTGGCTACTGATGTCTCTGTGTGACAAGAGATGGCTGGAGCAGAAACACACACCCAGGCATATGTGTTTTTTAAGGAAGCAGCAAAGTTTATTGTTGCATGTGTGTGTGCTCACGTACAAGAAAATGGGTCCCCTGAACTTTGCTGCTGCCTTTTCATTTCTCCCTAAAGATGCAGATTCACATGAAATTATGAAATATGGGTCAGTGTGCAATTTCTAGTACTTTTGTATTGTCCATTAGTGAACTGGAGGCTTCATCTGTACAGTGAAAAACATAAAAACAAATTATGTGGGTGACTGCACAGAAATATTAGAGTGAAAAGATGGAAGGGTGCATCTGGGAGGTGCAATGAGGAAATACACATTATAAAATAAATGATGTCTCCCTTTGAATATTTCCACCTACTCTCCTTATGGTCAAACCCTGTGGTTTTCTCATTTTTGTGCATCTTGGAGTTCAGCTTTTCAGTTTCCAGCTTTTGAGAGGAGGACTATTTAGGGGATCAGAAATATGAAGCAAGCAATTTGTCAGGCTCTACACTGCAGCTGCATTTGTGGTGCCAGCAGACACTGAGGGTAGAAGGTTAACTTCCAAATCCTTCTGCCCTTGAGCTCCGTGTGGTTTTATTTATGGTCTTAAAGACGCAGCAGGCACAGCACTCTCATGTATTCCCTCCTTGTCAGCTTGAGCAGAAACAGTGGTAAAACAGTAACTATATATGAGCATGGACTGCAAGCTAGGGCCAAAGAAAAGCTTTCTTTTTTACCAAACCTTCTGTTGGGGTGGGGGGAAATGGAGTGAATTGCAGGGTTATTGATAATGACTTTAATGTTAACTGCTTGTCTTCCTTTGGCGCATGCGCACCTCGGAGTGCTTTGTCTGTGCCTTGCACAAGGAAGGTTTCTGGTGTGTTTTGGGAGCACTTCTTGCTTCCCAAAGTCATCTGGGCAACCATGTACCTGACATCGTGTTGGTGAGAGGCCATTAGTACTACAACACTCTAAACTCTGCCATCTGGTTGTTACAGTATCACCCAAATGTTTTGGCTGTAAAGCCCCTGTCTGGCTCACAGAATCCAATATAAATATATTGGCAAAGGAAACAATAATATTGTTGAGGAAGTTAGGAAATGGAAGAGAAAAAACTGAAAAAGACAATGAATGAAAAAAGCATAGTATGAATGTAAAAAGAGTTGCAGATGATGGATGCATTTCTGGAATTAAACACAGATTTTGGCCAATGGATATTTAGAGTAACCCTTGTAAAGTGGTGAAATACCTAACCATTTTTGTTCTTTAACCTTATCTGAAATCCTTTTAATGTATTTGTTTTCAACATACTATTTTGTCCTGTTTCAAATGTTCTTCAGCCACATATGGGTTTAGGTCAATTCATGCTTTTCATTATTCTGCGTATGAAGAATTTTATTGATGATTATTCAAACAATAATTAAAAGAGGGACAACTAAATTTATATATAGTACAAAGAAAACTTTAATCGGAAAAAGTTGTTTTTCTGAAAAGCATTGCCAGCACCCTTAAATTCCACCAAGTGACCTCAAAACCAGTAGCATAATGTTTTCATCACGTTTGACAGAAACCTAAATAAGCTGTAGTTAAGCAAATCACTATACATTCGGGCAGAATAGTGCCCTCAGCTGTATAGAAACATAAATTGCTCGTTGGTACTTTTTAGGTTTTATACTGCTGACAGCTACGGGGAGAATTCTGTGTTTCATTCAAGTTGTAAGAACTGTGGGGGTTGGATCTGTTCAGTTCTTAGTACTGTCAAGAGGTTTATATTCAGTATTCTTACGTATGCCATAAATTATAGCTGTTCCTTTGAATAATAACATTCCTTAATATATGTCCTGAACGCACAGATTAACAAGCTGAAGGCTGGTCTGTTCCTTCGGTGTCTTTCTTCCATGCTTTTTATTGAATAAAAGAATTAGCATTAGGAAGTCATACTCTGTCAAAGTCTCTGTTACCACCATGGTCCTTAGAATAGTCTAATAATATAATCTCTTTGGCTCGATTCTCTTGCTTTCCAGTAAAACCACTTTCACTGTATCAACTAAGCAATGCGATCTTGCAGGTAGCACAACCCCGTTTGTTAGCTGGCGTCACGGGGATTTAGAAGGGAGAAGAGAAGCGCTGAACGTCTGGCATTCAGCTAAGGAAAATACCTAGGGCAGTCGGAACCTGCTGGGAAATTAGCATACGAAATGTAAATGATGCTGGAGGCATGAGGCTGGATTAGCCCAATGTAAGGGGATTTATAGAAATAAGGGAGAAAGAAGCTAACGCGTTAGGAATTTTTTTTTTCTTCTCAAACATGAGTGCGGACACCTTTTTTCGCTCATGCTCTCACTTCAACATTTCAGTACCTACTAAAATATTGTTAATAACATTACAATGTAGCATTTATTTTCAGAAGATTTATCCAAGTAAAATTAATGACATGGTTTTAGTAAAACTTATTTGAAATGTTAATTTGATATATATCATGCAATTTGCAGTGTTAATGTTTGTAGTATATTGGCAAAAATCCAGCCTTGGTAATTATAGTTAGCAGATGAAATTTCACCTGACCGTTTCCAGTGGCGAGAATGGATTTATTCCTTTCCTGCAGCATGAGCAGGTCCTGTTAACATCTGTCATGTGCAGCCTGGAGAGTCATCAGAAATATTTGTAGTGACATACTGAAGTGGAAGATGCAATTTAAGGATTCCAACTTTAATTTTCAGATTATTTTGTAGGCTAATATTATTGACACAAAGGACATCTAATGTATTCAGCAGTACCCTGTTCTAGTTTTCATCCTGCATAACAAAGAATTTATGTATTTGATTTTTTGGCTTGGATGGTGGTTTAAATCCTGTTTTAGTTAAGACATTGATTTTTGCAGACATTATTATACATGGCTGACATGAGCTCGTGTGGGACTAGGTCCTTCCTGGGAAGCAAAAAATACACCCAAGCCCTCAAGTCCTCCTTAAGCATTTGCTGAGAACATTTACAGAGCGTTTTCTCTAAGAACACTTTTTAAAAACTCTTTTTCTCAAGGTAAGAGAAACCTTTTCATAATAATTAATGTAGTAGAATATTCGGTAATAGAACACAGGTACAGGAGTTGAACTATAGCATCTGCATCCTTTTAACTGTATTTATGTTTTAATTTTCCCTTGGTTTTTGCAGTTTGATTAGTTTCATTATGTGTGTTGCTAGGATAGGAGAGATTCTTCCAATGGTCCTTGAGATGTCCTAGTCATCTTCGGTGGCACAAAGGCTATTCTCAATATTTGGCTCATCTGACATTAATTTTGTTATTCCTTTTATCTTTTGCAGGTAGGTAAACTGAGATGTAAGGGATTATTGGGAATAGTTAAATAGGCAATATTATAGCAAATTAATATTGCTTAATAGGAGAACCCAAGTAGTTATTTCCAAAGAGGCAGATCTCCATCTTTAACCTAAGAAACATGTATGACAATCACATAAATCAAGAACTCTTACAGCATGAAGATCTGCTACTGAGTATATGGCAAAACCCATGTTCTTTAATAAAATTCTTTTTTGCTATTAAAAGAATCAAGGTGGGATTAAAGAGGTACTAGAAGGTGAGGTTTTATTACTGCTTTCTTAGTAAATTGTTATATAATAATCTCAATTAATTGTCCATTAATCTATATTGCTAATTTCCTAGAAATACAGATAAATTTAGGTAAACTTTCTGCCTAACCCATCACTTAGAAAAGGCATTGCCAGGTGTATTTAATATGTGTTTAGTAAATGACCCCAAGCATATTTTTTGTAGAAACACAGCTCCTCTTTAGCTCTTTTCTGTTCCAACTTTTTTGTGACCTTCTTATTGCCTCTAGTTGCAGGGAGTTTACAAGAGCTTATTATTTTATAACCTTCTGAGTACTGAGTTTTGGATTGTTTTTTTAATTAGCATTTTAATTGCTCATCAAAGTAATTGAAAATTATGTTCAAAAACTGGTGCATTTACTAATCCCTTTGGTACCAGTTCAACATTAAGATTTTCCCAAGGTCAAATGTATGACTGTGATAGTGGAAACTTTCTTTCCTTACCTGATGCCAAAGGCTTAATAAGTAGATAGATTTTGACTGTGCCTTACAGTCATTCTCTGCATAGTTACATATACCAAATTTGCTCTAGGGAGATATATTGCTCTACTACTAA
Source organism: Crypturellus undulatus (assembly GCA_013389825.1). NCBI lineage: Eukaryota > Metazoa > Chordata > Aves > Tinamiformes > Tinamidae > Crypturellus > Crypturellus undulatus. The sequence goes on from VWPW01018056.1 coordinate 23,793, forward strand.
TCAAAGCCAATCTTTACTTGTTGGAAGGACATTAGATGAGTCTGAAGTGGTTAATGCTGGGTAGGGAAGTTTCTTTAATGGATGACACTGTTCTGGAGCAGTGTGTGCATCCAGTGATGTTCATCCTGCTGCTAAGATATGATCACTAGCTGCCTAGAAAAATGGACTTGTTAGTTAGCTGGGTAGTGGCTGGTTGTGGTTGTTGCAAAACAATATTAGGAATCGCCTGTGGAACAAATTCCAGGTCTTGGTAAACTTAAGTTGCAGTTTCTTAAGCAACTGCACTGTGAGCAGAAGATTGACTATTTGCTTTTCAACCTATGGAGTTCTTAATGTTGATGGAAAAATTGTTTAGAGATACCATGGACCAGAAACTAGCAGCCTCTCAGTGACAATTCATTCTGATTTTTAGAGCTACTAATCACTTGGAATTCTGGCTGGAGTTAATAGATGCTGTTTGAGACTGGATATCTCATGCTAAGAATCTTATAACCATTTTTTAGAGATAGCTTTTAGTCTTTTCAGTCAATCTGTTACAGAACAAAAGAGATATTAAGAGATATATTAAGATTTATATTGAGTTTTATATATTTATACACACACACACACACACACACACACACACACATATATGCATGCTTATGGTGAATATGCTCGACCATCCAATATAGCAGGAGAAATCTTGGTGCCAAGCAAAGCTCTGCTAGGTATTTTTATCCCTGACGCTGTAGGAAAAGCTCACTTTCTAATGTGAATCTTGACTTGTATGCAAAGTGGGATTAACCATGAGCTGAGCTTGCAAATGATTAAAAAAAAAAATCATTGTCACTGGATAGACTTGAAAGGAAACTACACTGGTTATTGTTTTGGAAGTTTGAAAAAAAGGAAGTTTCTATTATGTCTGAAATGAAAATAAAACAGCCAGAGACTGACCCGTTGGAACATTTCATACTTTTCATTGCTAGCGGGAGATCCTCAGTGAGGCAAAGCAAATGTAATTATTGACAGAACATAAAAAAAATGTTTAGTTGCCCTGTTGTAATGAGGACAGCTCAGCAGGATTGGACCCAAATATGCTGGCTTCTGACTGGCATACAAGCTTATGTGCCGCAGAGTTAGCAGGGGTCTGAGACATTTAATTACATGAAGTTATTTTTGCCTTTGTAAGTGCTAGTAACTTTCTTTTTAGAAGAGGTAAGGGCTTCTTGCAGTACTTGTAGTTTAAAAGAATTATCTGTCAAATCATGGGAATTAATGCTGGGCTTGGAAATACAGTTTGGTAGTGAACTCTTGATCCTGATGGAGTGGATGAGAGTTTCTTCATTACAACATTAATTTTTGTCTTCTGATTCTTGGCTTCTGCTTCTTCCTTTTATGAAGTTGGAAATGTGAACATCACTTAAACTGGAAGAAAGGAGAGATGCTTGCACTTCTTTGGTGTAGGTGTGAACGTTCAGTTCTGAATGATTTGTTAGCTCAGTAGCTGAGAATTTATTTCCCTGTACCCATAGAGAAAAGATCTACTAACTGGGAAAAGAAACGTGCTTGAGTTGCTTCCTGAAGGCGGCTTTTGCTCCTTGGGACCTACACAAGGACCCAAGCGAATTTCTGTGTCTCATGTTCGGGAATATAAATATGCTCTCCTAATGATTTTCTTGCAAATCCTGCAAATCTTCCGGAAAAGAGGTGCTATGTGTAAAATGAATCTATATTTGTAAATAACTATGACTTTTAAGAGTGAAAATAATCGGACAGATATCAATGTACTCAGAAAGAAACTATCTTCTGTTAAAGTTGGTCCATGAATTCAAGTACCATTTCTTAGTAACTGCATCCTGATGTTGATTCTAGCTAGATACAGATAACAAACCCAAAGTAGCTTCACTGTTAGGGGCTGCAAAAGTACTGGAAGGGGCATCCTTGAATATGGTTTAGGCTTGAAATCACAAATTCCTTGGGTTGACCAGTCTGTGCTGTATTTATTGGTGAAAAATCTTCTGAAATTATGAACAACTGGGATTTTTTGTGCAGTGAGAAATGCCAGCAAATCAGCATTTTCTTTGTAACAGTTCCAAACTGGTCTGAAAATTGAGGTTCTTGTGCTTTGTAAATAATTTATTTTAATAATGTTACCAAAGATTTTATTTACTGCAGGCAGTCCAAGTGCTAACTATAACATCTTAGATCAAAATGAAGATATTGAGTTAAATATTTACTTTATAGGGTAAATGATTAATTTTCTTATTGAATTCTTGTTTCTTATTGTTCTGTTATGAAATTCTGTCTACAATAATGTATTCTTGCAAAATGCTGATTTTTCTTCTGGAAGATTGTTTTGTTATTTTTCACCACCTTGTATGGGGAAGTGCAGTTATTCTCAGCGAGGTGTACTTTGAACTAATTAACTTTTCCCCAAACACATGGGGCATCGCATATTAAAATACACCATAGATTGCAATCTTAATTTTTCTCTCTCTGCATGAGCTATATCTTGGATCAAATGTTGCTGAAAATACAGAAGGCTGTAGTTAAATAATAATAATAATAATAATAAAGAACTGTATCTTTTATTTCCTCAATGCTGAAGTAAGCATTGAAAAAATATCCTACTAATTATTAAGTAAAATTAATTTTCAGTTGTAAGATTAGCTACAATCTTTGCAAGAGTGATGTAAGAGAATAAAAAAATAATTTTTTTTTTGATTAATCATTTTTTGAGCTGCATCACTCTTGTAAAGATTAAATTTGTGTCTTGTATCTTAGCTGGCTGGCGGGACACAGGTGTGGGCTGCTGCTCCACAGCCTGCCCTTGACCACCCTTTCTGCCTCCCCTGCAAACAGCTGCTGGGCTAATGTGCCCCATGTGGTCACTATTAGTTTCCTGGCTGTCAGGATTAGTTTACTGGCCTTCAGGACTTGGATTTTCAGTGTCTGCTTTCGCTTCTACATCCACTCCTTGGCACTACAAGTATCACCTTAATCACCTTAATTCCTCCAGAATGACTGGACTTCACCACACTTCTGGTCCTGCTGGGAATGTGCTCAAGGCCTTGTAGAAGAATATTCTTGGGGAGCTATCTTTCTGCAAATGCTTTTTTTCCTGAGGTTTGCATTCTTCGGGGATATGATTTTCTCACTTCATTGAGTGCTCTGATACTGTCTGTATGTTTAAAAAAAAAAAAAAGAGTAATCTGTTCCCTTTCCCATCCTATTGCACTTGTCTTACTCTGATCCACTTACTCAGAATGAAATTAATATCAATAACAAATTCTGTATCAAAGAAATGAAGATAGCATTAATGTCAAGACAAAAATACTGAGCACCTCTTTTTTTTTTTTTTTTTTTTTTCCTTTAAGCAGACCAAGAAGGAAAGATGATAGTTCTATGTTTGATTTATATCAAATAAATGTGTGCAAGTTCACTATTTGCGCATAGGTTTATGGAGGAAAAAAAAAGTATCTTTTAAGGTCTAATTGTTTCCCAAGCATACCAAGGCATTTCCATCATTTCCTTTATGTATCTTTGCATTCAATCATAATTTCATTTTAAGTTTGGTGTTTGGGGCTTTGCTGATGAGTCAGGAAACTGATCATCGTTCTTTGATAGAATATTCTCTCCTATGTAGAACACTGCAATATCTGTGTGCCTGAAGCAGTGGTGACTAACATCTGTCACACGCCTGTCACACACCTCCCTAGGCCGAAAAGTATGTAACAAAACAATCTGTCTGTGTAGGGTCCTTTCCCCTATCTTCTCTGGTTTTGTTATAAACAGAAGGCAAGAAATGTCTCTGAGCTGGGATGTTTCACACTATGCAGCTTTAGGGATGTGGGATGTTAGACATGGCTCATTTAGGCTATTCTTTTCTATGATGAGTAACACAAGATGGCTTAAGAAAAGGATACTAATGTTGTAGTAGTCAGATTTTGTGTTTATTTTTAATTTCCCAGCAAATACTGTTTTTATCAGAAGAGCTGAGGTAGTTCAAACGCAATCTTTCCAGCAAAAATTATTTAGCAGTTTTGACAGGACTGATATTTCTGATAGACTTAAACATACACAATTCACTAGGGAACAGTTAACTGAAAAGCACTTGTTTCTGAAAGTATAAGGCTTTCGGTATTGTACTGGCTGATCTGGTTAAAGTATAGCTTGCACTTCTTGCCTTCTTGCCTGCCAGGCTAGTATTTGAGTGAGTCAACTATGGACTCATCTAATGAAGATGAGAGTATCTTGGCATTATCTCATTGTCACAGAATAAGATGGGATTACCCATCTCTCAGATGGTTGAGTATTCAGCTATTGAAAGAAGGATCAATTGGATTGATCAAGCAGCCTAACTGTGCTGTATACATCTATAAGATGACTCTACCTGTTTTGCCTTCATTTGTACTTTGCTCCCTTTCTTTAAATGTAGGAGGTGAGAGACTGGCACAGATGCGCTGTTAGCATGCAGTAGAAGTTAGATTATTTTTTTTATTATTATTTATTTTTTTCCTTAGCCTATTAATAACAGTGTATTGGAGAAAAGCTTTGTATTATTTTGTGTACCTTAAACCCAAGAATGACCTTGTAAGCAAAGTCTGGGGAACATAATGTATCATAAGTGTAAAATATTGCAATAGAGTTAAATGTATAACAAAATGTGTAATAGTTGCCAAGTAGGGAATTAATTTCAGCTTTTCATTTCTATGTATCTTATAGTAGTGGATTAGTTGTGTGACTTTTTGCAATATATTTTATTATTAATCTTGTGTAAGTTAATTATGCTGTTTATTTTTTATTTAACTTCTGTTTTGAAACATCTTTTTTTGATTCTCCTTTATAACATCATTCTTTGACAGTGCTTTGACTGTTGTATAAGGTTGTGATATAATGAAAAGCAAGAATAATGTCTCATGACTTCAGCTTCATTTTATCATCTGCTATGTGTCGAACATATTTTCCACCATGCGGAAGAAAACTCCCAAATCATTGTTGTCAAGATGTGAACACATATTGCTAATATGTTTCTTCAATAATTTAGTTGTGTCTAGCCTGCGAGGCAAATGCATTCTTGCTCTTTGTTGGTATCCTGGCCACTTCTGGTTGCAGAATGAGACAGGTTTGTTTTGGCTTTCCATCAGAAGGAGGTGGTAGTGCATAGGTGGGAAGAGAAAGGCAGAGGACTTCAAGTTCTGAGGTGGATGAGAGTTCTGGTGTATCTGAGTGCTTTTAGTAGGCAACATAGTCACAGCTTTTATTTGCCTTAAACTCTAGACAGAATAGAGAATGACCTGTACTAAACACAGTACTAGGACTGCATTTATTAAACAGAAGCATATTCCTATTTATTCCCCTACTACTCCTCAACTTTTTTTTTTCTTCCCCCCTCTCGTTCAAATAAAATATTTAATGTTGGGCAAAATGCAAGGCAAAGAAGGAGGAAAAAACGAAAAAAATGACATATTTTAGAAAGTAGCCATTTTGACTCTATGTCATTTTGACCTTCTTGGATGTGCAATAGTTAGGGATGGAGACAGAAAAAGATCTTAGTTTTGAGAGGTCCTCATGAAACGAGAAATTCTGTCTTTTTTTTAACGAGTTTCTGCAATATGATGCACTTCCTTCCTCCCTTTCCTTCCTCCCTTTCCTTCCTCCCTTTCCTTCCTCCCTTTCCTTCCTCCCTTTCCTTCCTCCCTTTCCTTCCTCCCTTTCCTTCCTCCCTTTCCTTCCTCCCTTTCCTTCCTCCCTTTCCTTCCTCCCTTTCCTTCCTCCCTTTCCTTCCTCCCTTTTCTTTTTTTTTTTTTTTTTTTCTTTTATAT
>VWPW01018056.1:29644-75829 GCA_013389825.1 Crypturellus undulatus
CCCTTTCCTTCCTCCCTTTCCTTCCTCCCTTTCCTTCCTCCCTTTCCTTCCTCCCTTTCCTTCCTCCCTTTCCTTCCTCCCCTTTCTTTTTTTTTCTTTTATTTTCTTCTAAAGAGTGGGAGAAGCAAGTACTTCACTGATCTATTTTACCTGCTTTGTACTTCCTCTTGGCTGAACTTTTGTGAATTTGCTCTCTGGCTCATGCCAAGAGCTATTTGAACTTGACATATTGTAAGTGCATTTTCTGTCTATAATAAAATGGAGAAATGAGAATGATGGATGTGCAGTAGGCTTACTCACTCCTCTACGCCTTATTATTGATTTGTGGATCTGTGTGGCCAGAAGTGAGCTTGCAGTGACCCTAGAGCCATCTGAGCTCCTCTTATTCATGTTGTCCTTAGCACCGCTGGTGGTGTTCTCTTCTCCCTGTGATACATACCCGTTGTTACAGAAGATTTCCACAGGCCAAAGATTTCTGCCTTCCTATCTATTTACATTGTCCCTTGTAAATATAGGAAATCCAATCAGTTCTTTATGGGGTACCTTGAAAATGTGTGGTCTTTCCTTCTCCCCAGACAACTAGATTTCTCTTCTGTAATTTTATTAAGAGAACCTTAATAACATGAAATTTAATCTTTTCACTAAATGTCTATAAAATGTGCTTATTGTTCTCCAGATGCCAGGTGGAGCACTCTTTAAATTTAAAATTCACAGTCCTGCTCACTTGTTCTGACCACCTCGACTAAGCTTTGCATGTTTAATCCTTCATTTCTATGTTGTAAACTCAAGGGCTTGCTGTCAAGTGCTAAATAATAATTGCACAAAAAAAGAGTAGCTTAATCTGTGCTATTCAGATATTACCGTAGTCATTTTTTTTTTTAATTTTCTGTGTCTCAGTTCTTCCAGTATAAGGTGAAAATAGTATTTCCATAAAACTCTTTTGCAGACGGACTGCTTAAAGCAGTAACATTTCATGCAACCTAAGTCGGTTACTGGCATAGCAGGAGTTAAAGCTCAGGCATTTCTGCTTCTCCTTGGATAATGTCTTTATGATTTTACATTGTGCATTTGACCATGGTCCACACGGATTCGCTGGTTTTAATATTCACATGGAAAGTTGGTTTACTGCAACTTCTGCTGGCTCTTCACATGTAGCGTCTGAGCTACTTGGAGTTCATTGTCTTGCCCTGCTAGGGGAGGCTGCTGAGAAGGTAATGAGCACTGTATTTTTACTGCTAACTTATGGCATTTCTACTTGGGGGGTAGATTTGTGTTTTCATGCCAGTGGAGCCTGACCTCTTCAACTTTCAGATGCTTATGTGGTGGTTAGTTTGCAATATAAAGGTGAATCTGACTGAGGAGCTACTGTACCTTACCTTCCCCTCTCTATCAGCAATTTAATTTCAAGGAATTTTGAAACTTGACTCAACTTGTGAATTAGGCAGTTCTGCAATATCTTTGTTTTTCAATTTATGACTTACTCTATGTATATGAAATGAGTGAGGAAAAGTAAATCTTGATTGTGTCATGGGAAACAAACAGTTGTGGATCAATCAGTATTTTATTTAATGGAATGGAAACAATTTTTAGGTGAATTCCATTAGGTATTTCATAAATCTTGTGAAACTCATATAAATATATGAATTTATATATACATATAAAATTATTTCACACTTTCATGAAAGTAAAATAGCTGTTTGTAATGCATCCTGCATGTGCTGTGAATCCCATTGAGGTGATTATGGACACAACAACCTGTGGTGACAGAGTCCAACCTGGTCAACGCGAGGCCTCTTCTCCCTCACTCCTTCCGTTCTGGAGTGCATATTTGCTGCTGTGTCCCTTGGGAAGATGCACTGTGCAGATGGTTTTGATCCCCAGTTGCGGTAGGGAGCGTGTTGTCAGAATGTGGCCTGCTGTGGAGCGGGAGCAGGAGAGACATTACCCATGTGGTGAGGTGAGCAGCAGGCTCCAACCCAGACACAGGCTCCATTGCCTGTTGCAAATGCAGAATTGCTGCTGACAGAGGGAGGTCTCTCCAAAGAGCATTTTAAGACAAAAATATGATTAGAGTTGGTAAAAATTGAACAGAAGTTCGTGATTGTTTTAAGAATTGCAGTCTTTTAAACTTGTCTATATGCCTAAGGCCCAGTGTTGTATTGGTTTTGCTGAACATTCATATCCTAGAGTAAGTATGCCAAAATATTAGGTTATCTTTCCTTCTCTGGAAAAATACTGTCTTCCATGGCTATGGATTAGATAATAAATAAATAAAAGGAAATGTGTGGTGGTCCAGACATTTAGTTTCTCGGTGTACTGGCGAAAATGCATCATGCTTCTCTTTATCGATCCAGTCTTAAGCACCTTACACCAGAGTTTATTCCTTACCTCTCTACAGGTTTATGTGTTTCTGTGAGAAGTAACCATAGCTTAAACTGATATAACTTAGTGTGTAATTAATATGTTTTCATTCTATGCATCTTTGTTACTCATACAGTATACTTCTGAGTTTTAAGAGAGGAAGTTCAATTCTTTTTCAGTTAAAATAGCCAATATTATTATTACAGACAAAGTAGATAAAGGATTAATGATCAGCTTTGCGTGGTGGAAATGCAGATGATCAATCTTATTTTCAAATAAGTTTATTACAATTTGTTTTGGTTATTCTATGAGAAATAATAGAAAACTGGAGCAAAATAGTTGATTAACTTCTCAGGCAATTAATACACCGCTATATGGCTGTCAAGTAAATAAGTACATTTAGTTCCTCGAGTATTTCTATCTGTGCAGCCAAAGGTAATTATTGTCCCCACATTGTGGAGGTGATATTTGCCTTCTAGTTTGAGTCAAGCCTGCTGGTTCCAGAAGAGATAAATGATTCCAGCATTTGCAGCTCTGGCTTGGAGTCGCTTGCCTCAGTAACAACTGGCTTGTTTGAAGAGGAGCTAATGCACCTGCACACATGTTCTTATCTCTCGAGATGCTCTACTGGAGCAGAAACGTGCTTTTAGAGTAGGATCACTCTCTTCATGATGTGCCAGAAAGCCAAGAAGGTTCAAGTGCAGTTGTGAACTGTTTGTGGTATTCTCCCTTTGCTGTCTGGTTCGCTGAGCAACTGGGGTATTTCTGATGTCATGAAGAGGGTTTGTGCAGGGGTTAAGATGCTGGCCAGGGGATTACTGATACTTGAGTAAATTTTCTGCTCTGTCACAGACGGTTAAAGGCAACCTGTTTGTGTGAAATCTCTAGACCTTCTGACAGCTGTTCCGTGTGCCCGAAGAGGTCACTTCTGTGCATGAGAGTACTCGGGAAGAAACCGGGAGCAGCCAAGAAGGGGAGATCACTGACTAGCAGGTGAAACGCTCCGTAATGCTTACATGATAAAAAATATCAAGGTCCTTTTCCCTGCTGCCTAGCCTACCACTTGAAATCAGTGCATTAGTAGAAGCAAAATGAGATTCGTGCTGTTCCTCTGCTGAATTTTGGAGATAGACATGATGGAATTTTTCTCCAGGGAAATACATTCTAACTGTATTGATATGATGCTTAGATTCTGGTCTGTATGTCAGTATTGTATTTTTCAAAAGTGCTGATAATTTGTGACTAAATGTATATTATGTTGAAAATGACCTTTTTGACTGTTGATTTATTTTGGCTTATGGTGGTTATGTCTTACCAGAGGTAGCTCTCGCCTTGGAAATTGTGTAGCTCACAACAAGAGGAATTAATTCACATTCTGCTCATGTTGCTTTGGCTGAATTGTTTTCAGATCTTGAAGAGTGTCATTTAAAATTAGCATGGTTGCTCTATTGCTTTAGTGTAGACTTAGCTACAATTGCAAATTGATAGAGGTAATTTATAAAAAATGCAGGGACCTGAATCATGACACAACCTTTCTTTATGTTTATAAGATGATTCTGTCATATCATCAAGACTGTTCAGTGAAATCCTAATTTTGAGCTACTTTTGGCAGGGTTTATTGTGTCTTCAGCTGATTGTGTGCACATCTTTCATGCAGAAGCATAAATAGTAGGTGATTTGCTCTAACTTTTCTTTCCTGTTTTTATGAATGGGTCAGCTGGGTTTTGTCTCCCTGGCAGAACCACCCTCTGACTTTATAGTGTATTAGCATGTTACACGGAGAGGTTTTTCATGATGCCTGCATACAGTAGCATGCCTTATAAAAGATATGGGAATGGTTCATTCTGTTGATTGATTAAAGACTTAATAATAAGTGTCTTTTAATCTAAAATTTCCTAAAGAGCTATTAAGCAATGTATCTGAATGCCAGATTTTGAAAGCACAAACCGCTCTTCAGCTTAATCACGAGATCTCTGATCTTTTCATTAGGTTCTAAAGCCTCTTGAAGTGACAAGGTTAGTATGAAAAAATAACATGTAATCACAAAATAACTGCATGTTGTGTTTTCCAAAACACTGAGGTAGCTGCATAATAATTACTTTGGGAGCCATTAAATGAAAAAGCACAGCAGTATTCAGGAATATGTGATTACCCATCAGATTTCTTTATTAAATCTCTAATTTATGTAAAACAATAGGTGCTTACCTCCCTCCTTCTCTTTATGCAGCACCTTGTTCTTGATGACATTAAAGTCTTTTCCAAATTTGATTAAATTAATCCCCAGGGTAAATCTACTGGAAAGGAAGGCATGATATCAGTGACTGATCATGGACATTACTTAAGGCTGAGTGGTATTATACAGTAGGAGGAGGATGCAAGGATGATGGCATTGTATTCATTTTTGAGAGGGAGATTTTCAGTGCAAAGAGAGATTAAACACTTTCAAAAAGGTAGATCAGTGGCATCATTGTATATGAAGTCCATAGTTTAAATTTGTGATCTAAACATTGTGTTTTTTTCCCTAGTGTGCATATAGTAAATAGTTTTAACGCATTGAAGAAAAATGCACTATTCCACACTATTTTGTGAATATGTATTGAACAGTTTAACCTTCCTAAGTGTATGTTTTTCTTGTCTTTTTATGATATGGTTGTTCATTAAGGGTTAATAATGTTGTCCTTCCCTTCTCTCCTCCCTCCCCACAAAGGGTATTGAGAACTCAAAGTAGGACATTTTCCTGCTGAAGGACAAATTGCAGCTGTGGGAATTTCCTATGCTAGGCATTGTGTTGGCAAGAAGGATATCTGTTTTCTGACAGGATCAACATGTATGTAGTGAAGATAGTGCCTAGGAAAGAGTGATATTTGCATCTAAAAACTCAGCATTAGCATTGACACACTCTCCAGCTCTCTTTTTCTTTTTTAATGTCTTGTAGCATTTATTTCAAAAAACAATCACCCGTGGGAACTGTAAGGACAAAATGGTTTGAAGTATCTATAGTGAAGATGGAGTGCATACAAAATTGGTAAAAAGCTGTGAAATGCTCAGTTATGTTTTACATGTATAATAATAGTGATTCAGAAAATGTGTTTAGTATTTTCAGAAACAAAAAGAGAACATGTGTATTCACAATACACATGTATAACAAAAGAGATTTTAAAAAGGGCAAACTGTGAAGCACTTGGTGTATAGTTAAGTTACTGAGAGGACAATTTGTACCAAGGGTGTGTTAAGTTTGGGAAATGACCTGAGTGAGTATGCAGCAGACAGCCCAGGTGGGAGGAATGGCTGATGGCAAAAAGTATTTGCATGCCTTCTGTGACTGAACTGTCCTTTTTCATTAACAATTACCTAGGAAAAATGGTGGGGTTTGAAAATGGAATTTTGGTTGCCTGTCTTTACTAGAAGTACAGAGAAAAATTCCTCTGTTTGTTCAATATGAATACCAGGTAATATTTAAGAAGGAGCATATTGTGGAGATTACTGCTAACAAAGGAAATATAACATATTACTGTAATTGCCAATAGTGTCAAAGTGGAAGATGAATAAAAATGTTTGCCGAATGACAGATTTTGTTTTAATGGTAGAAATAACAGGAACTTTTGGCAGTAACCACCACTGTCTATTTCCATAGTTTGCATAGATGTCATTGTGTGGACATGGCTTGGAGTGGCTGTGCAGAAGGGTTTGACCTGAGCCTGAGAAGTCAGATGTGTAGGATATGCAACAACAGGTCACAAATACCTGTTTCTAAGATATGTGTGTTTGCCTTGAAAATTATCATTAGAAGCTTCATTTGGACTCTTGAAGAATATTCTGATTAAAAAAAAAAAAAAAAGACCTTTTTTGTTTTTAAAAATGAACAGTTCATCTTTTTTATCATTTCTTTTAAATCACAGTGTTTTACCTGTGTGTAGAAGATATGACATATATTGTGCAGCAGTTTTTCAGGTTGAAATAATTTCTTCTCCAAACCTCTCAGGTGTTAGAGTCATAGTAGAAAGATTTTTTTATATCTCACTATTTTCCCCTCCATGTTATTGTTGTTTACCCGACAAGAGCATTGTGCTTTGTGGCACAAAATACAAAGATGAAGAGAGTCAGTGCTTCTATCTGGCAGATGAGTATAACTCAATTCACCAAGCTTTGTTTATATTTTTTAACATGCAGGATGGTGGTGAGTATGTGGCCTTTATCTTTAGGATCTCTGATTCAGAAAAAGTGCAGTCTTTACGAGACATATTAATGTAACCAAGGACTTGGGAGTACTTCCCCCCACTCTCAGGGATCTAATTGTTTTCTTTCTCACTTTGAATGTTGAACAGGACTCTTTGGTTTCCCCAGTGACAGAGGATATGCCACCTTTCTCAGATGTTTGGAGAAAAAAAAAGACTAAATAAACAAACAAAATCCCTGATTCAGTTCTCCTGACTGTTCTGGATCTGTGGTCTTTGGCAGTGATCTTTGTTTAAAAGCTTTGGTTTATTTTTGCCTTTTTTTTTTTTTGAATGAAACCAGGAATGTGCATGGTTACATGGTTCTTCAGTCATATAGAACTATGTACATAGATTTTAAATTATAGAAATATTAAAAATTATAGGATATGTGCATTGACATTAAAGGCCTTTTGGGTTTTTTTTTTAGTCTGCTGCATGGGGATTTGATGTCTCGAGGTAGTAGCATTGGACTAAAATATTTATAAACCTGAGTAGCCTTGTCTGCTCTAACATTGTGTCTGGACCACTGAAAGAGCAGCGTTTCCAACAGAGTATGTAATTTTTCCGTCTAGTTTTGATCAGAATATTAGTTCTAGCACTTCAAGTTACTTCTCTCCGGTTCTACATTTCATTTTGCATACAAAATAGAAATGGTGGATAATTCAGTGGCAATATGCAGTCGTAGATGACCTTAACTCCTGCAGCTTAGTGTTAGGTGACAGGTGCTGGATTGTGCAAACAGCACAGAGGTGGCCGAATGGTTAGTGCATATGGAGCTGTCTGCTAACTGTCCAGAATTACAGTCCTCTGTTTGTGAGAGTGGCCTCCCTTGAGGTTTTTTCTAATTTTAACAGGAGCTGCTCAGTTGAAGCTGATAAAATTCAGCCAAAGATACAATAGCAAGATGAATAACATGTAATCAAAGAGTAACACTTAGGGGGAACCTGTGGTGTCCTCATGCCAGCATAACGACCTTGTGTTTATTAAAATAAATATCCCCAAGCAAGAGAGTGCCAAGGAGTTCAATAACAGAAATATTTTCCTGTTCTCCTGCTGGTGAGTGAACAGGGTCTGAAGGTGCCACCTCTAATTGAAAGCAGTCTGCGTGCTCATAACAGTTGAGGCTAATTTATTTGTTTATGACAAATAACTGCAGGCAGAGCACATGAGAAGGGGGTAGTGAAAGGCAAAATTGAGATAAATTTTCCAGCAGCACTGAGAAAAAGCTAGCAAATTCCCTATGTTATTATTGCAGGCAGTGATGATAAAAATCAAAAAGTAAAAATGAGTCGAGGCAGTTGCAAACGTTTTCCTGGTTTATGGGCAGGCATATTGTTGCAGCAGCATCTTTTATATGGCATCCTCAGTTGTCTCTGGGTCTGGTAGGAATGCACTGTGCAAAAGTGACTGAGAATGAGAGACCTAAACTTACAAAATGGGAAGTTAAAGTGATTACCAGTGACCACCAACTGTTGGCATTATCTCTGTCCTCAGAGATGTTCAGAAGCTGACTGGATGTGGTCCTGAGTAACCTGCTTTGGCTGGCCATGTTTTAATGGTTTGGTTGGACAGTCTCCAGGGATTCCTTCCCACCTCAGTCGTTTAGTGATTCTGTGGTCGGTTATGAGCACAATGGGTATGTCCTCAACATACCCCTTCAGGATGGGAAATGATAGAGCTGAGAGAACTCCCTGAAGGTAACAGTTGCCTTTGTGGCGTAAAACACAATGAGGTATGCATATCTCATTCCAGACAAATGCCTTTTCATCACTTTTTGGAATCATAGAATAGCCTGGAAGAAAACTGGGGAGGTCGCTTAATCCCATCACCCCTCAGAGCAAGACCAGCTTCATGCAGGTTGTTGAGGGCTTTGTCCGCTCATGTTATAAACATATCTTAACTTTCCTGTAAATCTTGCTACAGTCTTTAACAAATCTCATAGTAAAATTATTTTTAATATCTTGTGGTGCAGATTNGCTTTGTCCACTCATGTTATAAACATCTCTAAAGACAGAGTTATCTTAACTTTCCTGGAAATCTTGCTACAGTCTTTAACAAATCTCATGGTAAAATTATTTTTAATATCTTGTGGTGCAGATTATTGTTGCTGTTTTTGTCCATTTCCTCTCATCTATCACTGTATGGCCAAGGTGGCCCATCTCTCTCTTCTTGACAGCCTCCCATTTAGTCTTTTGAAGAATGGGAAAATCCCCTATTAGCCTTTTCTTGCCAAGACTTGCTAACAGCTCGGTTCTCAGCCTCACCTTGCTCATCTTCTGCTGTAGCCTCTAAATCATTTTAGTGATTCTGTGCTGGGTTTGCTCAAGCCTGTCATTATCTGCCCGGCGGTGGAGAACCCAAAATAGGAACCCCATGAGCAGAACGCTTGAGTCCATTGGTAGCTGAAGAGGAGAATGATCCCTAGCCTCAGCATGCTGGCTGCCACCTTGCTAACGCAGCACTCTGCAGTTGGCTGCATTTGCAGCTGGGGCAGTTTGCTGATTCGTGTTCAACTTCTCTGCTGGGACTGTGGCTCCTTTTCTGCAAACCTGCTTTCCATCTAGTCAGCATCTGATCTATCCTGTTGTGTGGGTTATTCTACCCCAGAGGCAGGACTTTTCATTTGCCCTTGTTGATTTTAATTAGGTTTCTGTCAGCCCGTGTCTCTGGCCTGCCGAGGTCCTTCTGAAGTAATCCCAGTGACAGAGCTGCCACAGCTTCTCTATTATATTTTAATGTATTATTTTCCACATGGTTAGATTTTTTTCCTTAGGACTAACTTGATTCTTTCTTTGATGCAGTTTGTCTGTTACGATCTGTCAAGTACTCCCTAGGCATGGGAAACACTCATGATTTCCTCTGTGCAGTAGTTATTTAGGTATTTGGAAACTTGTTGTAACCTTGTCCTACTTCTGGATTTTTCCTCAGTGTCTGTCTTTCTCATGGGCCATATTTTCTTCAGACTCTTTGCAGATGGTCATCATCTTTCTTGGAAGGGCAAGCATCTGACACTGTCTGAGGCTTATCGATGATAAGCACAGCAGAAAATAGTTTCCTATCTGTTACAGACTATGTTAACAGATACCATCCCAAATAAGGAGGTTATTGCTTTTCTAACAGCATAAAATTGTTACGCTTAGCTCCTGAGTCATAAGACCTCCCAAACCTTTTCTGTGAAATCAGTTTGCTTCTGTGATACATTTGTGTAGGTGGTTATTGACCACAGATTCAGAATATTGTCCATATTTAAGGGCAATTTAGTTTGATTTTGCACCACTTTATTTCAGTGCTTAGTTCCATGCTGTCAAGATAACTTGTAATTCTAAGATGTCCTTTCAACTTGCTATCATTTTCCATATTTTGGTGCCCTGGTCATTAATGAAAATACTGTGTAGATTTGAATCTATAAGGAAATTGAATAGATGTATGGATTTGTTTTGTTTGGGGTGTAGGCTTGGAGGAAAAGTGTTGGAAAGAACTTTCCAAGAATTGTTCTCTAGGCAGCTTTGCATCTTTCCTAATGTACTTCCACGTATGCTATGCTTTCTGCCTTCTTTATGAGAACATTTCGTGGGACACGATCTAAACCCTGAACTCGAGTAACCATAAATGAACCTCCCCATACAATCTTTTATCTTGTCATAGTAAGAAATAAGTAGTTGTTACGCATGTTTTTAGGTCTTTTCTGTTTTTTTTTTTCTGAGAACTGAGATTGAGTTCATAAGACTTAAAGTCCTCAGGTTTCTTTAGTTCCCAAAAGCAGAGAATGTGTTCACCCTTTTTCCAGTTCTCCTGCTGTGCTATATACCAAACTTGTCAAAGAATCAGACATCCGGCTTCAGAAAATTGTCATAGGTGACTGTTGCTGGGCAGTATATTTCACACAGTATTCCTTTCCCAATAGCCAGTTATTTAATTAAATGTCTTTATTGTTACCAGGCCCTGTTCTTTGGATGTTCTGCCAGTTTCTCACAAGCAGCTTGTTCTCTTCTAATCTTCTTAGTTTTGTAATCTATGCTAGACCTCCTACCTGAGGCTTAAACTTCCTGGATTAGCATGTGATCATCTTGGATGCTTGGTGTGCAGATTAGTTGTCCTTCCTTTGTTCGTTGTTGTGAATATTCTACTTCTTTCTATTTTTTAGGTGGCTTAGATGTTTTGGATTTTTTGATGTCTACCTATGGGATTTTTTTTATTGTCTTTCAGTCACAAGATTTGTGAACTGGTAGCCAAAGACTTTCTAAGCTGCCTAGGCTGTGTTATGTTTTCATGAAGCTGTACCTTGTGATTAAAGGAGCTGGTCTGTTTCTGGACCCTCTGCAGAAACAGAGTCTCCAGGATGCATCTGCTTTTGCATGAGCCCTGTATCTTAAAAAAAAAAAAATCTTATGCACTTCTGAAAAAGGAGTATTGTGACCTGATGCAGCCTAATTTCAGAAGGAACTGTGAACCAAATTTCAATCTGATTGCTTTTCCACTCCAGATTTCTTTACGGCTCCATATTGGCAAGGGATACCAGCCAAGCTAACATTTGGTTAAGTCATCTCAGCAATTCTTTTTATTTTTTTTTTCTTTTTTTTTAATTCCAGGAACCCACTTTAATTCAATTAATATGCCAGGTCAAGCTAGGTCAGAACTGAAAACCAATAGATGTGTGTATTCCAAAGACATTTCTTAATTACATACAGTTCTACAGAAGAGACCTAGCAGAGAGAGGCTTTAAAGGAGAACAAAGTGTCTTCAGCTGTAATCCAACAGGTTCTGGCTGCCTTGACATCAACACACACAGTGTGAAGTCATGTCTAATTAAAAGTATGTATTTCTGAAATTCCATATGAAATTAAAACAGTTCAAATTGGGAGGTGAGGCGGTAATCATCTAGTGAATTTAAGTAGAGTGAGTACAAATCCCAGATAGACAAGGCAGGTGAACTAAAGAAATATATTCACATGCCTTTGCTGTAATGTCAAGATAAAACTGTGTACGATCCGGTGCTAGCATTTAATACAAATAATATATCTAGCTTCCTTTCACTCTTCATATTTGTGGTATGACTAAGAAACAGGAAAGCAACAGCATGGGCATTTATTAACAATCTTTTATTTTAAATGCAAAGATTTTGCATGTCAAACTTGAAAATAAAGATAACTTGAGAGAGGAAAATCCTCCCTCTGGGAGGTAAGTGTAGGTAGAATTAGATGGTCCTTGGGAGAGAGAATCATAAATTGTTGAAAGAATTGAGAGCTTAGATGAGTTTTATATGTTCTGACATTGAATTAGAGCAAATGCAAAACCTTTCAAATGTCTGAACTCTTTATTTTTACAAAAGAACAATTATTTAGTTAGAGGTATTTTGGTATTTCTTATGTTCTTTTGATTGTTTAAAAATGTCTCTCTATCCCATAAATATGGTTGGCTTAGAAGGCCAACATCAAGTAAGAGTCTGAAGCTGATACTGCTTTTCTGTTCAGCGCTAGTTACTCTTATACCTAGTAATGCCCACATTAGATGTCCATGCTTTTATGATGATGCAAATGTTAAACAGAAAACAGAGGAGTTTCGAGAAGGAGCTGTGATCTGGGCATCTTATCAGAAATTCAGTCTGCTGTTACCAAAATGATGATTAAGAGGTGATCTCACAGCAATTTTCAAGTATCTTTATAAGAAAGAGTGGCAAAAAATGGCAAATGTGACTCTGCAACTTGAATCCTGAAAGAAATTCAGGCTTAGAAATATGACATGGAATATATTGTGGCACAGTAGGGTTTCTTCTTTCTATTCTGCTGGTCTATGCTCAAAGTTTTCTCTACTTATGGAAGAAAATAAAAGTTATGTAAGATTCCAGTCTTCCAACATAGGCAGTTTACATATTTTGAGGGTAGCAGTAAATTAGCTGAACTTAAATTATCGCTTTCAAGAACAATGAGAACCATCTCTAATCTTTTCCAGCAGCAAATTTGTTAGCATTGCTTCTTTCGTGTCTTTTGAAATGAAGATGCGACTTTCTGAAACATAGAACATTTAATGAGTAACAAAAATTTGTTAATACCAAGTTGGAGTGGTCGCAACCACTGTGGGATTTGTAACCCATAACAAGAGCCAGATGCCCAAACAGTTTTATGATGTGTTACCATGATGTGAAGAAACCTCAGCAGGGGCGCAGGGACATGCTACTTCTTTTTGCTGTGATGCATTCTCCAAAGGAAAATACCACATTTCTGAACTTGAGTAGTTTTATTGATGTAGTTGCCACCTGCATGAGGTCTGAATTACCACCAGACTGATTTGTTTTGTCAGGTTTTGCAAGCGCAGTCTCTTCCTCAAAACAAAATGCAGAATAAGATGGCAAAGTACTGCTCTGTTCAGCCATTGCTGCTGTGAGGAGATTAAAAAAGAAAATCAGATATCCAGGTAGGCAGCTAGTCTGCCTTGATCACACTTAGAACATAATCATATCTTGTATTGGCTCTGTTCTGTGAATCCTACATGGTAGCTGAGGAAGTGGTTGTTTATCTTCATTACATGTCTGTGCTACCGGTGGCAGAGTTGTCATCCAAACTGATGACCCTGATGCAACAGAAACTGCATGAAGGGTCAATGTTAATCTGTTTTTGGAAGAGAATAACTGGTTAGGCAGCTGGAATGACTGATCCAGGAAAGCTAGCATTAAGTATAGCACGACAAGGATGAACCTCCTGGAGTATCTGTTTCTCTTTTCCTCCTTTCCTCCCTTTGAAGTTGTATTTGTTTTACATTAATGTGTGTTGATAGTAATGTGTGTTGATATTATATTAATGTGTGTTGATTTTTCTCTAAATAGTTTTTCTTTTTTTTTCTGTGTAGTATTTAACAAAAGTGGTATCCACAATAGGCAATTCTTCAGCACATTTTAAAGACAAGAGAATTTTTAGTTCTATAATATAAATTTTGTACAGAACATGTGATTCAAACAAGCTGTCATAGCTTTTTTTTTTTTTTGTCTCTTAAAGAGGAATCTTGGAGATGACGGTATAAGCAGTGCACTAAATATTGCTGTGGTTTCTGGACTACTGTAACACTTGGCTCCTGTTTCTGCCGTAAAGCCTGATGTCTCCTTCATACATAGGTCCATTTATTGCTGGAATCTCACTTACCTGTTAATAGGAGTTTGCAGCTGTAAAGCACAATGAAAGTAGTTTCAAACATGAAAAAAGACTTAGAGCTTGAAATATGTTCCTTTAATGTCATATAATATTTAGCAAGTCTGCAGAAGTAATGAGAATATTAATGTAGAACAAAACTGTGCTTCAGGGAAACAAAACTGTGCTTGGGGCTCAGGTTCATGGATTTCATGGAAGAATAACCTCATCCTAAAACTTGATGTCTGTACCTCCTGCTGCATTATTTTCAAATAGACATGTGTTTTTTAGCTGCTAATTTGCAATGCAGATTAAAGAGTACTTCAGCAGCAAGGTTTCGGCCTTTTGCCAATAGAATTAAATGTTCATTTAAAACAATGTTTAAATGGTGTTCAGAAGATAATATAGCAGAACTCATTAAGGGAAGACTGCTGTGTAATACAGCATGGGATATTCTAATTCTCAGCACTAATTATAAAGAAGAAAAAATATGAAAAAGATAAGTTTTTAAAAATGTCCTGAATACATTGAACTAGGGCTAATAAGAAAGGGAAATTTCAGCTTGTCAGAAATAAGATAGGCTTGATGGAATTGATAGCATTCTTAGGAAGATTTAGAAATATGGAAAATTTAAAATTAATTTTGAATTTGTGCTGTTTTACTTGCAAGTTTGGCAGAGAGCATTTTCATCACAAAGTGAAGAATAGCCCTGAATAGTCCTCATGTGAGGATTCATGTGAGTTTGCAGCATATTTGTGTTTGCTTATAGAAATGAATTTCAATCGTAAGTGCAACATTAAAATAATAGTAAGAATGTCTTAAATATATGTATATGTAGAATATTACAAGGAATAGAATATGCAGGGAATATTATGGACTTAAAATCAGATTCTAATATTATGAGTATTTTCCCGATATGTTTTATAAGACAGTGCTGTTGATTCTTATGGTGTATGGTGTTTCTCTTATAATCTTATCATAGAATCATAGAATGCCTAAGGTTGGAAGGGACATCTAGAGGTCATCTAGTCCAATTTCCCTGCACATGTAGGGCCACCATAATCTTAGCTCAGAGAAGTCATAATTCCTGTCTTTTTTTTTATTTATTCTGAGAACTTTGTTTTGTTTTTGGAAATATTTTTATTCTCATATTTGCATAGAAACTTAAAATATGGCATGCCCATGGAGGATTCCAAAAATAGAGGGCAAAAGAAAAGTGTTTAGAATTTCACCAGAATTTTTGGATTTTGAACCTATTTTACAGTTTGGAGTTGTGAGCTCCAAATCATGATTGTTGTTACTTTGACTTCAAAATACTGAGATATTTAATTCCTACTGCTGAATATGTATATTATAAAGATAGATCCTTTTAAAAAGTGCTAGCTTTCACATCAGTGATTTTTCTGAATAATAAAATATTCCCTAATAGATCCTTTTCTGCAAGGAGTTTCATTTAAACCAGAATATCTAGTGTTATACATTGATATATTAAGGAAAAAGCTGCTTAAGATACTGAATGGGAAATCAAACATTATGTTTTAAAGCAATGGGAATAGTACCCTCAAAAGAAGGCACAAATTGTTTTGAATCCAGAGGGAGATAGCAACAAAAAATCCATGCTCAAAAATTCAGCTGTGGACAGCATTTGCAAGGAGATCAGATGAATATGAAATGTTATCTCCATTAGCAAGTTGTGGAAAATTTCTCTAATTTTTTTTTTTCTGCTAAATGAGAGCACCCTCTCATGCTTTTTTTGAATTAGCTATATTTTCATTTTGAAAGGAAAATATTGCAGAGATTTTTCAGTAAATAGGATCTTAGAGGAATCGCTTATGTTTGTAACACAACAGGACGAGCTAACAAACAAAGAAGAAAATATTTTCCTAAATTTTTTTAAAAGCTTTTTTCATGTTTTCTAAAAGCATTTTTCTGGTCATACAAATGGTATCTTGGACTTTCATGGTCCAGCAGAGGATATAAAGAAGATGATATGCTTGGTAGCATTTTGCAGATTCTTGTAATATACTCTTACTTGATTCTGTGCACCCCTATTATTCTTCATTCATTTGGAATATAAAAGAGAATAACAATGACATAAGCAACTGTATTCCTTCATGATAATCTAGAAGAAGAAATCATGTTAACCTGTAGCAATCTCAGCTGAAGCTGTGGTACTTGCAGTTGGAGAAAAGTAACCTTTTTAAAGTGTGGAATAAAATGTAAACTGGCACAGAATAACTTCTCCGAGCAGAAGTCAGCCTTTAAGGACACAACGTGCACCTCCGTGGGGATCCCCTCTTTATCCGGGCAGAGGCAGTGGGTGCTGGAAGGTCTCCCTGAAGCCATCTCTTCTGCAGGCTGTGCAAGCCCTGATCCCTCAGCCTCTCTGCACCCACAAGTGCTTCAGCCACAACTGGCAACCAACCCTTCAGCGGGCTCACTCTGGTTTTCTCTTGTCTTGTGATGGGGAAGAACAGAAGATGTTGTTCTAGTGTTGTTTTAGTCCTTCTTCTAACTGTACTTGGAGATACTGGGGTTCAGTCTCTGGGTCTTAGGGGAGCCACTACTCCTTACTGACCTCGTAAGAACTTCAGGAGCGAAAAACAGACTTGGCAATTCACCTTTTTAGGTTGTATAGGAGATCACAGAATGAGCTGTAAAAAGGGACAACACGGAAGAGACTTCATCCCCCCTCTTTCCTCTTACCATATTGTACTCCTCTCTCCTGACATTTTTCCTTTTCCCCTCCCTTTTTCCACCCCTTTGCTGGTAAAGACATAAAGATCTTATTCCTAAGAGGTTTCTTGTATCACAACTCCTGTTTACTCAAAGACTACAGAAAGGTGTTACTGTGAGTAAATGAGATACTGTGATTTGTCTTATTTAAGCTTAGAATCTATTTAAATATTTTCAAGCAACTTTATTTTGATCACAGCTTTTTTTTTTTTTTTCTCCTGTTGTCTTTATAGCAAGCTATTGACATGTAGGAGAAGAATCCACCCAGTTAGAAAAGCTTAAAGCCTGCCAAGTATAGGGTATGATAAAAGAAAGCCAAAAAAAAAAAAATCTGTTACCATAGCAACAATACAATACTTTCACCAACCCGATTAAAAAACACAAACTCTCCTCCTATACCATCAAGAAATTAAATTTAGAGCATTAGCTCTGGGATATTCTGCACTGAACTGGCAAGTACATTTGTTTATGAAACTCTGTCCTCCACCCCTGAGAAATCTGCATGTAAATGCAAGGATATCGCATAGTTCTTTTTAGTTTTCACAAGAGTTCCATAAGCTTTCTCTGAGTTAAATTATCAGTGTTTTATACAAAAAAGGATATGAAAATTCTTACAGTGCTGAATTCTATTGTATTTTTTCTTTGTTCAATTCCAGAAAGTACTATATGGGGAGAGGAAATAAATTTTTGGAAAAACAAACAAAAGTCAATGCTGGTAGATTGTAGTGAAAGTGAGGTCCGGAGTAGGGGCTTTATTTTCCCACCAAAGAATGTTGGTTGTCATGGTGATTGCTTGCTTTGACAACCGCTACTTTTAAATAGACCAGGATCTTTTATTTTGGATTTCTTGAAATTAGAAGTCTCTGATGAAGGGAAGGACGATTCATGTTTAATCATTTTGGAAATTTAAAATGCTCATAAGTTGATTATGACCACCCTTGATCTTTATACCAGGACAGCTTCATGTGCAGATTTAGAGCTGTCTGTGATCGCTGATCATGATTAACACGATTAGTAGGTTTGCATACAGCAAGATGTTTCGGGTGCTCAAGATACCAAGGCTCAATCTCTAAGGCTCAATCAGAAACTAACTCATGAAAATAACATTAAATAATCACAGATATCACAGAGGGGTTGAAGCTAACAGGGAGTGCTGCAGATGATCTGGTCCAGCTCCCTGCCCAAGCAAGGTCACCTCCAGCAGGCTGCCAGGGGTGGAGACTGAACAATCTCTCTGGGCAACCTCTTCCAATGCTCGACCACCCTTACAAGCCTAGACTTGGTTATGCTACTTTTCTTACATAACAATGAAAAATGGTTTTATTAGTAAACTTATCTTTTATGACTCAGAAAGGGTATAGGGAATAGCCACTGCTGTTAATGGATCAGAGTTTATTATTTTTCATGTAGTACAGATTCAACTTACTACTGATAATGTTATATTGTGTCTCAGCTTTTACATTTTTCATCACTTCTCTTTGTATTAAGTAACTGGTTTATCACATCACAACATGTTAAGGGTCCTTCTACTTTAAATACTGGGACAACTGTGCTCTACAGTCAATCCTCTAATACTGTTTATGCATCAAAACGGAGATGTTGTGTATAAAAGATAATGCACAGTATTAGAAATGGTGCACCTGTTTTTCTTTAGTGGATGGGAAGACAGAAGTTCCAACCAAAACAGAAGATGGAAGCCTTATGCTCTAAAAATAAATGATTTTGTTCTTTTTTCTCAGAAGCTAATGAAGAATTCTCTTGCATTCTCTCCTTGTTGGTAATTGCTGATGTGCAAAAGAGCTGCTTATGTTTAAAAACTGTTTAATTGTTAGGCCTTGTTGGTGTCCTTTGGCTATACCTGCTTAGGCAGATTAACTCACATTTGAATTGCATCTCTTCTGCTCTTGTATAATAATCTCTAATACATTCAACACCTGTTTTAAAGTATTGAATTTTAAATTTCAGAGAGTCTGGATCAATACTTAAGAACAGTCCACTAATTCCACATTGTACCATACGTCTGTCCACAATAATTAGGATTACCAGTCTCGAATCAGGAACATGTCCCTGTACTGTATCATGTCGTGCTTTATACCAGAAGTTACATCACCATAAACAAACTGGTTCATAAATCTGCTATATCTGCCTTATACACCTTAGAAGTGACTCAGACTCATCCATTTGCTTACTGATTTTTCTCTGAGCACTAATGCTACTCTGGCACACAGGACAGAATTTTTCCTCCCGCTTAGATTTAAAGCAGAATCTAAAAAATCTATTTTTAAAATCTTATCTGTATGGAAGGACACTTGTCTGAAGGGGGTTGTCTGAAGATAAATAGTGACTAGTGCTAGTGTTACAGTAGCATCGAAATCTGGAAATCTGAGAGCTTACTGCCTGGGTAAGCTTCCCTGAGCATATGGTAAGGGCACGGCATGCATTCTTAAAGGTTGTATATCATCAATCATTCCAGAAATACAGCATAAAAATAATGAGCCATAGAGCTAAGAATAAAAATATTTTTATATTTTTATATTCTCTTTTGTGTATAATTAATATATGGGTTTATTATATTTTATAGTAAGACGTAGAAAAAGTTTCAGAGCTAGCTACTTCAAGCTGATTGAGCATAATAGATAGCCATATTGTCTAGTTACTCACCAGAAAATGCCTTGTAGGTTTATACTTGTCAGCTATGTAAAAAAATGTTGTTTAGGACAATCAGAAAATCTCTTGCTGTATGAATGAGCTTTTCTGTTTTATTTACTTTTCAGTAGGCTGTAAAACATCGCAGGGTACTCATTCCATAGTTTTCTATTGACATAATCATAGCCTAAAACCTGAGCAAGATTTTATTCAATGTGGTTTCTACTTCATACTCATTTCTTGTTCTAGTTGTCTATTTAAGTTTTGTTTTTTTGAGGCCGTCTTTGAATATTGGAGTCTAGGCAAAACATAGAAGGCTAAATAAACAGACAGTGAAAAGTCCTTATCTGTTTTCAGCGGTTAATAATGAATTTTTGTGCATAATCAGATGATTTTTAAAGATCTTTTCTGCATATGTTTGTTGATGTGTTTTAATAATAGAAGGTAAACAGGTGTATGTATGTCTATATTTGGAAGCTTCATCTTATTTTCATTCTTTGCTATATAGCTGTTTCCTAGAAATTTAAGCTTTAAGTGGTATGTAGTACTGAAGGGAATGGAAATATATCCAATTATTTGAATTAAATGTATTTTATATATTGCATCAGATTGTGAAATGAGTGTTTTTTAGTTAAAGTTGTAATTCTGCAGATTTCATCACTGGTAGAATGGTACCTGTGTGATTGCTGCCTTTGGTCCCTACTTTCAGGGGGTACCACGACCTTCTGTGAAGCTTTTTCTTCCCATTTTCCCCTCATTTAAAATTCTTTTTAGTAAAAAGTAATAATTTTACACTGCTAGTTCTTCTCTTTATATGCAACTTCACCTCTCTGGATAACATAAATATGAAACAACTATTACATGTAAAGAAAGTATTTGTACTATTAGAATGAAATAGTGACTAGAGACAAAAATATCAACAGTAGTCCTCGTAGTCCTTATAATTTCTTTTACTTGCCCTTCATTTCCCATTGAGGAGCATATCAATATAAAATCTAAATTAGCCTGTAAAATCAGCATAGAGCGGCTTCAGGACATAACTTGATTTTCTCTTTGGTTTGAACCACTGACTGTGGAATTCTACGTAAGGAATACTGAGATGTGTAATAATGGATGGATAATCTTTACGTAAACTCTAACAAAAAAGCTGATTTAATTGGAATGAATGATGGAGGGCCACAGATTTGTGCCTTTGACTTTCAGACTAACTTGTTCAGCTGCTGCATATAATTCTACATGGTGCAATCTGATGAGATCTTTTCGATGTTCCAATTCAATTTACCAAGCCAAATAGGTCTGCTGTATTCATTTTAGATTTACTTAAACTAATGCCGGTAATTAAACTTAGCATTTTTTTTCCTGTATGAGTTATTCTGTAATTACAGACTGCTCTGCTTTCTCATGAGTTTGACCTCTTATGCTTTTTGTTGCACTACTTAGCTTTTTGAAAATTTTAACCTCTTTATACCATTCATTTCAAACTTACTACAATATGCTGTTGTGTATGCTGCCGTTTGTATAATGATAAGGTAGGGAATCCTTTCAGATTAAGTGCTTTTAGCTGCTTGTGATTTTGGGGGACAGAATCTGGTGAACCGGTCCTTACAGATTATTGCCTCCAGCCACCTGCTTTAATTCCTACTACGATGCTAATGATAACTTTGGGAAAAAAAAATTGTTTCAGTCTGCTGCTACATCATTTTATATAGCCTCAAATAGAAGTGTTTAATTTTATTCATTTGTCATACGTAATTCACATATTACAGAGGGCTTTGCAGTTGCTCAAACTGAAGTAGTATGAACTGAGCAAATGATGAAGAAAGACTTTCTTTCATTCACTGTTTCTTTTTTTTTTTTTTTTTTTTTTTTTTTTTTTTTTCCCTTCCAGTTGAGCTTATCTGTTGATTCCCAGTTCTCCTTGACAGAGTATTTGCCATTGGGGATATTAAATGTCATTTTAAAACAAAAAGTCGGTTTTGTTAAATTTTGTTAGAACAAGCATTCCATTTTTTTCAGATTTTTTTGATAATTCTTCATTTTTTCATTCATTTTCTTAATTTTATCTTTAAACTATTTACATGGCTTCAGAATCTTTTGCCAGCTCAGTATAGTCAATTCAGGTTTGCATTTGGGGCAGCCTGATTTGTTCACTGAGACACATAGAGTGGTTGATACAGGAAATAAAAACATGCATTTCTTTTTTTCCCACAACTGCACTACTGTAGTGCTCTGGAGCCAGGGCTTTGCAGAGCAGAGCTGCTGAGCAGGCTGGGCCAAGTCAGAGCAGGAGCAGGATGGTGCCACAAGAGTCACAGCTTAATAAGGTGCCTTGCTGCTTGCTGAGGCATCACTGTATTATTTTGTTCACAGATGACACCTAGAGGGGCTCTGTGCTCCCCCTACTTCTTTCTTAAACTTTCTCCTTTATTCAGAAGCTATCCACTCCAGGCTCTCCACTATTTTTTTTTGTGTGCGATTCTTACCTTTTCTTCAAGAATTTCAGAAATACTATTAGTTATCTGTGATTACTATAGAAATGAGAAGAAATGTTTCCTTTACATTACTTATTGCCATGAATTGTGTAGTTGGCACCAATGCTGTGAAATGAGAAATGTCAGTTCAGACGGCGAGCAAGCGTTTGAAAAGCATCCTGAAGATGACATAATCGTAGGTTAGTGCGTGCTAAGCAGAAGTACAACTTCCAGCAGCTGCTACTCTCCTTGTTTGGATTAAACTTCTTTCACATTGCCTTTGACCCATATCTATGTCAGATTACTTAAGGTATTTTTCTTTTTTGGATTTTAGTTGGTGTTGTCAGCTGTAGTCTTCTGCTCTCCTTTGCAGAGCCAAATGGTAAGCTCTGGCCCTTGGCCAGATAATCTCCTCTCTGAGCTCTCTGGATGTTAGAAATACTCTATTTCTTATTCAAGACGTGTCTTCAAAGCATCAAATTTACCAGCCTCCTGGAAACACTTTCTCTCTTAGTTCTCTTACTGCTTCCCCCAGCCGATCCTTTTACACTCTAAGAGAAGTCCTCATTTTTTTCTTCTCATTTTTCTTCTCATTTTCTTCTTATGGACTCTCTTAAAAATACTGTACATTTTGAAACTGTACTATTGATATACGGTGTTTCCATTTTACTGCATTCCTTTTAGATTATATGCATTTGGGGGATTTTTTTCAAACTCTCCAACAATGTAGTTTAGACAGGAACCAAAACGGTATTTGCAGAGCTATTTCTGATCAAGTTAATCTTTGAATTAGAAGATGGTTCCTAACAAAATACAGGAGTGAAAATTTAACTACTGTGGGAATAAAAGAACATTTGACAACTGCTTTTGGCACTGTAGCTGCCTAAGGAACTGTTACAAGGGTATGTAAAACTAACCTGAAAGCATCAGCGTTATGACTTCAGGTAAAATACACTGGATGTGTTCTTATAACAAAGAGCACACAGAGAGGGTTTTTTTTTTTTTTAAAAAAAAAGCGATATGTTTAGGCAGATGCAAGAGGATTCTTAATGGTGGGATTTATTAGCTTACAGGACACTGAACATGCTCTGCACTTGTTTACAGGCCTGACTTTGTGGGTACAAAACATATAAGTTTTGTGTTCCTCCAGTAAAAAATGAGACTCTGAGTTTCTGAGTACTCCTTTGAAGGAAATCTGTCATATAAGAAAGTATTTTTAGTGCAAATTTGATGAACATGGAAGTGCCCTGTGAGGTATTCGATCAGATCAGATGGCGTTACTATGTTTTGGCCTAAAGTTTAGAGTAACATGAGAAATAAGCTGAAAATTGCTGGAAAGCTGTGGTATTTGATATATGTTTGCCATGTAGGTGTGATCTATTGTCTTTTTCTCCACTAAGTGAATATAGATGTGGCTGCAGGAAACCAACAGTATGGGATGGCAGTAAATATCAGTGATGTTGGGGTCTAAACGAGAGCAGAAGTGGTAGAGGGCGGCCAGGCCAGAGCTCGGCCGCAGGAGCGCAGCGCCCTGGCTGCGCTGGCAGCCGTGCTGCGGTGAAAGGCACCAGCCTCCACGCAGGGCGTCGTGACCAGTGTCGTGCTGGGGCAGAAGCACAGCCCCTCCTGATCACAGAGTTCTGGTTCATCCCTTATCTGAACCACTGCCCTCTGGTTTTCATATAAAAAGGGAGCGTATCGAGGAGGACGTATAGGAGCGTGAAGCTGTGCTCTGCCGGGCAAGCCAAACTCCAAGGATGAGGCATGAAATCAACGTGTGGCTTGCAGGGTTGTATTTACCAACTGGTGGCCACGTGTTCTGAGCTCTGGTATGTGTGCTAAGTTGCAGTCACAGATGTCTTTGAAATGTTGTGCTGTTGTACCTGAGCTTTCAACAAGGAAGCACTTGCTGAAGATTTTGCCATGATTTCCCTCCACTCAAGGAGTTTGCCTGAGACTGTCTCAGAAAATCAGTTTTCCCTTTTGGGTGACTCCTGCTAGGAGTACATGAGATAAATCTCCTATTTCCTGTGTTACCATGCTCAGTTACATATATAATTCATAAAGCTTTAGATGTTTCAGTGTCTATAGAAACTGGTGTGACACTTTATAAACCTGGTTGCAGGTTAATAAATACTGTTACAAATACATTTAAGGAGAAAATGTGAAGCTGGCCAGGATCTGTAGATATTATCTGAGGAGAACAAACAGGCAGTGTTTTGGTCAGTAAATTACCTTCTGACATGATTGGTAAAGTTTTGTTTGAAGTATAAAAGCAGAAGGAAAAAAAAAAAAGTATATCTGTAAATAGACCTTGAATTATAGTAACAATATCTGCATCTAGAGCAACTCACTCCAGACAAGAAATGAGAAATTTTGAAAGTGACCATGTTTTCATGTAAAAGAGCAAAGATGCTTACAAACGTTTAATACTCGCATTGCTTTTTTCATTTGGATTAAAGAATATTCAGATTTTTCTACTCATATGTACTGTAGAACCCTTGTCAAAATATGATACTGAAAATGAAGTTCAGTTGACTTGGAAAATGCAGAGATATTTCCTTTATGTTCTGTCTCAGTGAAATTGTTTTGTACGTACAGGAATGAATTCTGAAGGTGAAAAAAAGAGAAGTTACATGTTTTGAATATGAGGCTTCTTCTATCCTGAGAGAAAGTGGTTTGACTGAAGAGTATTATTAGTAATCACCATTTAGTTTTGCATCAAATGTCGGTCTTGTTAGCAAATCATGCTTTTTTGCTAGTGAGGATTTTTTTAAAGACTTTAGAATTTTTCCCTATGTTTTGTAATCAAAGGGAGGCATGATCTTCTGAAATATTTTTCCCTTTGAAAACTGAAGAAAAACAATGCAGAAAAGCCAATAGTTGATTCATATGCTTTCTCTTGTTGGGAGAAAATCTATGAGAGTAATCTATGGCAGTTTGTCCTGTAAATGAGCATTAGATGAAAAATTATGTCAAGTTCTTTATTTTTATTCCATAATCATGTTGGATTGGTCCCTCTTTGTCATCTGTAATGAGGACTTTGAGTGGACAAGTTTCTACTATGCTAGTCTACAATAGATTTTTGCTGAAAATAGACTTTTCATTATTGCTCTTTAATACTATACAAACTATTTTTTGAGATTAAGATTTTATTGGACAATGATTTTCTAAAATGCAGCTATGTTAAAACCTTGCTTTCTCTCCATCCACTAATTTTAAGAGTCCATTAAAAGAGAAGCCAAGGTCATAATGTAAAATCTGTCCTGTAATAAGCCTGATTATCATTATGGCTTGGCCAGTTATTGAAGTTGACTGTTTTCATTTTTTTTCCCTCTTTTTCCCTTTTCATTCCTTTGTTTTTCTGTTATTTTTCATATATTAACTGCCTTGTAATTTGACATTAATGCATCCTCGTGCTGTGCATTAAGGAACACCACAGAAGTTATTTTGATTGTACTTAAGCCCCTGATAAAATGCAGTTCAGTGTATAAAAAATTATGTGCTTATATTGCCGAATCCCTCTTAACAGCTTGAGGGGTAACGGACTATCTATATTGAGGATAAGATCATGACTCGAGCAAGATCATTTAAAGCTAGGATGACCATTACGCTGCAGTCAGAGACCAGGAGGAATTCTAACTGAATCTGAATTGTGAAAAGACTTTTTGATACATAGGAAGAATGGATGTGAGATACAAAGTGAATAGCAGGTTGTCTTCTCTAAAGGTGAGGTGTACGTGTTAAAATCAATACTTGCAGTCAACGCTCTGCAAGCATTTAGCATAAAGCTAGCAAATTCTTTTTACGGCTGGAAGCCTCTTGGGATTTTGGTTGCAAGCACATGGTACAGCAGAAGTACAATTATAGTTTGCTAATTAATAACATGAATATTGTAACTTGATGGATTGCTGTACCAAAAAGTGTCTATCTCAGCAACTGGCAGGGACTTTTAGAAGTAATCTATAGTTTTTTATCTTTGGATTTAATAAAGATCACATCATAGCCATCATCCTATCAGATCTCAAGAACAAATCAGTGCATGGCTTCCTGCCTCGGGTTGTCTCCTGGTTTTATTATAACTGCCAGAGCTTTGTTACTTTATTGCTGTGCCCACAGCCATGTTTCTTATCTGAGAAATACTCCATCAATCAAATCTACAGGAATTACACTGCATTCCTGGACTGTTTTTAAGCTGTTTGGTTTTATACTGTTTGTAACTTCATGAAACTATTCTGGTATTAAGGAAGGAATAACTATTTGAAGACCAACTGGAAAATAAGGACTTTCTCCAGTCTGAGGCTTCTAAGTAGATGACAGCTGTTGGCTGGCAGACTTGCAAATAATACAGGCAGATATCAAATAACATCTTCGGTGTTAAGTGTGCGGCAGTCCAAGAATTGAAATTAAGCCTTTATGCCTTGTTTGCTCAATTTTCTCTACCTGATACAATGAGACTCTAATTTCTACTTGCTTTGGAGAATTTAGAAATCCTGCACCCAAGCTGACCTCAGTGTCTTTACATGCTAAACTGCAGTAAAGAAAGTATGTAAAGCTTGCTTAAAGGTTCTCCCTGACCTTACCCTCTCTGAGGCAGGTAGACAGAGATATATTGGGGTATATTGCTTATTTGCTGTCAGTTACTGCCAGGAATCTGTATTTTGTACTGACTGAATGGGAAGATTAAGTAACATGTCAAAATCCATGAGAGGGACCCAGAGAATGAGGTGACTGCTACAAATGTTACCGTGTACATTTTGAGTGTTTCTGGAGGGCACCTTGAGGTCCTTTGATTTCAGTTCTGGGAGTGACCCAACTCTCAAAATCTGAACTGTTTTTCTAAGATTTTTTTTTCTTTTGGATGGTATTTTCAGTCTTGCATTTCTCTCGCTCCGTCCCTCCCTCCCTCTCTCTCCAGAGCTTTGATCCAGCACTTTTGAAATGTAGGAATTGATTAATGTTCAAAGGAGAATTGTAAAGCATTTGGCTAAAATGGGAAAAAAAAAATTAACTTAGGCTTGTGTTATTTACAGTATTCCCTGGGCAGTCAGCACGCCAGGTGGAAATGGCCCCCTTGACATGGGACGCAGCAGTGCTGCAGTGTCCTCTGAAAAGTTTCTGTGCTCTCTCATGATGGTGGTTAATTGGGAGAATAGGCTCATGGAAATAAGTGTTACGCACATTTATTCTGGTTAGTTTATGAAGGGAAGAGGAGGGGATGTCGTACAAGGAAATAGTGAGACTGTCCCGTGGTGCCACTGCCACTGGTGGTGGCAAAAGAAACAGTTCGTGTGCCTTTGAATTCAACTGTGAGGATGAAGCTTTAAAGAGCAGCATTTCCTAACGTCCTTCTGAGAGTGCCTGCGGCCACAGCGCTTTATGTAGTAATTTGAGTCATTTCTCACAGGCTCTTCAGCACACCTAGAAACTTTAAGTGCTCTACAGCCCACTACTTATCAGCGGCCCTCAGTGAGCCTTCACTAACTGCTCCTTAAGCTGCTCCTTAAGTAAAATGGAAAGAAGGAGATAAGCTCTTGAGTTGTAGGCGCCACTCTTCCCTAATGACTCTGTACTGAATGAGTGCCTTAGCAGAAGGGTTTGTGGTGCCTCCTCCTCCTTTGGTGAAACATAAAACCAAACTCAAGATTTTCTGTGGTCCTCGAATTAGTTATTGCCTCACTCTCTAGCAGAAGTGGTGTGGGCTATAACGTTAACCTTTAGAGTTAATTCTGCTTAGCTTATAACTTCTGAATTTTCTGTTTCAATAAAGCCACCACCCCCTTGGACTGGTTTGCTGCAGCTGTTGTTGGTTTTCAGACAGTTGCTGTATTCTCAGGTACCAAAAGGATTTAATTTGAATAGTTTTATGTGGGCCCTTGCAGTATTAACATTCTGATTTTTTTTTAGCATAAAGAATGTAGTCTAAATATAAGAACAATATTATGTAAGATCTAGGTAAACTAATCTATTTTCAGAATAGTCTGAAAATAAAGCAGAGTCCTTATCTGGCCCTTCTCTCTCACCAGCACTGCTGAATTTGGGCACAATTCAGAGCTTGGGCAGCAGAGCTTTCTCGGTCGTGAAATGTTCTTCCTATTTTGCTCCTTAGAAATGTTGTTTTACTCCCTCCCTCTTACCTTATGCTCTTGTAAATTGATTTAAAGAGGTTGACTACCACTCAACACCTGAAATCCTGATTTATGTTTTGAGTTTTGTTGTGGTCTAATTGTTTGGCCTTGGGCCAGCTTGGTTCTATCTGCCGTAAAGAAAACGTCGCTTACTTTGCAGGGAAGTGCCATGGGTTGTCTTCGTGGCAGGAAATCTGAGGAATATGGTACAAAACTAACATTGTAGCCTCAGTTCTTAAGAATCTATCAAAAAATGAATTCCATTAAAAGCATAAAGAAGGAGATGTAGCTGAGTATAGAAAAAGTATGTCAGAATAAAATTGGAAAGGCTGAGGCAAAAAGTGAGTTATAGCAACTGAACAAGTTGTAAGAACTCTAAGAGAAGGCTTTAGAAACATACTAGAAATAAGCAAGTGTGGAAGATATGTTATAGGATGTTTTGGGGAAAAGGAAGTATATATCCAATATAGGGAAGACTGAAGTATTCAATGCTGTTACTTATATCAGTCTTCCCAAATGAAGTAAATTACAAAAAGATTTTTAACAGTTAATAACAAAGAGCATAAATATAGGCAAGAACAAAGGAGCATATGGTTAAAGCACCTCTGTGCAAGTTTTGTATTTATCATATCCTGATTTTACCTAGAGACAGTTACAGAACTAGGAACTTAGCTGATGAGAGGGGTAGCTCAAGGAGAGAGGTAACATCCTAGAGGGCTGGAAAAGGGATAGCACTGAACCTAACTGGGGATTATAGTAGGCTGCAAAGCAGTTTGCTATGTTATACAGCGAGGAGAAAGTGGGGATAAAGTTCAAAAAGATAATACAGAAATGTATGAATGTCAAAAACTGTTTTTTTCTCAGTTTTCATTTCATTTTCTTCCTCCTTCTACTTTGTAATACTATATTTTGATTCTAGTAAGCTTTGAGTCCATGCTCTGTGTATTTGCATTGTCCAGATGATAACAACTGAATATTTCTGTATGCTCAGCTGCAGGCCCTAATCCAGCATATACTCTAAGGTGGAAGTTCTAGTACAATGTCAGCATGTGCACATGTCTATGAAGGTTCACGTCCCTTAGGAGTAAATTTTGGGCTTCAGGGAAATTTGGAGCTCATTGTTAGTGTATAGTACAAATTACACATGGCTAATAAGCCAATGGGACTATTAAATTCCCTTGATTTACTTTTTTCTCTTATTCTGTACTCCTGACAGGTAGATGACCTTTGTGTTCGTGTGAGGTGGTGCTTTTTTCCAGAGAGTAAAGCGGATTCTCAGTGCTTTTAGTATAAGAAGAGAATCCCCAGAAAACTCCAGCAGTTCATAAGTTCAATCCAAAATTGATATAAACATCTATTACAGTTCAAAGATAGGTCTCAAGCGCGTATAAGCCTAAGAAGCTGAATCACACTACCGGTTTAGACAATAATAAGTTTTTGTTTGTTTGTTTTTGTTTGTTTGCTTTGTTTTTTATTTCCTTTTTTAACCTGATTCTGTGGGGAAATGTCTAAATGTCTATGATAGGGGAGATGAGCTGCACACAGATGAATCTTTGGAAATAAATTATTTTATAGGAGATGAAGCTTGGTGTGGCTCATAGAGAGAGAGAAGGGGAATGAAACATCTGCTTTTGAGATTTAAAGATGCAGTAAAGAACTTTATGCTGATTTATATGATACTTGTCTCTGCTGCTCACGAACCCTTTATGACTTTCGAAGAGCACCTGCTGGGGTTATTGGAGTATCTGCAAAAGATGAATAGGAAGGATTTTTTTTTTTTTCACTGTCAATATACTACCTACCTATACTTCTACCTGCTGACTCACCACCTGGATTTCCTTCTACTTGTTTGAAGGAAGGTATGTTTCTCCAGAAGCGAGGAAGTCAATTTGCTTTTGCAGATTCTGGAAGGAGAGTCTTGATTTCAGGGGTGTGAGTTACTCGCATGAGATATTCTGCATTATTAAGACTTGCTTCTGGACAGGAAGGACTTCTTGAAAGATTTTCATCTGGAGTTAATGATGTGTGCTTGAAAGCTGAAAACTACCTGAACAAAGTTATTCTTTTGGAATGTGTTTTTAACTATTTCAGTTTTTCTGATGCATTACTATAACTGTCTAGCATTGTAAGTTGAGCTAAACCTGGAGACGTGCCTAAAGCCAGTCTGCACTTCTTTATAGCTAGATAAATGCATCATAATCACTGCTCCCTGACGGGCTGACAAAAGTGTAGAGTTGAATCACGCTACCAGCTTTCATTCCATGAGTTGCTGTATGTCATCACTTGCTGCTTTGTCATATATTTCATGAGGCTTTAGGTATTAAATAGACTTATTAGACTATATAACATTTTTTTTCTCAATGTAGATCCTTCCCAGTAGTGTTTTCTATCAGTTGTGACAGACTTGAAGTTAGTAAAAACTACTAAATCATCTTTTTATCAGCTTTGCTGTCTTCATTTGTGGAAAGATTGAGTTCAAAGGGAGTTGCAAAGAATAATTTAAATCAAAAAAAAAAAAAAAGCTTATTGAGACCAGGTGATGCAAGAATCTGCAGGATCAGCTATCAGAAATGTTAGAAATAGCCCGCAGACAGCAAGGAATGTTCCATACGACTGATTGGAAATCTTGCAGTATTTTAGTCTTTCAGGGTAAAGAAGAAAGAAAGGTCATTCATGTGAGAACCTGGAGGATATTTATTTATGGGATAAACAGGCAAACTTTTTTAAAAACTGCCTTATTTGCTGCTAGAGGAAATTATAAAACTGTGTTAAGCTTTAGTCAGAGTAGCTTTAATTAAATAACCTTTATTAAGCTTTAGACAGTAGGAAAGGAATGGACCCCGTGAAAACTGCCGTATCTGACTATAGAACTTCTTCTTTTCTTC
Organism: Crypturellus undulatus; assembly: GCA_013389825.1. NCBI lineage: Eukaryota > Metazoa > Chordata > Aves > Tinamiformes > Tinamidae > Crypturellus > Crypturellus undulatus. The sequence continues at coordinate 60,207 of VWPW01018056.1, forward strand.
TTCATATGTTCTTACTAGTCAATATTAATATGTGTAGTATATTAAACCATGTATTAAATATTAGTGAGTATTAAAAAGGGATAATGAGAAGTATTCTGGGTTACCACCCACAGGATTTTTTCAAATGCTCAAATGCTTCTGGTTTTAATGTTCAGAGGGAAAGGTGATATTGCTTTCAACCAATGAGTGGGGGGAATTAAGGGACAGACATATTTATGAAAATATCTGTTCTAATGAAACTGGGAATATATGGTTCCTGAAAAGCATAAACTTTGGTCTTGTCAGAGTAAACTCAATAGTCAAAAATAAAAGTCAAATGACTTTTCGGGAAGCCAATGGGAAGAACTCTTTTCCTGCCTCTTATAAAATGCTAATAATGTGTTCACATGCACAAATAAAAATATAATTATATAGTTTTTAAAATTATAACATGTTCCCATAATTTCATTGTAAAAAAGACTTTATCTTTTCATACCAAGTGACCTGACATTGTATGGCTACTAAAAAAACCTGTGATTTAACTTGATCATTTTTTTTCCTTTGTTTTTATTTTCCAGAAATGAATTCTTTTATTGCAAGAAGTTATGATTATTTGCTGATGTGGAAGATAAATAAGCTGATATTTCACTGGGTGTTCTGAACAATATGTAAGTGTAATAAATTTCCTCTAATACTGATTACGTGTTCAGTTCAGCTAGTGATTATGATTTGAATTTTAACAATGAAATCATTGGTTAAGGATTTTTCTAAATTACTTGTATCATCACAGCAGAAAAGGTAATAAGACAGATTGTTTCTGAGGTGAGACCTTTCTGAAGCCTTTGGCTTTCCTCTTTTTTTACTCTGCACATTAATCTCCATTGGACTTTACTGGGCATTCATAACCTTCACTCGAGAAAATCCATGGCAACACAAGTCAGGACTAATGACAATTGATAAGCCAAGCTCAGAAGAAAAATATGCAGGACCTACCTGGTCAGTAGAATGACCTGTCTCTGAATAAACTTCTTTATTTGTTAGCCTCTCCCAAAATAGCAGTACTGTGACCTTTTATAGCAGAAGCAGCAAAAGCAAGACTACGCAATGGCAGGGAGAAATATGAACTCTGATTAAAAACTTCAGTTTTGAAAAGACTTTAAGTAATATTAATGATCTTCTCAGATTTAATGTGCTGGTGCACAAGGCAAGGAGAAATGGTCTGTTTGTTCCTTCTACCACAGTAAGTACTGTGGCTTGTCGCTGTCTGGTGACAACACTGCTTCTGATACTGCTGCTGCGGGGTGCCAGTCCTTAATCCCTCCTTTTACTTATGCTTATTCTTTGCCATAATTATTTCTTGCTCGATAAAGGTCCAATAGAATGATCTCTTGGTTCCTGAGATTGATATGGCTTGAATCTCTGGGTAATCGTTTGACTTTTGAAAGGCTAATTGATTCAGCTGGGTTCATGGTCTTGTTTCTGGCTCCTCTGATCACAAACACCTTTGGGGGATGGTTTTATTGGCTCCAGTATTTGGGGATTGAAAATCTGTCACTCAAACAGTTCTGTACTCCTGCAGCAGCAGGATTTTGAGCATCCTGTTGTTTACTATTTTCAGTGTGCTTCCTGTCACTGTTTTTAGAAAAGCTCTACTCCAAGAGTAGAAATGGCATCAGCTGACTGAAATGATGCCTCATATGGAGTGACTAGTGATAGTTTAAACCTGTGGTTTGCTACGCAGTCAGCTTGCCTATCTTCCTGTAGACCTTTCTACAACTCAGGATAGTTCTCTACTAAATCCCTGATAATAAGAAGGTATAAAGGTTGTCTTCTGGTCAAGAAAATTTGGGAAGCTTAGTGTCAAAGCACTCCTCTAGCAACAAAATTGACAATGATTGTAGCTTTATGGAATATTAGACCGGGGAAAAAGTAAAATGACCAGACGTCCCTTATCAGCCTCTTCACCTTTGTTGTGCTTTTGTAATTTCAGATGAAAGTCATTGGGAAAGAAAATAGATTTTTCATCACTATTTTATGAAGATGAATACTTGTGCAGTTTAGCTTTTGTGATTAAAAAAAAGATCTACTTGCAATACTCATTAAATGGATTAGTATTAGATTACCTTATTGTCCACTAGAAAAAGATAGGTTGTGCTTAACCTAGTATGTGGTGAAGCTGAGCAAGAAGCTTTGTCTTTCGTTATGTGGCACTCGATCATTTATCTTTCCTGTTATTACTATTCTTGTAAGTTTTTGATAACCAGTTCTTCTTGGTGCTTGTTGGAAAGATATTGCTTATAATCTCTGAGCAAAAGAATAGCACAAGTTGCACTATGTGAAGTATTGGTGTAATTATAAATACCTCGTGATAGCACTTACTAAAATAACTAAACATGGGTACGTTGGGGTTTTTTTTTTCCAGTGTATTCAGCAACGTTTTAGTTTTGGTTTCTTACTGAAAAAATGGTGTTTAAATTCAGTGAATTCTGGTAGCAATAAAAATGATGCTGCTAATGAGGAGAATTTATCTACATTTTTCAACAAAATGTTTTTTGTCAGAATGTGCCAGTTGTTTGAAACTGAACTATCTATATTTCATTAGTCTTTTATCAAACAGCCCATCTGATAAACTGGTTTTAGAAATACCAGTGCTTTTGCCATTTGTGAGAAGCAACTCTAACAGTTAAACAAGAAAGAAAGAGACACAACAAATTCTCCTCTACAATGGTAGAAGAACTTCTTGACGGTGAGGGTGACAGAGCACTGGAACAGGCTGCCCAGAGAGGTTGTGGAGTCTCCTTCTCTGGAGATCTTCAAGACCCGCTTGGATGCAGTCCTGTGCCACGTGCTCTAGGTGGCCCTGCGGGTGCAGGGGGGTTGGACTAGATGACCTCTAGAGGTCCCTTCCAACCTTAGGCATTCTATGATTCTATGATTCTATGCTTAGAAGACAGAAACTGTGTGAGCTGATGCTAGCTGGGTTGTGCTCTCCCATCCAAAGAGATTGAGGGCCCTAGTAGTTCCTGTTCAGATTGATTCTGGTCTCTGATACTGAGACTAGACTAGACTACTAGACTTCAAAAAGTACACTTATTTTCTTACAAAATTACTTCATGAAATAGAAATTTTGAATTATGAATTTGGTTGCTGTGTATTTTGGGGGAAAATCGTGCGAATAGGAGTGATAATAATCCAGGTATATATTATTTTTACAGAGGTTTTAAGTAATGTGTCAGATGGACACATGGACAGGACTAATTTCATTCTCTTGAATGAGAATTGGCTGTTAGCAGAAAGCTTTATGTACTGCGGAGTTTCATGATACATTGTTGCTTTCAGTTCAAAAGAAAATGGTCCTAAGAGCACAGAAATGAATGAATGTGTTAGGGGACAAATACTAAAATTATCTTTGTTTACTGGAGCTTCAGCTTGCATGCAAAATACCATTTAACTGTGATAACAGAAATTACATTTCAATCAATATGCTTTTGGCTATTAATCCATTTTTCCCCTTTCATCTGAAGAGGCCCTAATAACATGTTAGACAAATCATACTGTTTAAAAACTAATGGGAAATAAAGATGCCTTTTAATTCTTGCAATTTCAGTCATCCGTTTTGCAAAAATAAGTTAGAATTTCCTTTTCTAGAGCCTTCAGGAAGAGAACTGCCTGGAGAAGGGAAGTTTTTACACCAGGAGACCCTATTAATTGCTTGATTTGACTTTGTGCTGTGACTGCCCATCTTCTCAGAGGTCTTCTGCAAGGTCTCTGTTGTGCTCAAAACCTCTTGTCTCTTCTGACAAAATTGGTCCACCTCTTCTGTGATTTCAAGATAACGCTTTCATATTTCATGTTGTGTTAGCGTGGCTTCTTCCTTACCTGTTTGTGATGTGTTATGGAGAACACTTTAGGTTTCTTTTTTTTTAATTTTATTTTTTTTCCTCCCCCATAGTTACCAATTCTTCTCTCCATTTGCCTTATTTTCATGCATTATCAAATATAGTGTTAACCCAACAGCTTCACTTTTTTTTCCTGTTTATGCCACTAGTTTGAGTGCTGCGTTGAAGAAGCTTCTGTTTGTTCCTTGATTTACTTGGTGAGGGTTTATTGTTGTGTGAGGGTGTCATTTAAACATACATTAGGGAGTCCCTTGAGATAGCCATTGTGGGTAAATTGCTATGATTTAACAGAAAAAGAAAAAAAAAAGAAGAGCAGGACACAGAATTTTCAAGGCTTTCCGGGTTATAGGTATGCTGCTTGTTTCAGGTATCCTAGGCTATCCAAAATCTAACTATCCAGGATTCTTTTCTCTAGAAGGTGGCATAGGTGAGTTTTTAATACAGGTATGCCTCACGAAAGTGCTTAGTGTTATTTCATTAATTATAAGGAGAGTCTACATAGACTATCTTAAACTTGAGCAGCTTATTTGAGATATTTGGAAGTTAGACAGTATGAATGCTGTACTTTGTGATGAAAACTAATCTTGCTTTCAGTAGTCAGTATAGGTGTAGTCGGTGTAAGAAATCCTATCTACCTTGTGGTGATCTAGTAGAACGTTGAATTTTCCAGGTTTTGTCCATCATATAGTTTATGGTAGGATCTTGTGTTCAGTATGTGAATGAATATTGCAAGAAGCCTTTTTTTCGAGTATCAAAGTATAAACCGTGAAAAAAAGTTGTCAGATTTTATTAGTATAGCATTTCTTTCCCAGAGTGGCACTGTTACTTAAGCAGAGTCTTGTGATGGCTGCCAGTCTAACAATGGGAACCAGTTCTGTCTATTCAAATGTGACAGGGATTGAACATAAGGTCGTCTTGGCTGCCTGTAACACCTTTCAAACAAAAGTATGATTGTTAACTATATAACAGTATATAGTTAATATTGCCATATATCTAAACCAATTCCACAAACCCCAAACAGCAAATTATAGAAACAAATTACAACATTTGGTTAGACTGAATTGCATTAAGACCGACCATATTCATTTCAATCTGTTCATAATAATGCTACATATATCATAGAATCATAGAATGCCTAGGGTTGGAAGGGACCTCTAGAGGTCATCTAATCCAACCCCCCTGCACACGCAGGGTCTCCTAGAGCTCGTGGCACAGAACTGGGTCCAAGCAGGTCTTGAAGTTCTCCAGGGAAGGAGGCTCCACAACCTCTCTGGGCAACCTGTTCCAGTGAACATATATTAAACACAGTTGCAAAGGCAACAATTTATAATTATGTATTTAGAGTAAAATGATTTAAATTGCATTAATTAAATATTATTTGCATTTTATAAATGTTGTCCTCAGCAAAGATGTAGTGTAGCGTGTATTATGTTTGCCATGTATCCATATATTGAATACACTCTATTCAGAAACTAAAAAGTTTGACTCTTCTGTATGCTCTTAGTTTTCAGACTGCAGGTCTACTGGATAGTGAAATTACTATGCAATATTTTGATGCCAATTTTAAGATCCCTTTTAAGCAAAAACAGGAATATATCCTGTGCATGACCGATTGTAAATTAAAGATGTTTTTTCTGCTAAATGACTACATTATCTAATATGATGTGATTGATGTTGATGAAGGAAATTAAGCTTTTAGAGACATACTATTCTATAAATGTTGGTAAATGGCATGTTTTTATCATAATGTCCATAAAGCTTTGGTATATTTACACCAATCCAATGACCTGTTCCTGAAAAGGAGAAATAAAAACGTATGGTCCACTTCTATTCCCAGTGATTGCCCACTAAATACCAGAGTAATTGTTCAAGAAGTGACTTTTTTTTCCCTTATCTGAAAATGTGAAGGTCTTTGATTTTGCAGAGCTGAGAGGAATATTTAGCTGCAGTTTCTGTTTGTCATATGGTCCTGTGATCTGTTGGGTCAACGAGTTAGAACTTTCATGAGTGACTGGTTACTAAGAAAATCCTATAGATTTGTATATTCAATTGTGTATTTAGGGTTTTGTTTTTCTTTATTAAGCAAAGAGAAATTTCTTCCTCACAGTCAGTCACTGCAATGAGTTCTTGGTGGACGTAGCTGTCTCAAAGGTGTCCTAGAGAACTTGTTCTCACTTGCTTGTGTTCGTGTTGCTCTTCTCGGCACCAAGGCTGAAGGCCCAAGGTGCTGCAGCCTGTGTTATAGCTCGACTCTCATCCTTTTTAGTAGCATTTCTATGGACCTGGAAAGCGTGTGGTGTGCTGCCCTCAAAGCTTGTGCTTTGTTTTGCAGGTGGAGGGTGCGCCAAGAGCATAGTGGTGATAAAACTATTGTTGAGTTTTATCAAAACTTGATAAAACAAGTCCTTGATAGACATAATTATGGACATAATTATAATCCTTTGAACATCATGTAACCGAAAAGCGTAAAAGAGTTGTGTTTTCTCATCAGTAGCAAAAAACAGTATTTGAAATTCTCTGGTTTTAAGTTGCAGATAGCGATGGAGCTCTTGCCATGGCACCTCGTGGTTGTTTGTACTAGCATCTTACCAGTGGTTGTGTTTGTTGAAATTTCAGTCCGTTGCAATTCTGGTGCTCGGTAAATGTCCCGAACTGCTTTACAAACAGCACTTTGAGACTTCTCTGAGTATAAGATGCATGCTTAGTTGTTGCTGCTTGAGCAAAGGGGCAGAACGTTTTATGTCACATTTTTTCTTTTCTACAGACCACAGTATGCTGGAGAATAGTTCCATCTTCTGCATTTTTATATCTATTATTACTGTTTTTCCCATAAACGTTGTGATAAACATATGGGCATTACATGATAGTTTGATATTTAGTACATGCAACTGCATTTCTCTTGTAGATATGCTTCCTTCAAAGATAAGGTATTGAACTCCGTGATCTTTCTGTAGATTTCTGTATAGCTAAGCACAGATGTCATAGACAAGATGCATCTCCTCAGTTCTAGTACATAGTACTCCAGTCTTGTTGGAGAACTATCAGTCTTTTTTATATGGAACGACTATATGAAATGTAAGGAACGAAAATAACTAAGCATGGATAACATTGTGTGGGTAAGATAGAACTAAGCTTTTTTTTTCCTTTCTTTAATAAACTAAATTCTGAATATACTAAATGCTCTGAAATATTGATTTCTCAGTGTCCTCAAAATCTCTTGCCCATGCTCACCTGGGCAAGAGCCTGTTCTTTTCTTGTTCCTTGTTTTGTGCTTCTGTCCCCCTCTGGATACTGCCTGCCATCACATGTATTTATCTGTGCCTTCCTTTATTCTCAGTATTGGTTGTCTGTGCCCACGTGTACATACATGCTGTGTTTTAATATTTTTTAAAGCAACATGCCTTGGAGCTAAGGAAAGCTGTCCTTCTCAGCAGGTTATTGGTCATGGCCACCTACATTGGCCTGAAGAAGCCAGATACTTCCTTTATGTCGACCCTCACTGTAATGACAACAATATGACAGGAAATTAAAGACTGGTGGAAATGCATATAAAGCAAAATAGCAGCTGCCTAATACTGCATTTGGAATATTAAAATAAATTCTGGTGAAACAGATTTGTTACCAGGTGATATAGTTAAAAATACATGGTACATCACAATCAGATGCCTTATTCATTAGTCAGCTGTTAGATAAATCAAGTATTTTTGTAGCTTATCTTCTTGCATTTATCTCCATAATTAAGCTGTGTAAATACACAGAGAAGACAGATGTGCATAAAAATACCAATGCCAGAAATTTCACAATATGTTGAGTTCAGTAGGGCAGAATTGAGTGCTGTTTTAAGTTGTTTTTAATAAACAGCCTTTTGACTAAACATTCACCCCACTGTGCGGCTGTGTCTAAGGTTAGGGCCCCTTAAGCTCTTCGCTGACATGCGCTGGGGAGGCCGGGGTTCTGCACGCTCGGGGCAGGCCGCGAGCGCTGCCGCGCGCCGTGAGCCGCGGAGCTGTCACCCCGAGGCCCTTGGGCTATGCAGGGGCGGCCGGGCCCTGCTGCGGCCGCGCGCTGTGAGCCCGGCAGTGGATCGCTCCTGTCCTCTGAAACGCGATTAAAGTGATCGAGACAGGAGAATTAGAGAACTGCCACAAGCTGTCTCAAGGCACTAAGTGTTTAATTCTTGAATACCTCCGTGGCGGAGCCTGGAGTAGAAAACCTCAGTATTTCACTTTCTCTATTGATCTGCAGCAGCCCTTTTCAATCAAACTGTGAGCTCTGAGAGAGCAAATACTAAACAGTGTGAGAAGGCATTTCTGCATTATAGGAGCCACTTGGCAGGAGGAACCCTTTTATGAATACGGGGCTGAATTATGTAAAAACAAGAAGCTGATACAATGACAAATTATTACACTGCCGGAGATGCAGAATACTCTGTGCTGCCTCCCTTACCTGAATTATGGAAACTGGACATCTGAATGCAGGCAAAGTGCTAACCAACAGATATTGTTAGTTATTTTTAAGACCTTGTTCTTTCTCACCTTCAGTTCCATCCCAGAGCTGATAGTAATTTTCATCAAGTGGTGTGTTGTTTTGTTTTGTTTTGATTTTTTTTCTGTGTAAATTTTGGAAGACTTGATTGAAAGGAAAGGTGCATCAAAAATTTAACTGAAGGAAAAAGGAGGCAGAGGGCTAAGGAAATCTTTTTGAGGATCTTGTGATTCCTCATCAGTCAAGAGGCAGTTTCAGAGTCTGTAGCACTGAAGCCATCACTTATCCAAAGGCTGGATTTTAAAAAATGGTTCATAGCCTCTGCAACTCCATTAGGAAATACTTAGGTGAGAATACAAGCAGATTTTTGCTGTCACTAACTATTAACTTCGATAAATCCTTACATTTCATGTTCCAATTAGTGTAAATATCAGTTAATAAAAATTTCCTAGTGAAAATGGGTATAAAAAAAATTAGTGGAAGAAAAGCGATAGCTTTTGCTTCCCATTCACTGCATTTCTACTATTGAAGATGCTTTTCACCTTGCTGAAGTATTCAGGAAAGAAAAACTGAAAAGGGATCAGAAATATGAACAGCAAGCCCCGACTCCATGCCCTCCTGATGCCCTCTCTGCCGGGCCAGAGCAAATGTTTATTTGTTACTCTTCAATGCATGTTAGAAAGCAGCAGCAAAAAGGAGAACGGATATAGAAGTAGGTCTTTCTGGCTAAGCCAGAATGGTATTTTTGTAATCCTTCCATTATGTCTTCTATTTTTCTGATGTTATTGTCCTCATAAGTCCTTAAGCACTTTAAGGAACAATACTGAATAGCTTTAGTACCATCCTGACACAATTCTTATGTCATTAACTCTTCTTCCTTCTTATAGAAATTCTCTTATGGTGCTCTGAACATGACTTTTCTATTCTACTTCATTTTCATAAACAGATATCTTGAGTGTCCAACAAAAAGCGAAAGACTTTTTTTAATACGTATAACCAGAAGGCACATAAGCATGTAAAATAGCCTGAAAAAGGCACACACATTAGATGGTGGTTGACCACTCAGAAAGATAAAATTCTTGGTAATGTAGCATCTGTGGTGACAAATTTCACAATGTAGCCAGATTAAATCTGTTTGTCTCTACTGTACTGTTACTCCTCATTCTTGGTATATGTTAGTGCACTACTGGAAAGACCAAGTTATGTTTTCTTCTATTTGGATAGATAAATTGCTGTTTAGAACCAGGATGTTTTACTTTATTCTTGGAAAAAAATCACGATTTACAGAACAAATTACACAAACAATTATCCAATCAAGTAAGATGTTCTGCTTTCTGTCCTAGTAGCCTTACAAGACCTTCTTTTGCCATAGTTATGCTTGCCTTCCACATATGTCTGTGATCACTACTGAAGGACGATGATTCCTTCACATAGAGTGAAAAATACCATTTAAAGCATTCACATATTTTTTTTGGAACACTCGATAGATTGTGGGTGCTTTTTCCCCATCACAGCATTTGCTGAGATCAGATGTGACTTAGAGTGGCAGGGTATGCCAGGAAGGACTGCAGGTGGGGACTTTTGCCTCTGCTTTCAGGTTATCATCCCACCAAGATTTTTGCTTCTGCTGACAGTGTAACCTATTGCTGCTGAGGGCAACTCTTGTGCCCCAAACATTTGCTTACATATAGGCAAATATATTTTTTTCCTAAAAAGGAGGCATTGTCAGTCTTATGTGTAAAGTTCCTTATAACATGAACAGATGCTGAAAAGATCAAAATTATTATACATAACTTTAGCTAAGCCTTGTATTCAAGAGAGCTTTCACATCTCTTCAAATATACTGCATCAAGATAACTTCATGGATTGTGAGACATGGAGTTTCTTCCCTAGATTAAAAAGAAAGCAGTAAGAGCAGAAAGTCTAACTTAATAAATCAATGTCTAAAATGGTATTTTTAAACTGTGAGAAGCTGTCTTAGGTACAGCAGGCCTCCAAGGAACTTGATAAACAGGATGGTAGAAGCCATCTAATTTAAGGGAAAGAATGGAGAACAGTTAACATATTGCCAAACTGACACAGTAATTGATCCATAAAATGCTTCTCAAGTACAGGAATAGTAGGATCATCTTATTTCCTAAGACATTGGATTGTCACATTTCTTGGATTTTTAGATCTGGGAATGCTCAGAGAACTTGTTCCAAAAAACAAGTTCTCAGGAATAAATCTTGGAGAAAAGATTGGAGGAAATAAAAATTCAAGCTTTTCAGCAAATCAGAACAACACTCTTTCACGCAAACAACTATTCCAGGAAACTTGACTGAGGTAACTTTTTAGGTCAAGAATTAAAAAAATAATAGGGTTAATAACAGTAAGCCACTGAAAGAGATTACAAGGCATTAGAGAACGTTGTCTGAAAACTATAAAACGAAGAGCTAGATAGCATTTTCAGTTCAGAGTGATTTCATTACAAACAGTGAAATGAAGAAATAACTTCCACAGAGAACAGTTCCAGAATTGTCCATGTTTTGTTAAGAGCAGTCTTCAAATATTGGTAGGAAAAGATTCTTCCCACATTTTACTGCCAAACTGCGCATGTGAAAAGTTTTGCACTCCAATATTTTCACAAGGAAATGCATGTAATATTTTAAAATATACTCATTATTCCTTTGTCTTTCTGAAAGCTTATAGTATTAGATATGATTACTTTTTCAGACGAAACCCAAAAGGCACCGAAAATGTAAATAAAAGCCGTAACAGCATGGCATTTTCTGCTAAATTGTTATTCCTGAGCAGAATTATGCAGGTTTTCTCTGATCATTTGCTATTTTTTTGGCTTTGTTTTATAAAGTCTGAGAGATTTATCCTGATACATTTGCCTGTTTCCACCTATTTTTTGATGTTTGGGCTACAAGTCTATTAGAGAAGGCAGTGTTTAATAGATAAATCAGAATTGAGAGTTGCTTTTGGCTAGTACTGTTATTGACCAACTGCCTGCCTGAACATTAGGTGTTTCTTATCTTTCTTTGGTTCTTCTAATGAAGTTCAACCTGTTGTAGATCAGTTGTGAGGAAAGCTTAAGAATTAAACCAAGACCATTGGTGAAAGATTACTAAAAATACTACTGCTATCCTACTAGTAGGATAAACCGCTCAGTAACTGTTCAGAAACCTACCAGTTTCTTTCTGTTAGACAGAACTACTCAGATGTGCTTTGTAGACTGTGCATGGCTTATGGGAGAGGGAAGTAGGTCATTAGCTCAGGGCTGGAGCAAGACATTTGTATGCATGCTTTTAGAAATAATTCCTGGATGAACCAAAAAGTTGGTTGTTCCAGGTGTATTGCAATGAGTGTTTTCAAATATTGAAAGCTCAGGATGGTCCTGGTAATAAGAAGTTGTACTTACGGTATGCAACAGTAATTTGTTAACAAATTATGTTAATAATCACCCTATTATCTTTGCAAGTGCTCAGTAACCTTACAGCATATCAACAAAGCTGCACCACATTTACATCAAGTGCTTATAAAGGTGAAAAATTGCCTGGTGTGCTGGCAATGCAGTCTGCATAAAATGTTTTGAGACAAAAGAGGTAGTACACTGCTTTCTAGTGAGGGGTAAATGCAGCAAAAAGTACCAATTAGAATAGCGGTAGGTGGTGCACTAGAAAAACTAAACAAGTATGTACATTTTTACAACTTTTTTTGTTTCTTAATTTAACTTTTTATGTAAAGCTATGAGATACTGATAGCTATTTTCAGAATTCATTTGCATTTCATCTTTGAAATGTTCATGTTTTGCTAATGTAATGAAAAAAGAATTTGCGATGTTTGAAAATGAATAATTCTTTTATACTTAAATTTCTTCAGTGTTGCGAAAAGTTGTCCGATGTAAACACTTCAAGCTTATTGTGCTGAAAACTCAGAAGCAAGGTTCAGCTGTTATACCGCGGCTTCAAAGACTTTATCTTCAAAAAAGCCTCCATTTATGTTGTGCATGTACAAGTAAACAAATTTGTGCTGTGCCAGATTGAAAGCAGGTAATCATTTCTTGCCTTACATGTGCAAAGCTGTGGGGTCTGTTCATTATTTGAGTTAGACATCAGTGGAAAACACCAGCTACCAGAGGTATGAAGCAAAGCGAGGAGCCGTGTGAGGGCCCTTGATGGGTGTTAGAGCACAGAGATCCGGCGGGCCCGTTGGCTGGTCGCAGCGGTACCCGCAGGGCAGGGCAGCCTCCTTAACCGAGCGGGTCTGCACGACCAGGCTCTGTACTCAAGGCATGGACCTCTCTAAGACTGTGAGGTAGGAAATAGTAACACTTCCTTGACTTGCCTGTGGATTTCATTATCAGTTTTGTGATACGTATTCTCCTCGTCATTACTTATTCAGCTTTAAAAATGAAGATTTTTAATTACTGATGCTTTACTAGATATTTTGAGAAGAATTCTAGAGAAGGACAAAGACTGGGTATGTATATTTTAGATATTTCTTCATTTTCCATCTTCTTTGTCCCTCTGTAAACCCATTTGGAATCTAAATGAGTTTTTGTTACATTCTCTACAAAGTGCATCAGGCATGAGATGGTTCAAAGAAGAGACTGAGATTCTAAAAATCTTTATTTTCCAGTGACACTTCATTTTAGCAGAACATTCCGAAATAACTGTGTATGAGACTATTAAACTATTGCTAAGCTTTAACTATGAGACCATGACATTTTTTTTTGTCTATTTTTATGCTTATTTGATTGTGTGGCACAGGTTATAATCAATCATGATAGGAATTTTATGTTATTTTACCTAATCCTGTTGCCTTCAGTCTGACAGCTGCTCCCTTGACATCTCCCCAAACTAGTCAAACTCTGGAAGTAAATGATGACAGGCAAACTAAGTACAGTAACGGATTTATCTCTTCTCCCACTGTCTTTCATGCTGACAATCATTTTTCATTCCCAAAAGAGACTGTCAGTTTCTTGGATGACCGCTTATGCTTCTTGGATTGCAGCCGTATTTGTTTCTGAGACGTTCAAGAGATGGCAATGTGAAATGAGTGACCCTTTTCATCCTTCCTCTTGAAGAAGAATGGAAATGACTAACTTGTCTCATTTCAGAGTAAGCTTAGCATTTTCTCTTCCTATCTTCAACTAAATAAATTTGAAAGAATTGCTTCATTAGAAATGTTTTGAGTATCCTTATGTGATTGATTTTGTGCACTATTTGAAATAGGCTAGCACAGCACCAGAAGTGTTCACTTTTGCAACTGCAGCTTGCTAATTTGTTTCAGTGTTTCTGAGTCCTTCAAATAAGTGCCCTTGTGAAAAGTATAAAGTCCCAGTAAAGCAATCATGGGGTATTAGTGAGGAATTTATCATCTGATAAATTGTTTTTCTACTCTAATTCAGTACAATTCCATGAAACCTATAAAGTCAATCCTATAAATGTGAAGAGAAATCCATCCACAAGTACTGGGAATAGATAATACGGACCCATGAGTTAAAAGTTGTTCAGTCAACCCGTTCCTAAAAACCAGAAGAGAAAAAGTTAGGTAGTGTGTCTGTTTTCCAGTCAGAGAGAAAAAACAGGTAGTGCACATTTTCCAGTGAAAGCTGTGTCTAGTAGCATTCTTTACAGAGGAGCTGGAAATTAAAAGAGAAAAGAGAAAAAAAAAATAACACACATGGTGTCAATGTATCAAAAAAAAAAATTCCTTTGAATTTAGGCCAAACAGCTCTAGAGAAAATGAGAAATTCCTCAAGCCCAGGCTTTCTGCCAAAACACACCAAATGTTTCCAAATCAAAGCATGAGGATAATAGTCATGTTGTAAGATAGAAGCATTGTATACTGTTTGCTTACATGAATGCGCATGAATGCCTAGTTTAGGTCATGCTTTTTAACCTCAAATATGAACAGAAGGTACAAAAACTTAAAGCCTCTGTTCATGACATTACCTTTTTTTCCTTCAGCTTAAGGTTTGTGAAATCCACATTTTATAATCATTTAAATCAAGAGGGTGAATTACAAATTTTATTGCATTCTTTCAACAAACATACATTTGAGTTAGGGTGAGGTGAATCTCAAGTATATTTACATCTTCTGCTACATTGTGATCCTTATGCTTTGCGTTTCTTTGGATCCCTTGGATTGTGTGTTTTATCTCCTTGCAAATACGAAAGATGATGAAACATTTAATACCTTTCCACAGGTATTCTAAAGGTTCTATATTTTCCTATCATCCCTCTTGCATAGTAAGCTGAATTGAAAGGGTCTTGTAATCGTGTGCAAGGTTTTGATAGGATGTCCTTTTCTTTCATATTGGAAGGTGTCCCAAGTATCCCTCTATGAAGGCTTGTGTAACAAAAGAGATCAATATTCAGTGAAATGGATGTTAAGGTAAATGGAGAAAATAGCATTGGGATGGAAATAGCATTATATTCTGTGCATAGATAACCTGAATAATCTGTACAATTACAGGAAATTACAGAAGGCAGGCATCCCCCAAAAAGGGATCAGACATGTAAATTGAAAAATAAGAGCATTTACAGTTGCGTTGCTTGAGAGCAAATGTCTGAAGATCATAAAATTTATTTTTGGGAGATAAATAAAAGAGTAAAAACCTAGAATTAGGTGTAAATGTGTTTCTTCAGTTAGATGATAATTATAAAATATTCTAATTTCTCCGTAAGACTGGGGATAAAATAATTGAGATTTGATATGATATTTTCAATATCTCAGATTTGGGAGAATATTAGAAAAAAGTAATGTAATGCATAAAGCAGCAAAAATGAAATGAAGTAAAATTCTCTAAGAGAGAAACCGTTTAAGGAATATAAACTTCAGTGATGGATGTCTTTGTGTTGGCTTCACAGCACTTCATCTTGTTTTTGGTTAATCACCATACAAATTTTATAACCTATAATTATCTTTAATTGTAGGGATACACAACCATTATTATGTTTAACTGGAGATGATAGTTGTGCACAATCCAAGAACCTGAGAGTTCTCATTTGTCTTCATAGTTTTTAGAAAAGAATATAGGATTATAGTGTTCGTAGGTGTTTCTTCTGTCAGTCTCGGAGCAATATACATAACAATTATTTCTATTATCAACACCCTCCACTCATAAAACGCTTTCCAAAGCCAGGAGAAATAACTTGCTTTGCAAATATCTTTCACCGGCAATGAGAAAGCTGTAGAATAGTGACAGGAAATGGCTTAGGCTGTAACTGTGTTGGCATCTCTCTTCCAGCAACAACAGAAGATCAG
>VWPW01018064.1:0-29213 GCA_013389825.1 Crypturellus undulatus
TCTCCTCTGGGGTTTCTCATAACAACTGCACACCTGACTTTAGCTTCAGATATTAGCACAATGCAGTAACCACAGAAGTGAGCGGTCTGTAAAGATAAGAACTGCCTTTTTCACACAGGTCTTAATGAATGTGTTGATTTGCTATACCTGTGTCTGTGAATCTTTCTAAATCTGCCTGCCTATGTAACATATTTTTTATTTAAAATACAGTGAAATGCCTATCAGAGACAGAATTTTGTTATAACTTCAGCATGAATGCTGAGGGATCTGTAAGTAGTCTTTTAAGAATAATGTGCTTTCTCTCACCTTTTTAAATTCAATCTGCTGGGAGAATTTTCTGACAGACAAAGTGTTAAAATGGACTGTTGAAGACTGTGGTTATAGTCAGAAAAGTGACTGTCAATACGGAGCTTGTTATTTAACATATTGGCTATTCTTTTTGTAAGTCAATACTTTCCTGACAAAAGCAAGCTTTCACCACAGCTAACAATACAGTACTAATTCAACTGTAGAAGAATAAGTTAAATTTTATTCCATTTTATGTACCTGACATTTTTTGTTGATATTATACTTGACTCTGATTCAGAAATCCTTATTACAGATGATGAGAGTCCAGGAAAAATGAGACAGAATGCACCAATTTTCTAATCTCAGGTTGAATGCATAGGTCTGGCAAAAAAAAAAAAAACTCTGAGATTGAGCGAAATTCACCAGAAAAATGTATTCTCTCTCATGCACTTAAAATATTCTCTACTCATTTCAAGGCCAAACCAAGACTAAGAATGATTTACCTAAATTCACCAAGATTAAAATCCCCATTACTCTTACATGCTACATCTATGTTACTAGAAGAAATTAGCCAGGGTCACTCATTTTAATGAAATGCATTACATTTTTGACCATGCCTTTCCTTCTAGGAACAAAAGAGTAGCCTCATCCATACTACCTAGTGAGAATGATTTGGGCACATGCAAATTTCCAAACAGAGCTCAGGCAATGTCTGGGAAGCAGATAGCTGGCAAGAGTCAAACCTGCACTAGAATTTACATGGGCATGAGTGGGGGCATATATACATCTTTAACATATTATGATTATCATTCAGTTAAACTGAACTACTTTTGTATGCAAATTAAGTCTTAGTGACACCAAGGAAAAAAAGAACTTTTGAAGACTTTATTTAAAATTAGAACAAAAACTTTTATCCAATAAAACAGTTAACCTTCCAAAATTAGGGAGCAGTGTTCAATGGCAAAATTAATTAGGTAGAAAGCAAGGCAAAGACTTTCAGACATAAGACTAAATATTTTCTCATCAGAATTTACTATGAATGACTAAAGCAAAAATTCCTAGCCAACAAGATTAGAAATAGTAAGCAAAATTAAAAAAAAAAATAGAAACAAAGTTTTCATCTGTAGATAAATTTTAAAATCCAGTGATGATACTAGCAATAACACTTTCATAGAACACAAGTACAGGACATTGTGTTTATGGTATAGAGCAGGATTTGGCATTGTATGGCCAATGATTGTGCATTCAGTTAAGAGTCTTGATGGTGAGTAAAGATGATTCAACTTGAGGTTTTTCAGAAGTTATGTCCTCTACCAGTTTTCTACTCCATTCTCTGGTTCATGAACAGCTGGCTGGGTTAGATCAGCTTCTAAAAACTGCAGCTCATTATGTGGAGTTTTAAGGTAAATAAAAATCAAACTGATCTTTGAAAGACTGCAAAAGAAATTTAAAAGCTTAGCATTCAGCTCAAAGAGAGGTCAGCATGGACACAGGGTATAAACCCAGGATGCACTGTTGCCGGAAGATACAGCATTTCATTTAATCAAACAAACAGATTGCTAAGAAAAGTTGCTGTAATTTCCTATTTTTTTCAGTCATGACTAATAATTGAAATAGTACTCTGAAGACCAACTTGGGCATGTTAATAAAAAACATCCCTTTTAGTTGTGGAAAAACTTATACCACTAGTGAAGTAATTTCTCCAAATAAGAAGTTCAAGTAATTTTCACTTTAAATGACTTTTATGTGGTCAGATTGACATCAAAGAGCATTTATGTAGGAAGTAATTCCTGACAGTAGTCACTATTGCAAAACACACACACAAGTTTAAAATCCTAATAATATCTGCTATTTGTTTTCAAAAACCTTTCCTTTTCTAAGTAATAAACGCGAGTAGCTTAATTATATTTGTTGCATTAGAATACAATAAGCAAGTAATAATAAATTGGTATCTGAAATTGCTTTGATAAAACATTGTTACAAATCATTTGCAACATGTCTTAAAAGCTCCATACATGGTGAAGTGGTATTATACATCTATTGTCTTTTTTCCTCTGAGATCAGTCAATGTTCAAGCATTGTCAATAAAACAGCATTCACAGCCACTTACCCATCCTTCACGTAATAGCAGACATCATCAATCATTTCCACTTCAGAAAAAGATCAGAGCTGTCTACATGAGTTCTATTCAAGCAAGTGCCACTATCATATTTGAGTGCCTTATAAAAAAGAACTTAAATTTAATATATGGCAGAACAAACGAACTATATATATACACTTCCGTAATACTATGTTATTGAGATGCATTTCTCTCCTTGTTTTTGCCAAGCAGCTTCTCTTTTGAGCTTCTCGTGCTGTTCCTCTATTCAAAGATTAAAAATTATACTTTAGATTTTGTTCTGAGACCATGTCATCAGGTGCTTGACCTTTTTCATTAAAATGTTATTGTTAATTTCACCATTTTGGTAAAGTGGAACCCTTGATCCTTCAGGGTCAATCAGGGCCAGTGTTGTAATCAATAGACTTTTAGGTAACTGTATTCATACATACATACTCATACTGATACTCATCCAGTAAAAACACGAGGCTACAGCGCCTTTTATGCAGCCTTTCATGGAGTTCCTTTCTTTCATTGAAAGAAAGTAATCTTGATATCGCAAACTGTCGAAAAGCAGAGAGGTTCAGAAGGTCTCTTTGATTACCAGTTTTCTCTCACAAAATACTGCAGATTACGACTATAAGGTTTGCTTACCACACAGTTCAATTACTGCTATTGTCTTCTATGGGTTAAAAACTTTCTTGCTGCTCTTACTGCTTCCATTCGGTTTAAATTCCTAGCTGATTGTGCTATGCAGGCAACTGAGTGACTTATTGCTCTGTTGTTTGCTTTCAGAAAGAATGGTAGAGTAGAAAATGAAGAGTCTTCACTGCAAAGAGAGAAAATGTTTTTGGAAGGGAAGCAGTTTAATCCCTCCAATGATGGCAAAAGGAATAATCACATGAGTTATTCACTCAATGTATTAATTAACCAATAGCCCTTACTACTTCTCTGATGTAATAAATTTGTTCCCAAGACTGCATTCTGCTTCAGAAAAAAACTTTATCCTCTTTCTTTTGACCTAAGAGAGATCATTATTCAATGTTACCCACCCCACCACCATGGGGGAAGGAGGAAAAACAGCTTGAAGACAGCTTTCTATCATTTCTCCTCCTGAAAGTGATGGGATATTCACTGTTTTTAGAAGGTCTGGATGGTTTGTTAAATATTTTCAGACCACTAATTTACTACATACTATTCTCAAAAATGTCTTTATCGTTTCTGTTGGGAAAAGCAAGGTATTTCACAGATTTCATCTAACTGCATATATTTAGTGTATATTTTAGAATCACACATGTTTTTGTCCAGTTTCAGTTGCTCTTATCACTTTAATAGTCTTTTATCTAGAAAAAGTTAAGGCTATTTCTCACAGAATGATATTTGGTTTATATTTTCCTATGAGATTGACCAAGATTTGTGCAATTCCTCTAAGACACAGGTGGGTGTTTTTTAACAATCAGAGAAATGACTTTAGATCACATATTCACATATATTTGGTGCTGATGATGTGATTTATCTATGTCATTAGCACACTTCAGTTGTAGACCAGAGTTGTAATGCTAGCAGTTAAATAACTATATTATTTGAGGATCACTCTCCACATGAAACACTTATTTTTGGACTACACTGAGATGTCAGCTGTGCCAGATGAGTTTTCAAAATGATCTCAAATTTCTTTTTTTTCTTGACCTACGAGCCATGAAAGGCACCTAGCACTCCAGGATTCTGGTAGTATTATGTATTTGTATAAACTACATTTTGTCTGTTTCCTATTTTCCCTATTGTATTTCACTTGCATCTCCTGCCTGTGGGATTTGAGGTATATCTTTTTTAATGGCCATTTGTACCTCAGGACACTCCTGCAATAAAATGTATGTAGGTCTGTCAACAGGCAAACCAGTCTTGACTTGGGATTTGCATTAATTTATTATGAATTAACAGACATTTCCAATAACTGATTGTTTCAAGCAAACAGTTAGGGAAACACTTTTTCACCCTCTCCCCTAGGCTCAACTTGGGTTGGGTTGGGTTCACCCACTTCCCTTGGCTCTACTCTCTAGCCGAAACCCTACCCTTGGTGCCCAGTGTGCACCACCCCCTCATCGTAAGTGAGGACTGTGTGGGATAGACATATTGCATATATAACACCTTACTGTAAACACCCTCACAGCCTTGATAGAACTGCACTGTAAACTCTACTCTTCTTCCCAGGCAACACAGGTTAACAGTGTAACATGTTAGTAAAACTCTTCTCAGTAAAACTGCACTTCTCAGGAAACCAAATTATTTTGGTTAACTAAAGTTATCCTGACTGAACACATCACAAACTACCCTCTCATTCCCTAGACCAACCTGCAAAGTTTATCACAGTAATAAACTCAGCAGGTATTATTAGAAAATTTACCTCTTGTCCCTTTAAAAAACAAGGAGGCTACAAGCGTTCAGAGTGTCTGCTCCTTAAAAAGTCTGCTATATCCCTGTGAGGGTATCTCCTTTTCAGGGAGAGCAGGGTCTGGCCAGTATCCCACATATTCTGCAGCCATCCCACCCCACAACCTTTTCGCCTCTCATGGTGACAGTGGTTTCGCCTCACATGGGACAAATGCCACTGTCACCCGAGTCCTCACTGCCCAGCACGGGCAAGAGTTCTCTCAGGTCTCCTCAGCATGTCTCTTACTCCACTGTCACTGTTCTATCTTGTCTTGTCTTCTCTTATCTGATCTTATCTGATCTTACCTTACTCATTTTTTTTTTTATTCCAAGCAGCTGCAACTAACATGGGTAGATTCATGACCTCGCGTTGCGCAGGGCACTCTGCAGACACCTGCAACAAAAACCTAACGATTATGCCCACTGCAATGTCTTGTTAGGGAATAAGTCTACTGCCTTTCTGAAAGAAGGGAATAGCCAATTGGACCCTAATTTCTGGTTACATTGGAGTAGTCTGTATGTTTAATATTTTATGATCTATTGCTGTAGTCATTTTGAGAAGATTCGCACTTTGATACAGCTGCAGCAATCACATTTTTATCATTAGCTTTGGTTTATTTAATGCCACCCTCCAGGAGTGAAAAAAATGAATAAAAGGTTTGAAGGCAGGGAATTTTATTTGCACTGAAGAATAAGTGTTTTTGATCTTTTTCATTTTGGATTCATAGGTCTTTTGACTTACCTAAATCAGTAAAATAATTAATTATCAAATCCATTTTTGAAAATAGTTTGTATCTATTTGCCATTTTTTGGAAATAGTCTTTCATTGATCCTAGCAATGTAACAGGCACTGTATTTTTACCTATAACTGCATGGATTTTCTTTTCTATGGATATATAATTTACCTACGCTTATTGTGATCATCTGATCTTTCTACAGCATAAGTCATAGGTCATAGGACTTCTTTGTATTAAATTTCCCTTCAGTGAGAATATGTCAGAAAAAAATTAATTATGATATTAAACTTACCATTGGAAGAGGATGCACCACAAAATTTGAAAATGAATCATTCGTGATGTATAACTGCCATGCTTAATAGCTGTCCTTTAAAAAAAATTTCAGCATGTTTCAAGACTGAATCTGTCCTGTTTCAAAACTATCAGGGATAGCTGCACATTGATCTTCACTAAATTTCTCTACCAGGATACAATTGTTAAACGTTGAATTTCTATAGATTTTTCCTCTCATATATATTACATAAAAACACAGAATTTGCTACTAGGCATCTGTAAAGAAGATGACAGAAGTATATAATGCTCTGTGCAAGAAAAAAATATAGCACACTAATAATTTTAGGTGTCTTTAAATTGTATGAAAAGATCAGCAACCCTCCTAAATTTTTTTTCTTATGTTTTACTGAATTGAATGGTCTTTGTTACACAAGACACGTTCAGATATGAATCAGAGTTGTGTACTAACACTTACTTGGTGAATGTAATCATTTTTCAGGATACCTTCCTTAAATGCTACGTTTTCAAGCCAAGGTATCTTCACTAATGCGATAACTAGAAGCTGCAGCTGGAAAGTGAAATTTCCTACTGCATAGATGGGTAAATCTCTGAGCAAATTCTTGGGACATTTGTTTTTGGCACAGCATGGATTCTTTGGCCTATGTCCTGGTGTTTTACTAAAAAAAGTCTCCCAAACTCAGGTATGGCAATAGTGTCCCGTCAATGTCTATATGCCAAAATCAGACTAGCCTGCCCAGAGTAAGCTAATTAGTAGTAAGAATAAAAATACAGTCAGAGTATATAAAACTATTTCCTTTTTTTTTTTTGTCTGTTCTTTTAATATTTAAAACAAATACTCTTTGTAGGACTACACAGTAGTTTATTAATAATCTTTCCAGATTCAAGGTATTGCAGACCTTAAGAGAGGCATAAAAATCAGTCTGTATCCTTGGGGCTGGAGAGGCAGCCATGACACCTATTTCTTCAAGCAAAATAATGCAATAGTTGTAATTTGAAGGCTTTCTTTCTGTCATCAGAGCAACTGAAGCATAAATCATGTGTGTGGTAAACCACAAAAAGGAAAAGCAAAATGACATCTTCCTAAGCAAGTGATTTCAAAGGCCAATTATATAATAAATCTCTGAGTAATAACCAAGGACAAGGAAAAAAAGTACAATAAGCACAAATAGACTCAAAAGCAATTTAAACATAAAGTTTAAGATTAACATATTTGAGACTCATTTCTCAAGCCAATAATTTTTTAAACCTTGAGAAAAATGAGAGTGCTATCAATGTCAGAAACAGAGGAACTACCACTTTAAAAAAATACAGTACAGGTTTAGTTCTGAGCAAAACAAAACAAAACAAACAAAAACCCTCTTATACTGTGTATTTACAGAGAAACGGCTGTATAGTTCTGTATAGTTCTCTGGAGAATTCAGCACTTTGGTATAGAGCCATCACTTCTCAAATGAACAAAAGGAAAAGATAGATGGGTAACATATCAGATGACATTTTAAAGAGCCAAAGAAAAGAAAAGCATAACTGCAGAAAAGCTCTTGGGGAAAATAAAGAGAAGTAGAAGTGGAAGTGCATGTGATCCCAAAAACTAAGATAGCTGAAAGCAAAGAGTAGAAGCAACAGATAATGAATTTGCTCCAAGATTAGCCCTTTAGAAGCTAATCATTAATTATTGGACATGTTTAATTAATCAGAATATATTCTGGCAAATAAGACTTCCTTTCAGTTCTGTAATTAAAAGTCCATTCACTCTTTCTATAAGCAGCTAAGTCTTTTGCCTTTTTTTTTTTTTGGCACTGACCATGTGAGCAAAAGCACTATAAATTTACTAAAAATAATCAGAGGATACTCCAAGCAAATCAGAGTATACCCTCTCTTATAGTTTGGCATTCTCCATTTCTTACATTAATGGGAATGTCTTTTGTTGCAAAATATGTTAATAACGTGGAAAAATATTTTTCAGACTCAGAACTACTACTCATTGTAATAAGAATAGTCAATATATGCAAGTATTAGAGAATAAGCATCCATGATTTTTATAAATAGAGAAAAAACATGTTTTCACTGACATATTAATATTTTCCTGTAACTACAGATTAAAGAATTAGTCAGTTTGGAGCAGCAAAGTAGATTGACATCTGTTACGAATAAACTAAATTTGTTTTCCTTTTTTGTTGGCTGGATTCCAATGAGTTATCAAGTCATCTTGAGAGTCTATAACACAAAAAAAGGGCAAGCAGACCAAAATCAGTCATCTTCATAGGGAGTATAACACTTTTATTGGTGGAACACGCAAACCTGAAAATTAATGATTTTCTACCAAATAGTTAACCTATTTGGTAACCTTAAGAATATTCCGTTCTCCTTCTGCCAGATTAATCAAAAAGATTTAACGATGCCTGATTCAACAAACATGACACTGGAACAAATGACAGTTATTAGAAGGCATGGATTTTTTTATCTCCCATATCAATGTATATTTATGTATTTACACGAGCTGAAACAAATAAACAGAAATATATGAAGTGGACAATTGTCAATAATTGGTCAGATATACCCTCCAATGATGATGATATTGCTATTATTACTATTATTACTATTACTTATCTGATCAAGAAGAGTGAGTGGATGAAGACATGCTTAGGGAACACAGATTCTGCTATTCACTCTGAAGGTATGAAATGAAGAGTGCTGAGGCATCAGGCCAGTGTCAGACTGCTGCCTATCACTTTTGAAAGGTTTTTGTGGTCCCTGTGGTCTTGTTCCTTTCAACCTGCTTCACTCTATCATTTGAGTTCAGCTATTCTTGGATTTTCAGTCTTTAACCACTGAAAAGAAAGATAAAATGTGGAGAGTTTGGCATTTTCCTCACATGAAAAGTAAAAGATTTGCATTGAAAAAAATGTTGAAAAAACTTCTGATCTTCGCTGTTGTTCAGAAAGAGGTAGTAATTAAGGTGTGAATAAGGATAGCAGATCCTGGCAAATGACATTAAAAAGTTAGAAAGAAAAAAAGTAGCAAGATCAAACAGTGGTATTCTTTTTTAATATCTTTAAGGAGAATTTGATTTGGGTGTGGTGAGATGTCTCGCAGAGCTGAAGGAACAAGAAATACAATGATGTTGGACCCATCATAGAAATAGAGAAATTAGTAACAGGCCAACAGCCTTAAAATGCCTACCTAAAGTAACATTCTTTATTCTTAACATGAAAAATCCTAATACTAGACAGCTGTATGGGAAACTTTTCCTTACGTTTTTCAAAGAGATTCAAATCTTGCTTGCTCTTCTGTTTTCTCATTGTATTTTTATTCCAGCCTTTTAAATAGAGAATTGCTTATTCTGCCTGGTAAGCCTCTTATTTGAAGTAAACCATTTTTTGTTTGTTTGTTTATTTGGGTTCTTTTTTTGAACTTCCTACGCTGTGTTACACGGCTCTGTGGTCAGTTTCAAAGCCACTAGGAGATGAAAATCCAATATCAGAAGAATATCAGTCACCTTGAATCCAGACAAGAAAAGAAAACAAATGAGACAAACAAATAACAACCCCAAAAAGCAACCAACCAATCAAGCAGAAAAAAAACCCATGAGGAGTCTAAGAAAATGCTTCAGCCTATTGTATTGTTAAAGGGAAAAAGTCAAATCATAGGATTTCATATTTAACATTTTTTTCTTATGTATTTCTGTTATATTATGATAATATTGCTACTAACAGTTTAGCATATTTGTCTGTAATTCAAAATTTGTGTTATAAAAAAGAAGAAAAATAAGTGGGAATACAAAAAAGCTTATTAGAATGCACATCAGAAAGTGTTTGAGGTTTCTGTGGGTGGATAAATTCAACAACATTTTAATAAGAGATGGAATACCGTTAAACCCTATCCGATCGCGATCGCCCCGCGCTGCCGCGGCTAGTGGCCCGCAGCTCCCCCGAGCTGCGGCTTCCCGGTTCTGCAGGCCAACCCCCAATACAGCTCGGCTTCCCAGGGGCCCGAGGCCGCGCGCCCTTTGTAACCCCAGAAGATGTTGATTCTTTATTCCCCCCAACCCCAAGGGTAGGCCCCTCTTACCACTCCTGTGGGCTTCCGGAAGGGGATGCGGACAGGCTCTAGGGAGTCTCCTCGGGAGTCAGGATCGATAGGCGAGAAGCGGGTGGTAGGGAGGTGACCCCTCACCCTGAGCCGGGAGGCGCCCTCCTAAAGGTCCCGACCAGGATGCGCCGCTCAAGGATGTTCAGGATCAGGCAAATAAAGAAAAGGACAAGACGCACCTAGCGCTATCGGTGGTCTTAGCGGCAAAAACCATTTATTTGAAAAAACAGTAACTTAAATAGACGAACCAAGGGGAGGAGAAAGGGAGGAACTAAGGAGGGGCAAGGGCAGGATAGGTCGGATGCAAATTAGGGGGCACAGGTGGATGGGCCGGCCCTGTCGGTGGGCGGGCAGCCTGCCGGGGCATACTGCTCGTGGCCCCCACCTCCAGGGCTCCGGCCCCCTCCCCTGGGCTTCTGGAAGCCTCTAGAAGGCCCTCGCACCAAGAGGCCTGACTGAGCATGTGCAGGCCCAAGAGGTCGCCCAGGGGACATCCAGACCCCCCTGTACAGAGGGTATCTGGGCATGCCCCGTAGCGGGGTCGTGGAAGGGTCACCATTGTTCCAAATGGGAGATATTTTCTCCTTCTCACGATTCCCAACAACATTTCAGCCTCCTAATGCATATCTTCTACTTTATTGCTAACATGGAAGATGAGCAGCCTACAGTGCTCTATGAAAATTAAATCAGTGTTTCTTTTTTTTTGACAGATTTTTCTGAATGGAGATTTATTAACATTTTAATTACATTAACAGAATGGAAGGTAAATATATTGTGAAATTTACTTACTTTTGGGTACATGAAAAGTGAAGTAGAACAGAGATTATTTTTGAATTCAGAAAGGAGAAGAGCAGCTCATTCCTTGAGATGGCAAATGAACAAAGTTACTTTTAGAAGTTTACAAATTTACTGAAAGATTGCTCTAAAGAATATATTTTCAAACAGTCAAAAATACACCTATTAGTATCTTAAAGGTAAAATTTTTGAATAGCAGAAATATCAGGAAAAAAATATAGATTTCATGGCGATAAAGTATTGGAAAAAGGAATATGGAAATGGTAATCTAAGAAATGATAATTGAAGATTACTAAAAGTTAGAACTAGTGTGTCCTTCCTTTCCCACAAAATATCCAGAAAAACAAACATGGGATTCATTTTTACTAACATGAGAGTTTGAAAACTAGGTATATACATTAGTTATTACAGGCTTCCTGTATAGCTATATTCAGTGGAAGGAAATATCCACTTCCTGCAATCTTTTCTTCTCTGCCTAAGATATTTCTAAATGTCTGTTTTTTCACACTGAATATAAAGGAAGTCTCAGGTGACCAGATCTTATTTAGATATCTAAGTTTTATTTGCCTAAAGGTGGATAGGAGCACAGATTAAAATAAATAAATAAAACTTGATTTTGAAAGGTAACAACACAAGTTAAAAAATATTTCAAATTCTTTTGATAATTTCACTGAGATGGAGATAAACCTCTCAGCATAAAAAGAATTATCTCTCCTGCTCCAGATTCAAGATATCTAGATATTTGTCTTGTTTTGATTTTGACTTTAATCAAGAAAACACTAATAAATAATTGGATCAAGAATCTACCTGCAAGAGGAAAAATTGCTAGTGTAAAACAAAACAAAACAAAACAAAAACTTAGTTTGTGCTTTTAGAAATCTTGCCTGTACCAAAGATCTTTTTAAAAAGTTAGATTTCAAAATTAAGTGTGAGATATTTATCCATTTATACCTACATATACCAAGATCTCTATCCATATTTGGACAAAGAGTAGCATAAGGAGAGTTAAGAAGGGAATTAAAAAAAAAAAAAAGGTGTTCAGATCTGTTTGTTTGATCAACTAAACATAATAGATTACACAAGGATACCTACATGTTCTTGTTTCCTCTGATGTTTCTCTACAGAGATGTCAGGATTGAAAATGTTGGAAGAAATTACATTAGAGGATGCCTCGGAAGCTGTGCTTAGATGAAATCCAGCGTGGCTGTGGACATGCTTCTTAGCTTAAATGATAAATCTTCAGTAAAGGATAACCATTAGATTGTTGGAAGTTGTATTTTGTGTTATTTGAGGTGGGGAAGCCCTTCAGAGTCTATTAACAAACTGTCTATAATGATCATTACGGCATACTCACTAGGTTTTTCCTCCTCTAATTTACTTAAATGTAACAAGTCTATGTTATGATGATGCTCCCTAAAATTGACAACTAGTAGATGGAAAATGTAATAAGATTACAACAATGATCTTCATGTTTCCTGTTTTTTCCTGATCAGTGTGCATCCATCATTGGGGGTATATTTATATTCTAATCTCTTTGAGGCAAGGTTTATCTTCACATTACATTGGTATAGCGCTTAGTAAGAATAATTCCTCATTGAAGAGTAAAACTCTTTGACATTAAGTTGTATAAATTATTTTAATTTCATAATTCCTTATGAAATAATTTTAAAATATTGGCAAACAGGCTACCCTTTAGTGTCTATGGATACTGAACAAATTTATATAACTCAATCGGATAATTCAAGTGATTCACTCAAACAATACAAGATTAGGAAGTAATTTCTGGCAAATGTGTCAAATGGAAATTCCTGCTGGTTGTTCTAGAATAACCTTAAATGGTCTCCAGGCCTCTGTTTTCATTTTTACAGCTAGAAAATAGGAGAAAGTAAAGATAATTCCTCTTTAAATGGTTAGTATATAAGAATAAATATAGGTTACAAAAATAATCTGACTGATAGAACATCTGGAATAAATGGAGATGGTTATTGACTTTGAAATACCTAGCATTACCCAAGGACTTAACTTAAAGGACAAACCCAACATTACCCAAGGACAAAACTTAAAATTGTAACATATTAAAATACGTGAAATAAACAAATGTTAAAAATATCTGGAGCATGCATAACATATAATTTACTATCTCTTTTAGTATATGGCTTCAGTAACAGAGAAGGTTGAATGTGTCCCCTTAAGTGGTAGAATCAAAGGGTTAAATTTTATATTTCAAACAGACTCAATTTTGTACTTGCAGTCCCCCAAATCATCAGTTTAAAGGTATATTGTGAGAATTTTAAATAATGATAAAAATATAACTATGACCACAACTGCTGGTTTTCAACATTACATATTTTTATGGTATATTTTGAATTCTGAGCAATTGAAAATTGAGAAAATAATAAATTGTGGGTCTTACTGTTTTCTGTATGTTGTTAATAAACTATAGAAAAAAATGTAACTTCTATCATCAGCCCATCACATATTCAAGGCATCTTGGATAGACTGGAGCTCACAAAATGTCATGTAAATCCAAGGTTAGAAAATCCTTCACTATAATTTATTTCAGATTGTAAGAAAATATCCAGATATTATGAGTAAATGAATTATATTTAACAAGATGCAGGAGAATGTGATTTTTATTTTTTTAGTTACTGCAAAAAAAAGGTATTCTATTAGCAATGTAATTATAAATGTCTGAAAATCAAATTCTATCATTTGCCTTAGCAAAATCTTATTCAAATACGTTTGAATTATAGAGAAAACATTAGCAGAATTTTATTGGAATATGGTTATCTTCCATAACTCTTTATTATCCACTATTACCACACACACTCTTTCACGAAAGAAGAAAATTACTATACACATCACAGATAAGAGCTCAAGATTTTTGGTTAAAATAGGGCAACTTTACTAGTATTATACTTTTGTAGTGGCAAAATGATTTGGGTAAGTTCTTTAGCCAATAATAAAAACAATATGAAATATAATAATATATATTACAAAATGTTATAATTGTTATTTTTAATAACCCCTAATATTTTCTAATATTATCATTCAACAATTAATGTTTTTGTGGAATGCAATGTATTTTTTTATCTCTTGTAATGGGAAAGATTATGTAAAAACATATATTTTATAGGAATCTCTCATGACACTTCAGAATGGAAAAATATTTACACATCTAAACACATCTAAAAGTATAGAACAACCGTGATGATAGCAAACAAAATACTCCTGGTATATTTCATAGAATCATAGAATCATTAGGGTTGGAAAAGACCTTAAAGATCATCAAGTCCAACCATAAGACCCACTGACTATTATCCATTGATGGTTCTACATGTGGGAGGAGAAGAAGTAGCAATGCGTAGCCTGAGAGTGACCAAAAGGGACTTTAGGGAAATTGGGCAGACATTTAGGAACTCAGGCCTGCAGGTCGTATTCTCTTCCATTCTTTCCAGTGAGGGCAGCAATATAGGAAGAAATAAGAGGACATGCTCCATCAACATGTGGCTCTGGGGCTGGTGTCATTGCCACTACTTTGGTTTCTTTGGTAACAGGAAGCCTTACACAGCAGCAGGCATGATGAAATCTAATGGAATCCATCTTTCTCAAAGTGGGAGGAGAGTCCTGGGACAAGAGCAAGCAGGACCCATTGAGAGGACTTTAAACTAGATTCGAGGCGGGAGGGGAGTATCACTGGGGAAGCAGCTTATGGGGTAGGCAATGACCTACCATGCCTCTCAGCTGCCTAACTCCATAGCCTCTGAAGGGTGTCCTAAGCCTGTAGAAGCAAGATGGGAAAACAAGAGAACTTCTGAAAGCCCACATGGTCAAGTTCCAGCTGCCCCAGCTAGAAAGAGAGGCACATTGGATGCCCAACTTAAATGTCTCTATGTAAACGTGCGCAGCATGGGTATAAACAACGGGAATTGGAGATGCAAGTGGGGTTGCAGGGCCATGATTTTGTTGCTATTACTGAGACATAGTGGGACAGCTCTCATTACTGGAACATGGCCATGGATGGCTTCAGGCTTTTCGGGAAGGACAGGCCAAAGAGGTGAGGTGGCAGAGTTGCTCTTTACATGAGAGAGCAACTGGAATGTATGGAGCTCAGCATAGGGGAGGACGAAGCATGGGTCAAGAGCTTGTGGATGAGGATTAAAGTGCAGGACAATAGGGGCGACACTGTCATGGGAGTTTACTACAGACCTCTTGACCAGGGAGAGGAAGTGGATGAGGCCTTCTACAGGCAGCTGCAAGAAGTCTTATGATCCCAGGCCTTGGTCCTCAGGGGGGACTTCAACCACCCTGATGTCTGCTGAGATAATCACACACCTCTCCAGGAGGTTCCTGCAGAGCACTGCAGATAACTGCTTGTTTGTTGCAGGTGGTTGATGAGCCATCAAGGGGAGAGGCACTGCTAGACCTGACACTAACAAACAGAGATGGTCTAGTGCGAAATGTGAAGGTTGGGGGCAGTCTTTGCTGCAGTGATCACGAGATGATAGAATTCACGATCCTGTAAGGAAGAAGCTTGACAAGAAGCAGGATTGTCCCTGGACTTTAAGACAGATTACTTTGACCTCTTCAGGGAGCTCCTTGGAGGAATCCCCTGGTCAAGGGTCCTAGAAGGAAAGGAGGTACAGGAGAGTTGGCTACTATTCAAGCACCACTTCCTCCAAGCTCAGCATGTGTGCATTCCTATGACAAAGAAGTCGGGCAAGGCAGACAGGAGACCTGCGTGGATGGTCAAGGAGCTATTGGGAAAACTCAATGAGAAAACAACACGCACCTCATGTAGAAGAAGGGTCAAACCACATGGGAAGAATATGGGAACATTGTCAGAATGCAGGGATGCAACGAGGAAGTCCAAGGCCCATTTGGAATTAAAGTTAGCGAGAGATGTCAGGGGCAGGAAACAGGAAGGGTTTCTACAAATATATAAACAGCAAGAGGAAGACTAGGGAAAATGCTAGTCCGCTGCTGAATGGGGAGGGTGCCTTGCTGGCGGAAGATGCAGAGAAGGCAGAGTTACTAAATATGTTCTTTGCTTCAGTCTTTACTGCTAAGGCCAGTCCCCATGTACTGAGCTTGGAGACAAGAGAGAGAATCAAGAGAGAGGAGGACTTTCCACTGGTCGGGGAGGATTGGGGTAGGGATTATTTAGGCAAACTAGAGACCCATTAATCTACGGGCCCAGATGGGATGCACCCAAGAGTACTGAGGGAAATGGCAGGGGCTCAGCAGCTCTCCATTATCTTTGAGAGGTCATGGAGGGCGAGGGAGGTTCCACAGGACTGGAAAAAAAGCCAACGTCACTCCAGTCTTCAAAAAAGGCAAGAGGGAGGAGCTGGGAAACTACAGGCTGGTCAGCCTCACCTGCGCCCCTGGAAAGGTGATGGAGCAGCTCATCCTAGAGACCATCTCTAGGCATGTCAAGGAAAAGAAGGTGATCAGGAGTAGTCAGCATGGATTCACCAAGGGAAAGCCATGACAGCTGACAGCTTTCTACGATGAGGTGATCGGCTGGATGGGTGATAGGAGAGCTGTGGATGTTGCCTACATTGACTTCAGCAAAGTTATCGACACACTCTCCCATACATCCTCATAAGAAAGATTAGGAAGTGTGGATTGGGTGAGTGGACTGTGAAGTGGACTGAAGACTGGCTGTATGGTGATAAATGCAGCTGAGTCTGGTTGGAGGCCTGTGGCCAGTGGTGTCCCACAAGGGTCAGTACTGGGCCCGGTGCTCTTCAACTTGTTCATCAATGACTTGAATGAGGGCGCTGAGTGCACCCTCAGCAAGTCTGCAGATGACACCAAACTGGGAGGAATGGCCGACACTCCTGAGGCCGACATTCAGAGAGACCTAGACAGGATGTTCAGTTGGGCAGAGATGATGTTCAACAAGGACAAGAGCAGGGTCCTGCACCTGGGGAGAAATAACCCCAGACACCAGTACAGATTAGGGGTTGACCTGCTGGAATGCAGCTCTGTGGAGAGGGATTTGGGAGCCCTGGTTGATAACAGGTTAACCATGCATCAGCAATGTGCCCTCATGGCCAAGAAGGCCAATGGGATCCTGGCCTGCATCAGGAGGAGTGTTGCCAGCAGGTTGAGGAGGAGATCCTGCCCCTCTCCTCAGCTCTGGTGAGGCCACACCCGGAGTATTGTGTGCAGTTCTGGGCTCCCCAGTGCGAGAGGGATGTGGAGCTTCTAGAGAGGGTCCCGCAGACAGCCACAAAGATGATTAAGGGACTGGAGCATTTGTCATATGAGGAAAGACTAAGTGAGCTGGGCCTGTTTAGTCTGGAGAAAAAAAAGGCTGAGAGGAGATTTGATTAACATGTTTTAAGTATCTGAGGGGTGATTGTAGGGAGGATGGAGCCTGGCTCTTCTCCGTGGTGACAGGACAAGTCAAAATACAGCAAGTTCCACCTCCATATGAGGAAGAACTTCCCTCGCTAGACTGTTCCAATCCTTGACAACTCTTTCTGTGTAGAAATTTTTCCTAATATCTAGCCTGAACCTCCCCTGGTCCAACTTCAGGCCATTTTTTCTTGTCCTATCTGCAGTTATTCTGGAGAAGAGACCAACCCCCGCCTCACTCCAACCTCCTTTTAGGTAGTTGTAGAGAGCAATAAGGTCTCCCCTGAGGCTACTCATCTCCAGACTAAGTAACTGCTGCTTCTCAGAAGGTCTGTGTTCCAGCCACTTCACCAACTTTATTGACCTCATTTGGACATGCTCCAGCATCTCAATATCCCTCTTGTAGTGAGGGGCCCAAAACTGAGCACAGTATTCGAAGTGAGACCTCACCATGGCCTAGTTCAGGGGGACAATCCTGCTGTCTACACTATTCCTGATACAGGCCAGGAGGCTGTTGGCCTTCACCGCCCGGGCACACTGCTGGCTCATGTTCAGTCATCTGTCGATCAACACTTCCAGATTCTTTCCTGACATGCAGCTCTCCAGCCACCCTACCCCAAGATTGTAGCACTGCATGGCGTTGTTGTGACAAAAGTGCAATACTTGGCACTTGGCTTTATTGAATCTCATATCATAGAATCATAGAATCATAGAATACCTAAGGTTGGAAGGGACCTCTAGAGGTCATCTAGTCCAACCCCCCTGCACACGCAGGGACACCTAGAGCACGTGGCACAGGGCTGCATCCAAGCGGGTCTTGAAGATCTCCAGAGAAGGAGACTCCACAACCTCTCTGGGCAGCCTGTTCCAGGGCTCTGTCACCCTCACTGTCGAAAATTTTTTCCTTAAGTTCCTGTGGAACTTTTGATGCTTCAGTTTGTGGCCACTTCCTCTTGTTCTGTCGGTGGCCACCACTGAAAAGAGGCCAGCCCCATCCTCCTCACTCCCTCCCTTGAGGTACTTGTACACACTGATTAGATCCCCTCTCAGCCTTCTCTTCTCCAGGCTGAACGAGCCTAGCTCCCTCAACCTCTTCTCATATGGTGGGTCTCAGCTGATTGATCCATTCTATCCAGATCCCTCTGCAGATCCTTCCTACTCTCAAGCAGATCAACTCTTCTTCCCAGCTTGGTGTCATTTGCAAATTTGCTGAGGGTGCAGAGCACATTACACAGTAGTTTAAAAATATGATGAGAGATGGAAACTCCTTCTTTATGTCTAGAGCTGCTTATAAGCAAGTAGAACATATTTTTATAATAAAACAAATGATTTAACTTTCTAATAATGGCTTCCTTTCTCCAAAATTTGATAAAAGCATTGTGCTAATGAGGGAAAGGTATATGGGAACAAGCTCTTACACATTACAGTTATGGAAAAGTTTCTCTTCTGAATAATTGATAACTGAAAGATCACATTAGATTAATATCATAGACATCTTTTTTATTATTATTTTTGAGTTGTGCTTTCTATTTTTAATTCTATTTTTTTGGAGTGTTTTCTGTATTGGGCTGCCTGGCCTTTCGCACTGATTAGTAAAAACAGGAAACCTTGTTTTCCCTCTGTTTCCAACCATTGTTTGAATCTTCATTGGCAACCCACAGATTTGTAGGACATTATGGCTAATGTCTTGTATTCTGTTGCAAGTGTTTGAATATATATGCAGAAGTGCTGTTCACTATAACTAGATAATTTTCTAGAATCTCTTGCATTCCACAGAGCTCTCTTTTTGTTATCTTTTACTATTTTGCATTTTTTTGGATAACTCTCATTTTGTTATCTCCTGCATATAGTCCTCTAACCTCCATAGGTAACCATATTGCTGGTATAAGCAACTATCTCTGTTTTTGAGATTTGACCAAAATAAAACAGAAACAACATTGGAATGATTTTTGGCATATTTTTCTCTTTTTAATGCACATATTAAATAAATTTATACAAAAAAATTATCTTTGTGATATTGCAATTCATGTTTTAATTTATTTCAATGAAACCTTATTTTATATACAGCAATTGAAAAATAAAATAAAATAAAATAAAATAAAATAAAATAAAATAAATAAAATAAAATAAAATAAAATAAAATAAAATAAAATAAAACTAATGTGGTTGCACAGCCTTAGAATTTGTCAACTCTGATGGGTCTGGGGAACTTGAGGATTTTTTTATGTCCCAGACCAATCGGCTCAGCTGCTTTAGTCTCCTGTCCCCAGGTCTACCCAGCAGCGAGGGTGAGCACGTATTCCTAACACAGACTCACAAGCATGAACACACACACATGCGCTACGTTAATGCAGCCAACAACACAGTGACTTCAGCAGTACCCACATAAGCACACATAGGCAGCAAAAGTGCAGCAGCTCTAATCCTGCTTCTTCCCTCTGGGCATTCAGGACTGAAGTTCACCAGTGGAATATACTCTCACATGCACACACATACCTATATATTTGGATGTCTCTAGAAGCTGGTCTATCCATTACTTGTGATCCAAACCCTGGTTTCCTCCAGTTGCTGGCACTTGGACCCTTTTACCTCTCTTTTCCTCACTTGTTCTTCCTTGTTCTACCTTGACCTCTCTCTTCTCCCTACATTTGGTCCTTCCTGTATATATTCCATAATACTCTTTGCCCAACTCCTCATGCATCCCATAATGAATCTTATACCAGTTGAGTTAAAAATGTGTACAGTCTGCAGTGCATTTGGTGGAGTTTCTTTTGTTGACACCTCTAACTGGCTTTCTTACTATACATGATGGGTTAATTTCATAGGAACAGCAAGCTCTAATTTTCTCTAATTTATAACATATTAACTTGCTTCGATTCTAGCACTTACCATTACTCCTCTGGTACTAGTTGAGTCTCTATGCTTCATTTTTTTTTTTATTTTCGGTCAAATAATCAAGATATTTGGTATGTTCAAAAGAGTGCTCATGATACATATAAGTCTCCAGGATGCTTTGATGATACTGGCCATTAATTTGAAGTTTGGGGTGGGTGGGATTTCAAAGTTTATATAAAGAACATTTTCTAGTAAAGCATACTATCATACTAATAGCATTGACAGTGAAATAAAAAGATAGCATTATAGAAGTTTGTTTCTTCATCTTTTTTTTTTTAATGTATATATTGGAATGACAGGTAGCCCAAAGCCATTCTGCAGTATGACAACTTGAGAAGTCCTGTAATAAACTGATCATTATTTCAACAAAAAGTCTGTTGTTAATAGACTTTCTGGTAGCAGCAATATGAGACAACTGTTCTGTTTATTTTTAAAGGCCTAATAAACAATGTTCAGCAAATGGAAAGTCAGGCTTGTCATGTCTGAAAGTATGGATAAAGTAATATATTTTCCCCTCCTTTCTTGCATGAGGAAATATTCTAAAAAGAGTTTAATAGCTTGGGCTTACTTTAGCATCTTTAAAGTTTGAGGACTTAAACATTCTCAACAATGACAGTGAACCTAGGACAGAGTACACTTGTTTAGGCCAATAACATGATAAATTATTTTAATCCTCCTGTATGCTTATTTTTATTTATTTTCTTCCTATCCTTAAATGAGTTTTCTGTCACAGGCTAAAAAATATATATATCTAAAGCTTCCTTTGGACTCTCTCACACATGCTTCTCTTATGTGGTGCTAAATTAGTCCATCAAATTGCTACTTCCACCTCCTAGCCATGCTTCCAGGGCTCCAGAGATAGTACAGTGGTGTATTTGGATGGATGACAGTCAAGGGCTGGAAAATAAACCAAATAGAGTTAAATTATCTGAAGGGAAAACAAAGCCAAAACAAATATGTAAAGCATGAAGGGGAGAAAGGGAACAGAAGAAAAAATTTAAAAAATTACCATCTTGACTCACCGCCTTCTTCAAATGTTCATTCCTGAAGTTCAAAACAATAGGCAATTTTACATATATACATATATGTATATATACATGGGCACACAGACATTTAGTTTTCTACACTACACCAACTGCTCTGATTAGGGCACCAATATAGTTGCTTAAACAAAGCCCAAGGCTTTATAAGGTGTCATAAGGTATTCTATTTGTCTCCTTCTGCCTCTCCAGGTTGGTATAAGACTTCTTGTGAGGCGATGAGGCAAAACTCTTCTTGGTGGTGGCCACTGATATGACAAGGAGTAGTGGGTACAAGCTGAAACACAGGAAATTCCATCGCCATGTGAGGAAGAATTTCTTTCCTGTGAGAGTGACAGAGCCCTGGAACAGGCTGCCCAGAGAGGCTGTGGAGTCTCCTGCTCTGGAGATCTTCCAAACCCCCCTGGATGCCACCCTGTGCCACATACTCTGGGTGTCCCTGCTGGAGCAGGAAGGTTGGACTAGATGATCTTTAGAGGTCCCTTCCAACCTCTACCATTCTGGGATTCTGGGATTCTGTGAATATGGCTTTGATAATCTACAGTGTGTGATGTTTTATAGCTGTGATTAAATAGTTGAAATGAGCACCTTATTTCCATTGAATTTTAAAGAGCATGGAATTTATCAGAGTTTTACCCTGATTATAAACATGTAGATTTAGTTGCCTTAATCTGCAAGATGAATTATTTTGTCAATTTTAGAAGTGATTAGTGATTAAAAAAATACACAACAGCATTTCATTCTAAAAAGGAAAAAAAATGCTATCATCCTTAAACAATTCAAACTATAGTCAATAAAATATAAGAATCAAATATTGGCAATCTGGTAGGAAATAAAACTGTTGTTCCGTAGGTTTTCTCCAGTGAACTGATTGACAGTGGTTGTTATTTTCCAAATCCATATGTTCTTTATGTGTCCTCTGGTCTACTTGTTGCATAACCTGAAGTCTGGAGAATGCTTTTGGAATCAGAAGTGCATTTGTATGCTTATATCTGGCTCTGTATGAAGTATGGGGTGAAAAGATATGCAGAATACATGCAGAATTAAATAGCTTAGATTTATGTATTTGGATTTGGGTGTGGATTTTCTGTTCTTTTGATTCTTATTTTTTTTCGTAAAGAAGTAGGAGGTAATACCCCAACCATTATGGACAAAAATAAATTGACTATAGAAATTACTAAACTATGAAGTGATTGGTAGAGTTGGGACTATCATCAGGCTTGGAATGTGACAGTGTGACACCAGGATCATTAATCTATCATCTGAACTGCTGCTATTTTGAAAATATTACTCAAATCCTTTTCCTATTTTCTGAAGGCTCATTTCATCATCAATAACAAGCCCTGACCCACACTCAAATCTCAGATTATGCATCGCAGAACATTCAAGGCAGTTCTATGAAGAGATTGGGAGGAAACTGTTGCCATCAGGCCTGGTATGGCACCAGCACAGATGATACTAGGATGCTTGATCCATCCATCTGGGTGCTCCTTCATAGACAATGACAGATTATAAATTAACTATTACTACATGGGAAAAAAAGGTCTAGGAGATATTGCAGACAACTGATAACACAAGATGATTGCCCAAGAATGGCAGAAAGAAAAACAAAAGAAGGTAAGAGAAGAAAAGAAAAAGAAAGAACAAGAAAGAAAAAGAGAAAAGATATTATAAGATACTATACCAGATACGATAAGAAAGGAATAGAGAACAAAAAGAAAACATAGTCATGCCACTTGTATACATTCATGAGCTGTCTGTGCTTTCTAGCCTCTGTCCCAGAAGGATATCAAAAAGGGTTCTTCAGATAACCACTGATAACTATACAGAGATAGTCTGGACAGAACCAGGAGTGTTCTGCTTGGAGATGATGAGTTGGGGAGATACGATATTATCGTATGTAGAAAAGAATTGCAGGAAATACTCATTTGCTAATTATAAAAGTACAAAAGTAGAGGGAAATAAATCAGGCAAAAGCTTTTTTTTTAAAAAAAGGTACTATTTTTTCTAAGGCATATTTAATTCATGAGACTTGTTGCTACTGTATGCTGTGAAGAGCAACATATAAAGAATGTTCTCAAAGGATTATGAAAATTAGGAGCCTTCAAAAGCTTCTAATATGCTGATTGCTGTGCACTAAGATACATTTTTTCCTCTTTTACAAACTCTGTCCTTATTTAAGACTATCAATGTTCTAATTCACGCATGGAATCAAACATTAATTAATAAGATGCATCTTATTAAGGTTAATATTAATAATATTAACAAGATGCATTAAAAATAGCCTGCCTGGCTAATATTCGTATATATCTGAAACAAGGTAAAACAGCCTTATTTTGTTGAGCCAGGAAAATGGTGTTTCTAGAAAACCTGAATTAATTTGATCCAACTTCTTTTTTTTTTTTTTTTTTAAGCATCAAACCACCAAATATTTGCAATATGCCATGTATTCATGCAGTAATATTTTAGGAGATACGATATGAAGCGTTACTATATACATACACAAGAAGCATATCTATTACTACTCCCAGACTGGAATTTTGCACTAATTGTTAAATTGAATGATATTTTATTACATTTAAAATAATTCTAATGTAATTAGCTAAAGCAAGCAACAATGCAGTTGATGGATGGAAGACATAATCAGATATGTACACTCACTGCAAATTGGATATAAACACATTAAGGGGATTGGCATCAGTGCTACACTTGCCACCTTGTTTCTGGTTCAGAGATAAAAGTCCTGGTAGAAAAGGAGTTCTGAGATAGGTCAAATGTGTGATTTGTCCCTATTTAGCTGCTGTCTGGCAGAAGCCATTTATGTTTCTAAAATATTGCCCCTAGCAAACAGATGGGGTTTCTTCTACATTGCAAATCCAACCTTATTTGAAGTGAATCTTAAACTAATAAAAAGACATGTTTTTTACACCACAGACCTGTAATGTTGACCTCATATGCAAGTAGAAAGACATGTTCTTTCATATCATTCATTTCACCATCAAAGAGAGACTAAATACTCTAGCAAATAAAATTTACTTACATATTCTTGCCACTCACAATTTCCTGCCCTGACAAATCAGTCTATCCAGTTATGGGTTTATCAGGGAAATGAGGAAAATTACAGTGCCATAAAAGAAAAGATGCAGTATCTATCTTAAATGTATTGCAGGAGGGGAGTGAAATATTTAGATGTCTCGTAGCCTTCAGACCAGCAAGTGCATGACATATAGTCCATTTTTATATACTGAGAAATACCATCAATATTATACTGTCTTCTTCCTTTTTTCCTTAAGACTACAGTGTTTTCCATTCAGATCCTTTGAAAGTTCTGGAGTTTGAGAATGCCCTTAAACCTTCAATTAGTTTAGTCAGCAGAATCTAAATCTGATCAGGTTTAGTGAGGTTATCTATACTGTTGAACTCTTTCTAAATGTAATTCCAGACAGCAATTAGTAAAACATTATTTGGAGAACTTGGAGAAGCAAGCTAGCGTTTTGGGCCTGCAAGTCCCTTCTTACATCTTAGGTGCTCTATTTTTTCATGCTGCATATACATATAAGTATATATATATATTTATACCCACATATATATAGCATATTACAATGTTTGAGAAGTAAAAAAAAACAGAATCTTGAGTCTTGATTTTGTTTCTATCAACCTATGTACAGGCCTTAAAACACTTTTATCATTTAAAGCTTAAACTGAGCAATTCTTTGAAAGAAGAAGACCTTTGAAAGAACTGAAAGAATCTTTTAGATTAAATTCTTCATAGTTAAACATTAACTGACTATTAGGAATAAAAAAGCATTATCTTCAAATATCTCACATCCTCTGATTGTCAGTAGGACAAAAGGTAGTGATCTTCTTTAGAATAGAAATAGTAAATGTCGCAAAGATTTCCTTTCCTCTCTTTGATTAACGTGGAGAAGTTACCTATTCTGTTTAGAAGTGGATGACCCACTGCTTCATAGCTTATCAACCCCCTTCCTCAAAATGATTCAACTTATTCCACTAGAAATGGAAATCTTTAGTTTATGCACATAACCTGTATTTAAGCAAAAATGGCTTATGGGAATATTTAACACCAATGCTTCATTCAGTTCCTTGACTGTAGAACTCCTTTATGATCTTGCTACTAATCATCAAAACCCTTGACTAGCTTTAGTGCTAATTGCACGTGAGATCATTTTCCAATCCATGGTCTATGCTGCCGAGAGATACTGTGCTAATGGGGTTCAAGTTGAAATGCAGCTTAAATCTAAGTTCAAGAAAATTTTTAATGAGCCTTTTAGTATCAGATTCTTATTTCAGGAGTGCAGTTCAAGACTGAATAACTTCACACTATAAGAGAAGCTTGATTTTTCTATGTAATAAATTAAGTAGATAGATAAGAATCAGTAAATACTGAATGTTGCTAAAATCTCAGGACAGCATTCATGCTTTATGAACAATTCTTTTACACTGGTATTGTGTAGCTGTTCTCACCACACAAGACAATTTCTTAGGGAGTTTGCAGCACATATCATTTTGTGATATGAGTGTGCTACAAGTCACCAGTGCACTAGCAATAGAAATGGATGACGACTTCAGATGTCTGTAATTCAGAAGTTCAATAAAGGTGCAAAGGGTTCCATTATGTCATTTCATGTACAAATAAGTAAGAAAAAAAAGATATAGGTCTTTACTGTTATGGTCCTCTTAGCAACACCAGTTATTGATGGAAAGAATGCCAACAGGAATTAGATTGTGTTGCTTTAAGTTCAAAAAAACTTCATTTAGATGTTACTGGCCTCATCATAATCCGAAAGAAGCTTATGTCATACAAAAGGAAATAGAATTGATTAGAAAACATCTAACAGGATTGGGATGTTAAATTAAATAAAGTAAAAGCACAATACAAGCAATTGAATCTCCTGTAGTCAAATTATATTTGCTGTATCATTTTAGAATCTTTACTCAACATGAAGGAGGGAATCCTCTGTTTAATAAATGAGCTGTATCACTAAATGAGAGCCAGCAATCACTTAGAGGTCTAAAAGAATCATAAACAATTTAACAAACTTTTGGGTACTCTAATTGCTTGTGTGTTTCCTTTATAATCACTTTGTAATATGGTTCCTTTTTTTTTTTTTCAAGTGTCTGAGCATTGTGTACATTCTCCTGGGAAATCTGAAGACAAATTAAATTTTCAATTATACAAACATCTGTGTCAGAAAAACTTAAGTTATATGATAATAAAGGACTTAAGATTTAGTGTTCGTGACCAATGCAGATTTGCCTTGTAAGCCTTCTCCTATCATATACATTAAATAACTCTACAAATTAATTGATTTTGCCTACTGAAAATAAAATGGCAAGTACAAGTGATATTTCCAAATACAAAATGATAGCATTCAAATATTCCAAATATTCCAGACACAATAAAAACACAAATTACATAGCTTCATTTCTCCTGAAGAACTGTTGTTAGAAGCTATAATTAACATGATCAAAACTCCACATCATTACAAAAGTTTTGTTTAGAAACAAAGTCAAATGGTTCCGTTTTTAAAAGAAATGTACAAACCACCAGGATTTTGTTTAGAAGATAAAAGACTGAGAGACAGAAGAAATGTGATTCAATGATAAACTACATGGCCAGAGTTATGAACACCTTAACACAAAATATTCATAGCTTTCCAGTTTTTATGTATGATTCAGATATGATGTATAATGGGGGGGATTGGAAGAGAGGGGTATTACAGTCTTATCACAGAAATAATGCCTCGGATGTAAAATTAAGCTTTTTTTTTTTTTTTTTTTTTTTTAACCCCATGGACAAGTCAATGTTACAAAGTGAGACCATATAGAGTAAGAGGTTTCTTTTGCATTGCTTGATTTTACTGTTTGAGATACAACAAAAGAAATCATAGTCTATTACTGACTAGAAGTTAAAAGATGATAACAAAAAAGGAGACTGAAGGGAATTAAAAATATTTCCAGCTTAAAGATCTAAAATTGCCACACATGTAGATTCCTAACAGTGGACTTCTTGGAGCCTACTAGGCATTACTGGGACTAACCACATTTTTCTGCTAAGTAGATGCCGTATTACTGAGTGAAGAAAGAAACTTGAAATTACCTTTGATGAAAGAAACTTTGAATTGTTTTTAAGTTTAAGGGAAATTCAGGCAATCAATATTCATCTATGATTCCTACAGGTGTTGAAATTTGGGTACTGCATTCTCCTACATAGTATATTAGAATCTAAGCACACTAGTTTTTAATAATTCCTTAGATTATGAGTAGTGAATAATGACATAGTTATGGTTTGAGCTGTATGTATCAAGTAATGTAGCATTCTGTTAATCAAATAATGACTTCCTGATTTAATTCTGAATACAGAGGAAAGACCTAAGTCTGGTGGGGGGGAGTGAAGATAAGATATAAAACAAAAAATATATACATTTTATTCCTTTCAAGTGGAATAGACCGAATGACATTTTGAAGTTTGTTTAAAAATAAAGAAAAAAAAAATCAAATTTTCAAATTTAAAGAATAAATGAAAACTCTCTGTGCATAAATCAAGCTATTTGTTCAATATAAAGGAATTCCCAGACAGTTTAATTCTTTCTACCAGTGGAAAATACAAACAAGTTAGTCTGATAATTCATTATTCTGTTTTCATTGTTTTCATTTTTTGAAGTCTAAAAATATGTCATTTGGAGAAGGTAAATTGGATTCAATAAATTTAAGGGGAAATATTTTTGCATAATAATCAAAAGATTTTCCTGCAGACTGCTCACATTTAGCTTGGGCACCTCTCTGGGCTGTAGAGATAGTTCTGGCTGACATAGGCAGGGTCCTGCTTCCCAAAAAACTCTGTGGCCTCCAAGTAGCATTTCAGGTCATCTGAGCACTATGAAGATAGATCTCTAGTTGTTCATATGATAATAGAAACAAGTACACATTTTACATTTTGTTTGCACATCTCATTATGTTACTGAAGTGACCTTCACATTTAGCAGAAAAGCTTACATTTTAAGTATATGGTTATATGATGCTCTTTTCATTTCCTGGCAAGGACAAGTCATTAATCTGTCATTTAGCCTGCTAGTCTGAAGTCTGTTGTGTGGAGCCCCACATACATGGAGTCCCAATACAGGGGCCACCTGTCAATCAACCTGTCCCCTGCGCGACCTTTCATCATCGGCGCATGCACAGACGCGTCTTGGGGACAGGTTATGTGCCGGGGCCCACATGTAGAACTACCTAGAACCCCGAGGGCGGGGGCTGAGGACCCCAAAGGTGGGGGCCA
Source organism: Crypturellus undulatus (assembly GCA_013389825.1). Lineage (NCBI taxonomy): Eukaryota > Metazoa > Chordata > Aves > Tinamiformes > Tinamidae > Crypturellus > Crypturellus undulatus. The sequence continues at coordinate 28,333 of VWPW01018064.1, forward strand.
GGAGCGGCTTGCCGCTCCTGGCCGCCCGCCCAGCAACGGGGTCCCAGCCAATCCCCCTCGGCTCCCTCCTTTCCTCCGCCCTTTCTCCTCCCATTTTCCCTCCCCTCCAAAAGGTTATATAAGTTGTGTACCCCAATAAAGTTTGGCTTTTCCCCCGTGGATTAGACTTTGTGTCTGATTCATTGAGAGGACGCTTGCTACCCGATAGGCCTTAGGGTAGCTCCTCGGCTTCAAAGATCGCGCCAGCTACGTGAGGGCTCCTAGGGATCTGTGATCACGTTGACTGGGATCCACCCCTCTGGAGGCCAGGCCCAGCAGATAACACCTAGCCGGGACCTGAGAGGCGGCTCCTGTCGGTTCGCTCCCTCGGCAACGAGAGCGGTAAGGGTCACCCCAGGGAAGGTGGGCTGGGAGGAGGAATAAAGCTGTGGGCCCGGGAGGGGGATAAAAAGACCATGCACCCCCGTGTACCCAGGGGACCCGAAAGACATCAGGGCTAGGTCACGTCGTGCCCCCGCGTCGGTCACTTTTTATTTTAGTTTACTTTAAGTTGCCCTGGGAGTCCGTGGGCGGGTCCCAGGTGGGTTGGGGATTTGTAGGGGTTTCTGTTGTTTTGCGTTTATTTCCCTACACTGTTGAGACTCAGATTTCTCCATAACATAAACTAAAAATACACAGTATCAACATCAATACCATAGTTTAATGCTGAGTGACAAGAGATCATTGGAACTGGCATAGAAGCAGTCAGTTAGGAAATGCTAGGTGAAAATATCTAAACAGTAGTTCTAATGTATACAGAAAGTACATTTAAGCAAATTTCATATTCAAATTTAAGACAGCTTTAAATCCTCTCCCCTCTCCCCTCTCCCCTCTCCCCTCTC
>VWPW01018064.1:29343-167927 GCA_013389825.1 Crypturellus undulatus
CCCCTCTCCCCTCTCCCCGAATGAGAAGTTTCTTTCATTTACATATAGATGAAAGACAGTCACAGCTCCTGCCAAAACTTAAGATCATGCATGTAAATATATTTATATTCAGAGATTAGCACAGGTATAAACATAGCATGTTTCGGTTCCAGTCCTCTTCCTGTGTACTAGGAAGGTCTATGTAATTATGGATTGCAGAGTCCTGTCTGAAAGTGCTTACTAGCTGCACTCTTTAGTACGTTGGGATATACAAGGTCCAGTGAGTCTGAAAGAATATGTTCTAGATACTCCTGTAGCTGTGATTATGAGCATTAAGTCTTCATAATTAGCATCCTCTTGAACGTGATCTTGTGCTGTGTTCATGAGACAGAATGCTACAACCATAATTGCCTTCTATTATCCCTTAGCGATATCTATACACTGTATTAAGAGCCTTAGCTATGCCTGAAAAATGGAAGATAATTCTAAAATAAATAGCCCCCCCGATGTTGCATTAAATAGTGTAACATGAAAGCAGATCATGACCTGCACTTTTCCTTGCACATATTCCAATAACTAACAAAATAGACACAAGATTATTATGGAAAAAATAGGTATGATCTTCTGCTTATGATTCCTTTATAAAGGTGGCAGGTGAAGATGAACAGCAAAGAGGAATGACATCTCTGCAGGGTAATTGCAGCAGTTGGAAAGTTTTTCCTCTTTCACTGCAATCCTTTTCATTTGTTATTTGCTACCAGATCATATTAGACTATTAATAATAATGACGAAAAAATTACTTAGAATAATTGCTGTTCTTTGGACATTAATATTGTGTTTGCATAATAAATGCAAGTAAATAAAACAATTCAAGGACCTCCCTTTGCTACCAAGGTCAGATGAAATGGTCCAGTTCATGTCCCTAGGACAGGGTGCCAAGACTCAAACTTGAAGTTGTCCAAGTAGTCTGGGACCTGGGCATTTCCCTGGGCATTTTCTTGTGTCCATACGGTAAAGCACTTGAAGCATTTTCTAATTTAGTAAAATACCTGGAGGCCTTTCTGGTTACTTAACAGAATGCTCTTAACATGCTATACATGAACTATTTTATGACATAAGAAATGCTGAAACAAAGCATGAGGACTGAGTTAGGAAGAGGGATGGAGACCTGGTGTAGAGTCATTAACCTTGCCTACAAGAACTACTGCTTTGTCAGAGTCCAAATTATGCCATTCCAGAAAGGATCTGGATCTGGTGAGTGGTTTAGTGTGCAACGAGTGTGAACAATGGAACAGGAGGACAAGGTTTTGAAAGCAGAAGTCCAAACTGATGATGTGGATAACTTCGACTTCACCAAGGCTTTTGACACCGTCCCTCACAACATCCTCCTAGACAAGCTCTGGAGGTGTNAAAGCAGAAATCCAAACTGATGATGTGGATAAACCTGCTGATAGAGGTCTAGACACAGGTTGCTAAGACTTTTGAATTCTACATACCCGTAATAGTCATACTGACTTTGATGAAGTCGCATGTAGTCATATATAGGCTCTTTCTTTTTTTATATATATTCATATTTTCCTGATTCAAAAGCAGTAAGCAAACTGATGTGTGATTAATGGAAGCACACATATGGGCAGTTGAATATATCTAGCTATATCCAACAAATCCAACTCCCTTTCAAGTTTGATTTGTTCAATATTTATTGAATTTATTCATTATTTAGGAGTGATAAAAACAATAAATAAATAAATCTTCAGCTTACAAAAGCATTACATAGATATGTCCATGTACTGATGACCTGCTAATTAATGTTTTTCCCAGCAGTATCTGAAGATTCTGTCTTATTTTTTGATACAGAATAATAAAAAAAAGAAAATTGCAGTCCATCTTCCTATGAGTTTTCCACTGGACATCACTGAGAATGGTTTGGAGGTTGATTAACCACATTTGTAAAATATGCAAATGTCTATTTAGTTTTGTTGTGTCAGAGACATCCAGGCATCTCCTTTTTTTTTTTTTTTTCTCTTTTAATGCCACTATTGATTATAGACTGCATTTTTTGATGACCACCTTGGAAGGTCTTCACCAAGTTGCTTTATTGCTTAATTTCTTCCTCCCCCGATGTTCTAATTTTGTTACAGTTAACAGATTGACTTCAGTCTGAGTCTCATTGTGAATATGCTGTGAAACAGGGAAAAGCCTTTATGTGATATATATAGTCTCCTCCAGGAATTGAACTGTGTGCTTCACAAAGTACTTCTGAAGTTAGGTTGCAACCAGACTGTTTATGAGACAGACAGGCACTACTGTGGGTGATGACATCTGAACATTTCACAGTGATGAGACCAAAAATGACTTCTGATCTCAGAAATCTTTATTATGAAAGCTTTTGACAGGCACTCAGTAAGGACTGAAGAATGTGGGTATAGTCTCCCTCCCTTCGCTCCCTTCGCTCCCTTCGCTCCCTATTTGTCTTCCTACTCTTCAGCTGAGCTATCCTCTCCAGTGGAAGCTGCTGTGCAATATGAGAATGAAATATTATGTACCATTTGAATATCCTGTTGGTCCAAAATATGAAATAATTTATCATCACATAGTCTTCCAGCAGCCCTGGCCAGCCCTACCTTGACTTGACATCCATCTCTTATTTGGCATTTTTAATGGAGAAAATATTCACTTCTAGGCCTTTTCTCAACTCTGATCAGGTGCGGAAAAGACACATGGCACTATGATTTCCTGGGGAGCAGGAGAATGGAGTGGAGGCCTTTACCTCTTTTTTTATTATTATTGTTTTTATTTTTTAAGAAACACTTTAATATGACCAATATATGAACAGCTAATAATGACTTTGTTTCTTCATTAGGCACTGTGATTTGTTTTCTTCCTAACAGTGCAGGAAATCATAATCTATTTTTTAGTTCATAATAATTATTCTCAGAAAAAGTTGATGTCTTGAAAAAATCTCATAAGCATAACTAAAATCTTTCTAGTGTTGTGGAGAGCCTGCAATAACAACTCTATAACCTCTCCCTATTACTTTTCTTCTAAGAGCTATTATGACTCTTAAGAGGACCAGAGTCATGGTTTAGGTAGAAGTCTGCAAGGGACCTCAAATGAGCTGAACATTTCTCCAATTTATCCCAATTTCCTTTTTTTTTTTTTTTTTTTTTTAAGACTCAAAAATAAAATCTCTTTCTGCAGCTCTCAGGCCTCTTTCTCTTTTCACAGTAATCCTTTTTTTCTTTCTGTGCATCACTGTCATTAAGTATTGATTCCAGCATTATAATTTTAAATGGTGAATTCTAATTAATGGTTAAATGATTTCCAGGCTAGTTTATTTTATTATTCAAAGATGCACTGAACTGAAAAAAAAAAAAAAAAAAGAGAGAGAAAGAGAGAGAAAAGCAACAAGCAAATACCAAAAGAACAAAAAAAGAAATCAACCAAACCCAGCTAGCAGGATTCCACATACAGATACACCTTTGAGACTGGATGTCTGAATTCACTAAAAACTCTTTTAATTCTTACTGGTTAAATTATTTTTTACAAATAATAAATCCACCAAAAGTAGATTGCTGGGAATATTAAAACAGCATGTTACTCTTTTAAATTAAAGAATGCTTTCCGTCTTAAAGAAACTGAGGAAAGAGCAAAAATTGCAATGAGAATATGTTTTATAAAGGAAGATGAATCTAAACATTCTAAACATTTTGAGAATGCTTGACATTCTTATGCATCATAGTAAATAATTATGAAAATTATTGAATTATTATTCATCTTTTCATACAATTAAATGAATTACACATTCATTAGAGTTCATTAGAATTTAAGGATCTGATATTTCCAGAAGATTACAGAAAAGTAAATCTATAACAGTCCATGAAAATATCTTTTTTCAACCTCACTTAAGAAGGAAGACATAACAAAAGTGCCCAAATGACCCATAGTGCATGATAATTCTTGCTTTCAAAAGAATATGTTATAAGAATATGCTATTTCTAGCAATTGGACTAAATCAATGAAGTATGACGCCCTGAAACATAATATCTTCTTTCTTCACCTGAAAATGCTTGGACAAAGAAAAATATCTGATAGAATAGAATACTCCCAATTATAGTAGAATATCACTTATGGTATAACACTTAGCAATACATTTTGACCTGTGGCAGAGTACCTGCGTGAGTATGTAAGTAGCTAAAGATGCTGAAAAAGCGCATTTCACTGTGGAGCTAACTTTTCAAAGCAATAATAATAATAATATACCGAGTCTTATTGGATAAAGAATCTATCCAACTGAGCCTCTACTGATTGTTTAAATTGTTAAACAAACTGATTCATTTTACAGGACATTAAAAACAACAACAATCAACCCCCCAAAATAGTCAGCTAAAGAAGCAACCAAAATATCAGGTGAGCTCATTATTATAAATTATTGCATTGATGAATCAAACTAATGAATACAATTAAAGAATCATCTAAAAATAGTATTTTAAATAAAAGTTCAATGCAGGGATATGAAGGTACAAGTTCTTGAACCTTGGCAACTGTAACTTAGAGAAGCAATGCCATCATTTCTGTATAAGGGAAATAAGAATAAGAATAAAAATAAAAGAATAAATAAGAATAAATAAGAATAAGAATACCCAGAGCAGTCCCCCTGGCTCCCTATGTATGATTTTGAATCCCATCTACTAACTGGAAATTAATTATACTATAGCAGAATTCTAATCATGAGCTTCACCAAAAAATACTGCAGATCTCTTCTTAATAGAAAATATTTGGCATAGAGAATGGGAAAATGGAATAGGAGTTATGTCAAAAGGAAATCTTTATCCGTGCAAACTGCCTTACACTTTTTGAAATTGATTATCTACAATGAAGCTCCAGAAAATTTCCTGATAGCTTCACTTGTGTATTTTAATCTTGATTAAAAATTATTCCCATAATACATGTAAAAACTTCACTTAGCCATTAATTTCATGCTTGAGGAACTAAACGATCACTGTCCTTCTCCATCTATGTTATGTAAAACTAGCACAGTGGCACAAATAATGCATGTAAGTGACTATAAAAAAAACTAGCCAAGAATCGCAGACTCTTTGGAGTTTATAAACTGTAATTTCTGACACATCAAAAAGAAAGAAAAATATGAAAATAATAGGAGTTTCAAAAGGACTTAGCATTGAAGACAGTCTTAATAAAAAACTTAGAAGGAGAAATGCAAAAATGCTTTGAAAAACGAACCCACACCCATTTTTCATTTTCTGAAGACCCAACTCTTTGCATAAATGCCATGCACAGCAAGCCATGACCCACTCCCAAATACCAGAAAAACCATGACTCACTCCCAAATCTCAGACCATTCACTGCAGAACACGAACTTAAGCCAGTGTTACAAACTGACTGGGAAGAAGCCTCTGCTGACAGGCCTGGTATGGGCACCAGTATAGATAATACCAGGTTGCTCAACCATCTTTTGGTGCTCCCTTGCCTGCCAGGGTCAATATCTGGACTCCTCGGTCCTCCTGACTGCAGAAGCTTATTTGACATATGTCGTATGGTCAGATCAAAAGGTTTAATTTATTGCCCCCATTTACACTATGGAGATTGAGAGTAGGGTACCACTGAATAGCTCTGATCACTTCATTTGCATCACTTTTTGTCCCTATTCCTGTTTCTTGTTGCACACACACCCCTTCCTCATGCTGCTCTTTTACCTCCCTTTCTCTGTCACTGTCTCCTTCCAAATAAATAACTTGCCTCAATTATTTTCTCCCCACTGGTCCCAGATGAAGATGCCCGTCGCTGGCCGTCCCAGCGAGGCGTCCATGGGCCACGTGATCTTTTTCCGTCCTCTGCACTGTGGCACCGGATTTCCTTTCCACCCCCAAGGGGCAAGGCTCCCTCTTGTAACTCTCGGAGGAGTAGCTGCGAGGGGGCTGCAGCTACTGATGATCTCCTTCCTGATCCTCAGATTCTAGGGTTCCGCGATAGGTGGGTACCCGTAGGGTGCATACCCGGACGCCGACAGTAACACACTCGATACGAGCTCCAGTCGACGCCAATTTATTCAGGAAGTAACACAAACTTTTATAACTTTAGGAGAGGGAAGAGAAAAGGGAGGGAACAGGGAGGAGCGAGGGCATGATAGGTGCTATACTAATGTGGTGGTCTCTCCGGACTGGGCAAACCCCGTTGGTGGGCGGACAGTCCTCCAGGGCAGACTGCTCCTGGCCCCCACCACCGGGATTCTAGCAGCTTCTAGAAAGACCTAGGGACTGCTAAGTCAGGGGTCACCGGGACCCACCATGTACAAGATCCTGGTGCGCATGCCCCATTACAGGGTAGCTCTACTCCCCGTTTATGACTCCCAACACCCAGACTTGCTGCATCTATACCCAGAGTATGTCCCAGTTGATATACCCAGGCATTCTTTGTCTTACATGATATCCTGATAGGGTCACTTGGTCCTGCAGGGCTCTACTCCCGCAAAGAACCGCATCTTCTCCTCCAGTTGAGGAATCTGACCAACTCTTCCCATAACACCCCCTGAACCAGCTGCACTATCATCTGGACCCTCCTCATGGAGCTACCTGTAACTTTTCAGCTTCTGGCACTGTTTGTTAGTGGTCATATCCCTCATCTTTTCCTGTTCTATCCGACCATTTTTCACATCCTGTTCACATCCTGTTCCACATCCCCTGGATGTTCCACATCCTGTTATCCTTAAGCCAGAACTGGGTCAGTGATCTAATCATTTACCTGCAGTTTTAATATTAATTTTAATTTGCCATATTGTTTGAAATTGTCAAACTATTCTGTAAAGTTTTCAAAATTCAGAAATCACTACTGTGCAATAGTTTAGCTTAATGGTGTATTTCAAATGTTTACCTGTACCTTGATCTCAGTAGTGAGATAGATTGTAATTAAATAAACATACAAAGCCTATTTAATTCCTGGCATTGATTAAGCGAATTTAGTCCTTCTGTAGATTAGTGTAAGAGCTATATCCTAGTGATAGATGGTATAATGCTGAGCTTTTAAAGCATAAGGTTTCTCTCCAGCAAAAGTAGAAACAACCTGGGAAGCTTCAATTAAGGAAAAAAAAATCACAATACTTTTAAAATTTTGAACTAATTCTAATTTTGAACTAATGATGTTAAGAGGCTTCAAAATGGAGTACAAGAAGTCCAGCAGGACTAAAATCTTCTGGATGCATGCAGATGTGTAAGAAAATTTCTTAAATGGTTGAGTAGCAGGAGATGGGAAGTGCATAAAACAGGAGAGTTACGCTATACTGCTTGATTCTACTTTTCTATCTAGTTCATCTTCCCTAAGTAATTGCTAATAACCACCTTTGGAAACAGAATTCTAGGCCAAAGAAACCATTCTTGCGCTACATTTTTGACATAACCCCAAAGCCACTTAAAGTGCAATCAATTATTAAACAAAAATGAACAAAAAACAAACTGAGTAATCATGTAATCACCCTCAAGAATGACTACCCCAGAGGCTTCTTTTTACCTCTTCAGCCATCTATTTCCTGCTGAGCTTACATCCAAAGATTACAACCTATTCCCAGCTGGGCAGGTAGGTTTTAAATATAATTGTAATACTAGTGTAATTCTTTATTTTTCTTTTAAGTGATCATTATTAATTTAAATATTTAGCAGTATTGAAATAACATATATTCAGGAAAAAAAATCACATCATGTGTAATAGCAGTGCCTTCATGTTGTAGATATTTTGAATATAAAACACCTATTTAACTAAATAAAGTTATTATTTTGAAATATCTTTGTCTCTTCTCAGTTTATTAATAATATTCATTCCGGCCCTTGAATTGTGCCACACATTGCCAATTAACCAGGAAAATGTGTTGCTCTTCAACCATGTGTAAACACAGTAGCTTATTTCCCCACATGCCTGTTCTCTTTCTTCATGTTTCTTAGGGTGCATGTGTGTATATACACATATATATACACATGAACCCTAAAGCTAGATCTCAAAAAAAATATATTTATTCATATAGTCTTAAATAATAATACTTTAGTTATATGTTTATAATTATGAATGACAAATTCAGTCCATCAAAAATACACCAGTGTAAAACAGAGAATGAATATTTTTTAATATGGGGAAAGAGATATTATGTAATGCAAGAAACGATATGGGATCGTTGTTATTAAATCACTTCTTTGTACAATAATTTGCACACAAAACGCTGCAGAGTATTATTTACAAGTAATATATCATGCACAAGGAATTAATTCCCTACATAGCCACTTGAACCACTCAGAAAGAAACTCCTTTACACTGATGACTCATTTGACCTAATTAAAACTTATTTTCCATGACGTAAAGGAAGACAAGGGTGTCTGAAATATCCTAACTTGAAAGTTTGTAACTAGCTTAAAGCAGTTTATAGTCCTGTACCTCTCCTATTAGAACATTTCAATTTCTCTGCTTTTTCCTTAAAGCATAGTTATATTAATGGTTACATATTACTATATCAAATAATGTAAATGTACACCTAATATGTGACAGTTGCTGAGGTGAATTTGATAAATATATTGATAAATGAATTCCCAAAATATGTGACAGTACAGAGGAGAGCAGGTGTTGGTGATTTTTTTGCATTGGGAACAATGAGTGTAGACTGAATTTCTAAATAATAGGAACCAATAATCAAGTCTTTAAATAAGACATTTAGTAATAGAATATGAGAGCTCTTAAAATCAAATACAGATTTTCAAGAACTTGAAATGATATGCTTTGATATATTTTCTAAGAAAAAAAGCATTTAGAATATTTCTTTCTACGTTATCATATCAGTATATCAGCGCTTTGGAAGTTTAAATAAAAAGTTCTTCAGTGAAGCAGTATTCACCTCGTTACTTTGAAGTATCCATAAATAATAAAACATTTCATCAACACAAAAATGTAAGATGAATATTTTTCTTAATCTTGTAACACCTAGATATAGGAAGCATTTAAACTTTCAGTCATGCAATTGTTTTTTTGTTTTGCCTGTTCTTCATCATAACTCTAGTGTGGATGGATTGCATTTTTTTCACTCTAAAGTGGATATGATGGCTTTTGACAAAAGGTTATATTCATTTGAATAGTAATGAAAGTAATTTAGATTCAGACATCCAAAACAGTGAAAGCAGCTTTTAAAGCAATAGGAATTCATTTCCTGGATGGCACAGAAAGTTGCATTTGTAAGACTTACAAAGACTGTCATTTTTTCTTTTGTAAACAAATTACACAAGACAAATGACTAGCAGTAATATATACTCTCAAAAAAAGATGCATCCAGTTTTTCTGGATCCCTTAAAGGTTGATATTGCAGCTGCTGTGATTTGACAGTAGCAGCACAAGCAGTGTTCAAATTAACAGGAAGGGCGAGGGAGGGGGCAGAGGGACTACAGGAGGATCCGTTTGCCGGAAATTGCAAAGTCTGACTGTTCAAACTATTAGTGAAAAAAGACAGTCGTAAATACATACTAATTCCTTAAAACATATATATTTTTGAGTATTTACAGTTCTTACTTACCTGTTGCATTTGGAAGGTTTTTTGTGATTTCCTCTTTTTGCAGAATGAGCGAATATCAGCTTTCATTTTTAATTTCTGTCCCTGTAACTGTTATAACACACACAAATAACCAAAATTGATCCTTCTTTCAATCAGTCTTACTGTGAATGTTCTACGGTGTTCATATAAATAAAAATTAATTAGGTCAGAGAAAAAAGCTAACTTTATAACTTGCTGATTATGACACTAACAAGGATTTGGAAGATGCAAATTTAGAGTAATTGTTCCAAATCAGAGCAGGGAGATGAATCTGTGAGATGAATCTCCATGTCTCAGGTGAGTCACATTCACACACTTGGGTTAACGATGCTCTAGGTAAGTTCCTCTTTCCCACCACGCTGGCCAAAAACTGGAAAATATTTCAGAGATTTTTTTTTTTCCTAGAATTTTCCTGGAAAAGTTTCATGGAATATATTCTATGTTTTGATAAGATACCCTATGCTACTGCAAAATGAAAATGAATGAAATGAAAATTTCTGACCAACCCTTTAAATTTCATCTCATCCTTCCTTATAAGACCAGGATATTCAAGAACATGACACCACTATAGAAAATACACAATATTATGAACTCTTCATGTAGCAAATTCTTTATTGATACTCAGAATGAAAATACGCATAACTGATATTTTATCATGGCTTGTCAATTTTTCTGAAAAAAAAAAAAAAACAGGCACAATATCCCCAGTGACCCTTTTATTTAACCTTTTAGAGTATATCTTTGGTTCAGCCTGGTGCTTATTAGACTACTAGACTGCCACCGCAAACTAGGCTAGAATGTCACATGAAGAATTTTTGCTTCAAGCTTTGGTATGCATACCCACTATAAGGAATGCAAAAAAAATGCTGTTATCTTTTATGAAAAGATCATTTTACATGCAGGTGAAGAGAAATGATAAAGCCCTATATGAATAGAAAATTTCTCAATGGTTTTCTAGAGGACTCCTGAAACTAGAAAAGGAGTTTGTTGTCCTTTTCACCTTGTCCAGATTCTCTCTACTATCTTCCCACAATGAACACAGGAAGGCATAAATTCATTTCTTGTAAATGCATCTTTATTTTCTCCTTTTCTGAATAATATTCTTTATTGTATGCAGTTTTATTTAAACTGCTTTTATGTCCCTCCCATAAAGTTATAAATTAAATTTATCTTTAGTTGTGAGACTCAGCTAATCTTGTGTTCTTTTATTATAATTTATTTAGTTAGAAAGCTCACATAAACCACTGAAGCATTATTTTTTTCAATTTCTACTGAAAATTAGAAAACCAGGATTTTCTGATTTTTTGGTATGACTGATGAGTAAGTCCTGTAAAGTTTAAAATACTTGATACTCTTCCCTAGATTTTTTTTTTTTTTTTTTGAAATAGCACTTTTGGTTTTACTATGTAAAAGGATTTCAGTTTGTTGTGCATCAATATTAAATCACTTGAACATGAGCATGAAAATATCAATCCTAAAAGAAGTAGTAGTTCAATTGCCTTAGGTGTCTACTTGTTTTATTCCTCTCAGAGCTGATTTCTTCAAACATTTATGAGGAGGTAGAGAGATTATATATAACCAAATCCTACTCTTGACTAAATAAGTATAGTTCCTATTAAAGTTTATAGAAGTTTTACTAGAATAAGAGAAAGGAAAAGTTGCCATCTTTAAGTATGTGTTGGTTCCAAATACACATTCAAATTCATTCTTGCAATGTTCAGTTTCTAAAAGTATTCAGATCTCACAGTTGCATTAGTCTTTCAGGAAAGTTCTTAGCCAGATCTGGTGTATATGTAGATTGTGTAAATTATGTAGAGAGAGATATATATTTTAACAGATTTTGAATGCTTATATGTTACCTTACATTGTGCTCCTATAATATTTGCAGATGTGTAACTGTTGCTCTAATGAGAATTACTTCTTATTTAGCCAATCTAGTGGCTTAATTATAAGGCATTATACCCTTTGGTACAACTGACATTACAACTGTCTTTGTCTCTAAAAATCAGTAGAACTTGGTTAGTCTGGCATATCCTGAATCTACAGCTTTTACATAATATAAAACTTTCAAACATAAACTGCATGTTTTACATAATATATGACTTTTACAGATAAATAACTTATCAGGTATAGAAGAATTTCCTACTCTTTGTCTCTTTCAGGAGTTCTCCCATTTTATTCTCTCCTTACATTGTTTTCTAACATAAAAATTCTTCCCTATGCCCTCTTTGTACAAACTGACCTACAGAAACACATAAATATTCTTTTCCGATGGATGCTCAGGGTACCATCCACTTAGAGCTGCTTACAAGATCAGACATATTATATTCTGATCTTGAGACTGAGTCATTGTCAATTGATTGCTGAGGTCACCAGTGGTGAAAGAAACCTTCACAACTTCATCATTTGCCTCAGAAAAAGTAAAAATAACAGTGATAAGGAAAATCTTCTCAATAAACTATTTTTATTAAGCAATTTCATCTCACTTTTAATTTTATTCTTCAAAGTATATCTCCTTTTGATATATCCATTAAAACATCAACTCAGATATTTCCAGTTTTGTGTACCCTTTTTGATAGTTTTAGTGTTCTGCTTCATTTCTCAAACAACACACTAAACATATCAATAAGTGACCTCATTTGATGGCCAGATACAAAATGCTGTCCCACAAGAAACAATTGCTTACAACCAAGACAAGTTAAAGCTGTATATCTGAAGCTTTAACAACAGTTAAAATTGGGGCCAAACAAAAAGAAAAAAGCAAGGGCTTATCTATCTGAATTACTTTACCCTCTCAGTGTTGTGCACATGTATCAATAACAGTTAGATGCTTAGGCATATATGTATATGTGTATGTTTATTTTCTTTGTCCTTTAATTTTATTAGAATATGCTAAATGATGCATTTCTTGTTTGCAGCAATTAAATTTATATGTACTACGTGTGTCAAGTTGTATTAATGTATACATTGAGATTAAATTTAGAAAATGCTGCAAAAAATCCACTAAACTTTTTTCAATAAATATATTTACCTCTCTAGCTGTATTTGTCAACCCCTCATCTCTAAGGAATTTTAAATGACTGATGAATACACTGCAAGAATAAAACAATAAAACAGATCTCTCTTGAAATAAACAGGAGCGAATTTAAATTTATTTTTATGTTGATATAAGGTGGGTAAAAACACTGGAATTTAGAAAACTCATTAAAATGATACTGGGAATGAAAGTCACTTCAAATTCCCGTGCCTTAATTTAACTGTGTATATGGGGATGCCTATTTATGAGGTATATGTTTGGCTCTACAGATCTGGAGGTGAGTTTTATTTACTTGCTCACACCATGACATTTACAACAATTTAAAATATCTTCAATAGACCTACCCGGCTTTCAGGTGCTGCTACAGAAAAGCAAGGTCATTGTCAGATCCTGTGTCATATCTGACAGCCCCGTGAATCCTCAGAGATTGCTAGATGCCTGTGCGTTGTTAACCTGAATGGAACCAACTCTGTAGACATCTAAATTTGGGGTATCTGAGTCAGAAACATTCAGGACATTACCAAGGTTAAGAACAATGATGTAGAAGATAAAAATAGGATGAAATCCAGATCCAGTTTGGCTTTAAATCCTCTTGCAGTCTTTATGACGTGTTAGGGTCCCTGCTTTCCGTGGTCATAAGTCAACAAAGAAAAGAAAGTTCCAATGACACTATGTGTCTTTTTGTGCTCCCCTAAATAACACTTTTTCTGTTATCTTCAAGAGGCAAAACTAAGAATAGACTTGGGAGTAACAAATACCTTATTGGACTTATAAATATACTCCCAGTGTTTCCAGTTTCCAGTCTTGAAAGCTTTTTCTATTTGTTCATCTACTTTCCTTTCATTTTTCTTTTATTTTCTTTTGTTTGTTTGTTTGTTTTGTTGTTTGTTTGTTTGTTTTTATTTGAACCAAAAGGAAGTATCTCATTAGTGATTATCTTTCTTTGTGACCATAAATACGGATCACTAAGCCTATCCTATATTCCCAGAGGGATAGCAGATTCCAAGACAATCTGAATAAATATGCTAATATCTGATTAGTTAAACTTGACCTGGATACAGAAGGGTGATCGCAGCATAAACTGTATCAACACTGAGAGTTTACTACAATTTCATTATAGAAATATATGATATTTTAGAGTTCTAACTCAATAATTACAGGTGCTTGGTCCCTAGAGATATAAAATTCTACTTGCACAATTCTAAAGGATGAATCACCATTCAACATGCTTACTTGCTTAACAGTTGCAACAAAGAGTGGCAAGTTTAAACTATTACCATAAAGTCTTTTAAAATTCAAGTGTAATAAAATTAAAGTGTAATTCAAGTGGCAGTAGCTGACATGCCAGAAGGCTTTGCTGCCTTCCAGAGAGGCCTGATCAGACTGGACAATTGGCCAATGAGAAACATTACGAAATTCAACAGGGCCAAGTGCAAGGTCCTGCACTTAGGGAAGAATAACCCCAGACACCAGTACAGTCTGGGGACTGACCTTCTGGAGAGCAACTCTGCAGATAAGGACATGGGCGTCATGATGGACGACAGGTTGACCGTGAGGCAGCAGTGTGCCCTCGGGGCCAAGAAGGCCAATGGGATCCTGGGGTGCATTAAGAGGAGCGTCTCCAGCAGGTCAAGGGAGGTGATCCTGACCTTCTACTCAGCCCTGGTGAGGCCACATCTGGAGTACTGTGTCCAATTCTGGGCCCCCCAGTACAAGAAGGATGTGGAGCTGCTGGAGAGAGTCCAGCACAGGGCCACAAGGATGATCAGGGGACTGGAACATCTGCCCTATGAGGAGAGGCTGAGGGAGCTGGGCCCGTTCAGCCTGGAGAAGAGAAGACTGACAGGGGATCTAATCAGACTGTATAAAGACCTCAAGGGAGGGAGTGAGAGATGGGGCTGGCCTCTTCAGTGGTAGCCACTGATAGCACTAGGGGAAATGGTCACAAACTGAAGCATAAAAAGTTCCACAGGAACTTAAGGAAAAATTTCTCAGCACTGGATGGAGCACTGAAACAGGTTGTCAAGAGAGGTTGTGGAATCTCCTTCTCTGGAGATGTTCAAAACCCGCTTGGACGCAATCCTGTACCATGTGCTCTAGGTGACCCATCGTGTGCAGGGAGGTTGGACTAGATGACCTCTAGAGGTCCTTTCCAACTTCAATGATTCTATGATTTTATAATTCTATGAATCTTACCCTTGATAATTTAAAAAATGAAAATAAAAATAAAACCCGACTTGCATATTTTTCTAAAAAAATACTTAAAGTTCCTTTTAAATAAAATAGATTATATGCAGCAATTATCTTTTGTAAGTTTTTCTGACTTTTTTCAATGTGACTTTTCTTTGCTTATAAAATATGTATGCTAGCCATAGCCAAACTGGTGTATTATTTTATCTCCAGGGGTTTTCAAAAATGCTGAACATGTATTACATGAAAATACTGAAGATTTGTTTTTATCCTATTTCCCCAAATAATAAATGAAACCAATCAAAAGAAAAACAATAACAAATAATAAATGATCTATTATTTCTTGGATACTTAGTTGTCAGAGATGACTTTTTTTTCTTCTGAAGAATCATGACCTAAAAAAAAGTGAGTCAAGAAAATAAATGTCTCAGACTTTAATAGATAGGTTGCTTTATATTTTTACCTCTCCATTTTTTTTCTTAATACTAAATAGTTATGTACATATAATATTGGTTTTGGGGGGTTGGTATTGCAAAGATTGATGTACATGTTATGTACATGTACTCCAGGTAGTCTCAGTGCCTTTACTGCATCTACTTAGAATGCAGACGCAATTCAACTTCTAGGATAGCATTTTGCATTACTGTTTTGTTTAAATACATTTTAAAAGCTATAATGTTTGAATTCTGCTTATACTTAAGCCTTGACTCTTTTGCAGCTTTTTTTTTCTTTTTTGTTCTTTCTTTTTTTAAATTTCCTGTATATAGATCTTTTCTATTGCTGAATTATCTGTAAGTAAGCTGCTTTTGTATTTCTTGGTGTTTTCCTTATTCCTAGTGATACAAGAAAATAGAACACAAAGCTCAGCAAGATTGTGAATGTGTTCCAAAGAAACAGTCTTTTACCTTGAAGTTGTAAACCTTTGAGGCAAGGCAGATAAGTGGCAGAATAAAACTAATTTATTCTGTCTTATATTGAAAAGAGTCACTAAATTGTGCCTGGCCAGGTTTCAAATGCTCAGCAATGTAATATTACAACAAACATTTGTTGTTGTTGAAACTAGCTGAAAAGTTTACTTTCCTATGAAGTAAAACATAGGTAAAATCTGTGTTGAATTCATGGAGCATTTAGTATCATCTTGTGATAATTGATATAGTTTTTGTGTATTGTTTTTCTAATACCAAGGGGTTTTCGAGGAGAAAGCTCCTAAATTTTTAATGTTGTCAATGAGGATGCAGAGATTAGAAACATCTTGTTTATGTGTGCAGCATGCATCACTGGTCATTATTTTACTGTATTGTGTAATTACTGTATTGTGAAGAGTGGGAATTTAATCACCTGCTTAGAGTTTTGGGTTTTTTGATTGTTTTTGTTTGAATTTTGTTTTTTTGTTTTTTTGTTTGTTTGTTTGTTTGTTTAAATATGGCAGCCAGGCTCCCTCTATAGGTGTTGGAGAGAGACCCTCTCAAAAGGGATTCAACACTTGCAGAGTTATGTCCAAGTTACACTTCACCACTGACTGCAGAAATAATGTTTATATGGTATTTGATGAAAAGATGGGTGAAAGGAATTCTGAGATACAATGTGAAAGGTTGCTACAAGATCTAACAGCTAACTGGGAATAGATAGATCCGAACCTTCATGCATCATTTTGTGGGAATTTGAAGGACTTTATCAGCCTTTCATTAAATATAAAAATATCCTAAATTTTTTAAAAAAATCCTTCAATACAGTAAAAATATAGATATCTATTAATGAAATAGTATGAAGATAACATTTTGATTGTACACTAAGCAAATGCATTTTAGGGTTAAATTGTAAAATATTTAGGCAGAAAATGAAAAAAAAAATTACTACTGTTTATTGGAATTGACTGTTTATTTTCTGTGCACTAGGTTGCACAGTTTTGGAGTTCAAATTTTATGTTCATTCATGAGTTTGCATTTTACAAGATCTGTCTGTATTTATTAGAACTTTGACCTTGAAATGTCAATGTTAAAAATATCAAGGACATAAGTATACATTTTTATACAACACCAATAAGAGACCTGTTTATGCCTATTAAAGGGCAGCAAAGTTATTTTGCTGCTTTGGAATGAAGGATTAAACCACCCTTCATCTTCATGTACCATTCATTTGTGTTCAGTAAAGATCTAAAGCTTTTTTTGAGAGAATCATACAGAATATAGCTGATCATGACTTGTAATTATCTCTAACACACTGTAATACTGCACGCCAGCAACTGAAAAAGAACAGGAAAAAAAATGTTCATTGCATTGTTCATAAGGGATAAGAACTGAGATTTCCTTTTAAGAGTGTTGGTAAAACACAGCTGTTTACAGTGTAATTTGTTAGGATCCCCAGCACTGGAAATACAAACAATTCTGTTAAAATAGATATTCTAGTATTATGCTTTAAAATAAAAGCTTATAGTATTTTGAATACAATATTCTGAAAATCTCTTTTCTAAAGCAAACTGTGAGACTCTTCAAATGCCCACTACAGTTCAAGGTCTTGCAATATTGTGCCAGACTGCTCCTGCTCTGTGATGCACTTAGTTTTATAAAACTTGCAGCATATTATTAATAAGTTATAAAAAGCAAGAAACAGAGATGAGACACTGTTAAAACATTTATGCCTCATTAAACTTGCACTTTAAACAGATAAAAGTATTACAAAGCTCTGTTTATAGTGATTTTGTAAGGTTTTAATAGCAGAAGATGCTTGAAGGAAGTCTTCTTGGATTATCAACTACCCATACTCTGAAATCAAAGTGTTCTAGTAGATTCAATTATTTGTTATCCACTAGTTATCTGAATATTCACCAGTCTGAAGCCTTCATCACATTAATTAGAAAATACAGGGAGAAATATCACCCAAGTACAGAACTGTTGTAATGGAAAATATTTGAATTATTTATACAGTATTCAAAGTATACAATGATACACTTGATTAACTTCCAGCAATTCTTGTATAATATTTGAACCACAACTCATGTGAGAGAAAACAATCCCTCCACTATGTGTTGTTAAAGTTAACTACTCGGGACATTTTGGTTTAAACATGTTTTTTAAGGACTTGATGTAACCATTTCCACCTGTGCCAGAAAGATATCAAATGCTATCATGTTGATCTAGAGCCATTCGCGCTAGAAGCTCACCAACCAAAAAGCATATTGCTGACATGATGATGGCTGCCTTCAGTGAAACCATTCCTGGAATTATTATTCATGATGCAATGCATAAAGGTATCAAAATGTTGTTCACGGTCATCATCTTATTTTCACATTAGTTTTTTTCTATGCAAGTCTACCACTGCTTTGCATCAAAAGAGCAGTGTTTGTCAGCCTGAGACGATATTCAAGTCTGGACTATATGTTAACAAATGGCATGGTTGAATATGATGAATATATATACAGCATAGTAAAGTAGTATCTATCTCTTTTATTTTGGTCTCTTTCAGATTTCTTTATTCTAGAGCTAAAAAAATTTGCCTTAATAAGGAAGGAAAGATCAGATATAATTATTTATTTATATTGGTGCAATGAGAAACTAACTTTTATCTCTAAAATAAATTTCCTTCTTTACATTTTTCTGTTCTGAAGAAATGTTAACTGAAGGAAATTAAAAACAAAAACATAAATTACTAACCTTAAACTCAGGATGATATATTGGAGGATTTGCAATAAAGATTAGTCTTGGAAATCCAGTACTGAAAAAAAGAGTACAGATTTTCTTCTTGTCCAACTTAAAAAAGGGGATTTCAGAAAAAAAGTATAATATAGAATAAGAAATATTGTGTTTTAGTCTATTAGTTATTCTACCAGAAGTATAATTCAATCATTTACTAATTTTTATTTTGTGTCTATGAATTCTAAGTTATCCTAAAAAAGCATCTACAGTTCAAAAGTCACAAAATGTATCTATATTTTGTAGCAATAAAACAGAAAGTTATCCTCATTTAAAAGCTCCTCCCCACTATTTTGTTCAGGCTAACTGAAAAGAGTGTTTATCAGAATATTTACAGGGAAAGGTGTTTTTGAAAGAGTGTAGAGTTATCTATGATTTTGAATAAAAAGAAAAACTCATGGAATTCTAATATGAAAAGGAATAAGCATCAGATATATCCGAATAAAGCTAATGCTTACTCCTTTAAAAGCACCACCTCTCCACGTAAATAAAGCATGGAAAAAGAAACATTTCACACTGCAGGGCCTT
Organism: Crypturellus undulatus; assembly: GCA_013389825.1. Taxonomy (NCBI): domain Eukaryota; kingdom Metazoa; phylum Chordata; class Aves; order Tinamiformes; family Tinamidae; genus Crypturellus; species Crypturellus undulatus. Next base: position 48,344 of record VWPW01018064.1, read on the forward strand.
TAAGATGTTAGAAAAGCATAAATTACTTGATAAGTAGCACTTGATTCTGGAAGTGGAGAATGTATTACAGTTCTTATTCAGAAAAACAAACAAACAAACAAAAAACCCCATAAACTTGGATTTGTCTGACTCCAAAATTTTGTTGGAATTTTTTTTTTAAATAATTTTCCCCTTCATATTTGAGGAAAGCAAAGAGGAAATCATAAGCTTGTGATAAGAACTGTGAAAGAAGGACAGTGAGTTATAACATACTAGAAATATAAAAATGATTCTGGCTTGTAAACATGTTTCTATACCAATAGAAACTACTGCCTAAATATTCTTTCCTATACAACCTGTGGAAGAAAGAGATGGTTTTTGCTACTCATCTTTACAGGCTTTTAAGAGAAATACTGAAGCAAAGCTTGTTCCAAGCGTTTTACAGAACGACTAGGATATCTTTCACAGAACTTTTCATTGTACAGTTCTTTCAAGCCCCAGGTGTTTCGATTACTTTTCAGCAACATTATTCCTTACAATTTTCACCATAGACATGGGTCCAGGAATCCTTACCACTTTGGAAGACTAGAAGAAATAAGTTTTTGTCTGTCTTTTTTTTTTTTTTTCCTTTCAAAAATACCCTTAGAATAAATAAGTTCTAGTGGGGTCTGTTTCTATTGAAGATTTTGACTATCAGACCTCATCCAATTTGGCACATAAAACTTATATATTTATACTTACCAGAAAACGGTAGGAATCCAATGAATAAGGAGCCAATCTTCCAAAATCTCTTGTGTACTGCTGTGAATTAGGCTGCCTTATTTCAAATAATTGTAATACATCTTAAAATCTAAATACCTGATGACATCTGATATCTTTTCATGTATTATAGATGTTTCTTACAATTGTTTGTCAATGCAAAGTATATAAATATAAGAAAACCTTTTAAGATTATAATAGTTATTTGCTTTCCTCCTCCAAACAAACAAATCCCTGCTATGTATAACTAGTATTTAGTGTCTCTGAATGTCTATTAGAAAGGTGAATCCCTGTACAAAGTAGGTGCTGATCTTCTAAGTATTCTGCATATATTATTAGTCTGTCATTAATAGATTGATTGTGAAGTCTATTATTGAGAAAACTGGTAATTTATACAGTACAATGTAAAGCAGGATGGCCACATTAGCAAGAGGATGCATCAAAGCCAACTTAGCAGAGCTAATTAAACTACAAAATTTACTGCAACAGTGCAGCTCTCCTGCCTCTGTAGCTGGTTATCCAGAATGATTTCCATGTCACTAAACTACATGCCATTGACATATAACCAGATTTGCTGCAGTATCAGTGTACAATGATCAGCTGTCAGGAAAGTGAGCAAGAAGTGGACATTTATAGCCCATTTTACTGTCTTTGTTTCTGCAGATGTCATTGCTACTTAGCATTTGTCAGGCTTCTGCTAGGCAACAACTCTGGATGTTGTATCTGTCCCTGACACACAGGAAATGCTGGTGTCAGTCCAGTGTGTCAGTCCAAGATATTATTTGTGAATTTTATTTTCAGTAATGTTTGTGCCAATGTCAAATACTTTCTTCTACTAGAAGTAGTAACTAACTACACCTAAATATGATACTGCCATTGGATGGAGTAACTTTCTATTCCAGTATCATGTCTTTTAACAAAGAACAATGTATTAAATAAACACTGTAGTGTTAACTCCTGCTAAAGGCCTGGTAAGGAGTCATTACCTGGCAGTGCAGCAGCCCCAGAGTGTGAAACTACATGATGACCAATTTCTCACCAGATCCAGGCAAGCATATCCTGTTTTGTCAACAACATATAGCTGCTTCCTGGGCATAGCTGCACTAGGTTAGCACAGCTAAGGTGAGGAAATAGTTCTAGTAGATTTAAGGTGCCTTTAGGGTACTAGTTGAATCCCGCTTGGATGTGCAAACCATGCATCTGATCCATGCCTCCAGCAGCCTCCCACCAGCACCCCCCTCCTTGTTCTTGTGCAACTTGGTCTGTAAGCACGTGCTTTATTAAATATATTCTGTTTAAAAACTCCCAAATTCTGCATGTCTCTCTCTGCAGGTATCCAACCCTCCCTTTCCCAACTTCCAGTCACAAGCACCTAAACAAATTATGAGGACTTGAGAAATTCATTTTGATTGACTTGAGTGTATGGAAGAATAGAACAGTGGAGAATGGACAAAACCTTGGTCTGAATGAAGAGTCTTACGTGTGTATGGGATGCTCTGATCAATACAGTATTGTTTCATATCTTAAGAAAAAAAAAGATGGGAAAAAGGAACAGAGTGTAGTCCTTTTGTAGTGGGTTATAGGAATTGCAAGATACTTATATTCACCTTATCACAGGGAAAAACAAGGAGGCATTAGTCTCCAGAAGGTGTCCAGTGCTCAGTTTTACTAAAGGATCTGAGTTATCTAAGGCCCTGTTATATATCTGACCAACACCTGGTGAATTCCCTGATACTGACAGATTAGTCAGACTGAAGCCAATTATCCTGAGGTTAGCAGAGCTAACTCAAGAAGAAAAACTCAAATTAGTTCAGTATGTAATGCAAAAGAAGAAAGTTATGAATGTGTGTAGGGGACTTGAACCCTTAAAAAGAGAAACCTTGAGAAGTTCTTATTGGTGATGTGAACTACCTAATGGGCAGACAAAATAGAACCAAAATCTTCTTGGAGGTGTACAGTGGAAGGACAAGAGGCAATTGACATGTGTTTTTACATAAGAAAAAATTCAATGAGAAATAAGAAAATGTTTTCACTTTGAGATTGGTCCAGCTCCAGAACTGGTGAGACATGGTTAGTCAGATATTTTCAATCTTCGTCCTTCAGGATGCTCATAAGGCCTTGACCTACCTACTGTAATTGAACCTTCTTTAAACAGCACGTTACACTAGATGATCTACTCCAGATTTCCCTGCTTATATAGACAGTTCTACGCTACTATCTGAACTCCTTCCTAATTCAGGCATAGATTTGCATATCATAAATTGGAGATGAAATTGAGGTTCTTTCTTTCTTTAGGAAGTTACTTTTCAAGATTTTCTATGCAAAGTTATCATTTAAGATATAAGCCCACTAAATCCATTCAAGTATATTAAAATGCGAAGGACTATTTTTTCTGTTTTGTATTTCTAATATTTCCAGAGATTTGGACTATATGAACTCCAATACGCTCCAGAAAAGAACTTAATCAGTATTGAGGACAGGAATGTACTTTCAGGGATAGAACTATCTAAGTTTCCACATGCTGTGAGAAATAAAATTCAAGCTTATTATTTCACTTTAAACATTGACTATTGACTCAGATAGCACAATTCTTTGATGCAGAGTGTATTGCTATAGGCAAAGTATAATAATTTTCATCATACTTTCAAGCTCATATTCATTCCTCTTCATTATAACAAGAAATAGCTTTATATTTTTAGAACATATACTAAACATGTATTTTGTTGAACTTTTCACAAGATACATCTAATTAGAACAAGAAAGATTCATAAGAAAGTTTCATGTTTTATTTTCCTAAGCAAAGCAGTGAAATTACTCAAACTCTCGTACAAAATTTTGTAAGAGTTTCTGTGGAATTTTGTTCTGGTTTCTTCCTCTTCCTCTGTCCTTATGCCCCATCTAATACACCATAAAAACAGTTTGATTATAAAGATAAGACAGAAAATGAATCTCAAATAGAAATCCGTCCCTCAATTAAAATTCCTGTCCGTAAGAAAATTCAAGAAGTAAATATCATTTTTGTTCATTAACACTAAGGACTATTATAATAGAATCATTTCCTCAGGAAGACAGAGAATAACCTAATCACACAGAAGGAGATGTAATATAGTAAGAGTTTTGTTTTTTTTTTTTCTTTTTTAGTTATTTATTCTTTCCCACCTGTATTTTACCTGTGATATGAAATTTATATGGCCTTTGTTTTCTCCGATTTATAATATCAGGGTTTGTTTCTGTTTCATTCACTCTGTTCTGTTTTACCTTTTTCTTTCCATCTTTCTTTCTTTCTCTACCACTTTTCTTTTCCTGATGCTGTTTAGCACTGAACTGTATGTCCTTTTAAATTCAGTAATTAACAGGGGCAGACCAAGCACTATCAACATTATCTGCCACTGCAGAAGAAAACAAGAAAGAGAAGGGAAATATAACTGTCGCACTGCTTTTCTTCTTTGATTAGTGTGGAAATAAAAAATATAATAAATATAAACAACTGTAAAATTGAACACAAAATAATCTCTGCCTTTTATTTTCTTACGTAGTGTCCTGGGAAGGGGAATAACTCTTCAGTGTGGGATCTACAGCTGTTTCCTCCTTTTGCTCCCTGTGAGAATCAATATCATATTTTGTCTCATCACCTTAATCTGGTTGCCAATTTTGCACTTAGATTTATTTATTTAAATATTTTTAAGTGTATGTCTGCTGATAATATATGCATTTTAGATCAACATGACTATATGGAAAAATATTTCTGCTTATGACTGCAAGGCCAAAGTCGTGGTACATCCAATGCCGGAAGAATTGTGCTTTGTGATTGAATGTAGGGAAGAGTTGAAAAGGTGAAAGTCTCTCTCCAAATTAGGTTTAAATTGTGAGTCCGTAGTACAGCAATGCTTTCATCTGTTCCAGCTCTTTCACCCCTATGAATCCCCTGTTGTAAATCTGGCTTTTGAATTGTGTACAAAGCCTGCCCTCCATCATATTATAGTGTCCAAATTAAGTTCACGTGACTAGAGGAGACACGAGTCAGTCCTTTACATCAAGCTATGAAGTTCAAGACACCCACATACAATCTAATTATTCAGAATGCACAGAGCAACTCATCTGAATAATGACGTCTGCTGGGATTTAGATTTTACTGACCATTATATTATCTCCGCAGACTTAAATATCTCTAACTAATAGCACTCAAAGAATATATAAGGCCCCGGTTATAGTATGAGAAATCATTAGATTATTTCAGCTATCTTTAACTCTGCTCATTTTTTTATTCAAATTATATATTAATTTGCTACAAACTCTGCAGTTCTTCAACATATTAAGTCCTCTTCAGTATAAACCTAAGACTCAAAAACAAAAAGGAAGAAAAAAAAAGATAAAAATACTAATAAGTATGTATAGAACAACCTGAAGAAAGAAAAGGAGCATATTTTCCCCAGTATCTCAGTGTTGCTCTGGACAAGAAATGTCCTGATTTTCACAGAAAGTTTTACAAAGAGATGGATATTACTAAAAACCAGTAGGACCAATAATATATGTTATTTGTATAAGCATAAATAAAAGTGTTTTGTATGCATTGATAAAGCAAAATAAATTACATAATTCATACAATAATGTTGTTCAGCAGTAGAAATACAAGAAACAAACCCAAAAACTTTGTATTTATATCTTTTTGTGTGTTATTAGAGTTTTCTTCAGGCATGCCCAAAAAATCATGTACATGAAATGAACCTAAATCCGACTTACCTTCTGGCTTTTGTCATGAGATCATGAGATGGGACTCTAATCAGTGAGTGCTGTAAGTATCAACAAAGAATGAAATAAATAAGTCTTTTTTGCTTAAAAAGAACTCTTCAAAGTTTGCTTCTCATCCAGGTGAATAGGATATAAAAGTGGCTCAGACATACACATTTAAGGGCTCGTCTAAAAGACAAAGGGCTAGACAGAAAAGTAGAATACTAGTATATACAGTTTTTAAATGAATAAGGCATCAATCTAATTTAAGATACCTTCAACCTGAAAAATATGAAATGATTGAACTATAGACAAATTACAGTAATGAGAGTAATATGAGCTGTTTGAAAGTGGTTTCTAGCCATTTGAGGAGCACATTGTCAATCTTATTACTAAAGGTATATTGAGGAACAATTAATTTAACATTTCTTATTTATGTACAGATATTTTGCTCAGATAAAATACAAATAAAATACAGATAAAATGGTAGATAAAATACACATTATAATAAATGTGTAAGTTTAGAAAATATTTTAAAATAACAATTTGGTTTAATTTTGTTCTCATAGTCTTTGGAAGAAAAAGGAAAAAGTGTCTTTAGAAATATGTATGTGTTTGGAATTTACTGTCTTTCTGTTTTTCTCTTCATTACTATTGCCACAAATCATCACCACCCCTCCCCTGGCTGGATGAAGCAGAAAATTTTCAGAGTGTATGAAAGTCTTTTTAAAAAAGGAACCTAATGCTTCATCTGAAATGCAAAATTGTACTTTCATAACAAAATTCTTCCTTTCATTTCTACAACATTAAGTAACAAATCAGTAAACAAAAACTCCTATTGTTCAAGATCTTATCCACAGAGAATATAGATCCTTTGTAACTTGATTTGGATATGCAAACATATAATTGATTAATGCATAAGGGAAAAATAAGAGTAAAACTAGAATATAAAAGGAGATTCCTAAAACATTTCACAATCCCTGTAATGAGACACATTCACCTAACCAGGCAAAACCTGGAAACAAATTTAATTTATTTCCACTTGATGAATGAACAGAGTTTGTTTGTTTTGTTTCTCATATTTAATATGTTATTCAAGTCCTTTCACTTTTTCACTTGTTTGTTTCTCAATAACCACTTTCCATAGATCCTTTTTGAAGAGCTTGTCCCAACTATCCAATCCACAGTTTTAAATATTTAGTTGTAACTAATCAGGAAAACACTGACTACTGTCTTTTTTTCACAATAGCTGTATGAAGTAGCATTTAATGAAATACATCACACATTTTTGCATGAAAACTATATATTTTCCAATCACAAGTGTTGATTAAAATCAGCTTTCTGCAAGCACTGTTGCGTTTAAATGTTCACAAAAAAGATAAAATCATGCTTGTGTATACACCAGCTTATGATGGCAAAAGAAGTGTCTAAATACTGCCTAATCTTCCTAGAGACCAGGTGGCTTAACAAATTCTTAAAGATAAACATTTTATAATGAAAGTTTTGGTTTCCAAAATGAAGTTATTTCAAATGTTAACAATTGTGATACTTTCAGAAGAATCACTGCTACTCAGCACTAATATATTTGCCAAAGAATTTCCTTTTTAGGCTTCTTTTTTTTTATCTGAGGATTAACAGGGTGAAAAACTTCAGACCTAATTAAAGAGACTTGGTACAATTTAGACATCCTGTCTCTAGGTTTGAGATGCATCCAGGTGACCAATTTCTGCTACAGAATGGAGCAAGATCACTGAGACACTACAAAATGTTCTGCAGCAGGACTACAGAAACCCAGTCTGAAATATTATAGACAGAGCGACAGTTGTAAAATTTCAGAAATCTTCATAATGACTTTACTGGAATTATTTCTAACTCTTAAATAGTTTGGATTTCTTTCATTGGGAAAAAGTAATGACAGTTTTTTTATATGACTAACAGAAAAAATATTTTTTTCTTTTCCTGAAAACTAACTCAAATTTAATGCAATGAAACTCTAGTAAGAAGAATATAATTCAAATCATTGGCTCTTAGGTTGGTCTCTGTCCTTCCTCCAGGTAAATTTGTTCATGTAAACATACACACACAATAATGAGTATTGTGCCATGTCCATTCTCCAAATGCAAGAATGGTCCAGCCCAGCAGGAAAGACACTGCTTGGCTGTGCTGGGAACTCATGGCAGAGCTCCAGTGCAAAAATGCCATGCAATGCATGCTTCTGCCAGTGAAAGTAGAAGTAGGACCACACAAGAGGAATTTAGAAATTTTATGCCCTATCTACCTGAGCGTATAGAGATGATCAGAAAAGCCAAAGTTCATCTGAGATGAACATGAAGGGTAACAAAAATGACTTCTGCCACTACATTCTAATAAAACATAAAAGTATAGAAAAATATAGAAATGTGGGCCTATGACTGAGTGGAGCAGATGATTTTAGAGATTCTGGACAAATGTAAGGCTGAACTACTCGATGCAATTTTTGCCTCAGTTTCCGGGAGGCAAAAAATGTCTTCGGGGACTCTGTGCTTCCTAAAGGGTCCAAAGAGCAGCTGGTAGTTACCTATCAGCAGAGGCTGAGGTTCAAATCAGGGATGATGGGACAGAATTTGGGCCCTCCAAGCCAATGGGACCTGATGGGCTGCACCAAAGGGTGCTGAGATATCAGCATGAGGACATTACAAGGCTGCTTTCTATCATACTGGAAATTTGAGGAAATCAAGGGAGGTTTCCGATGACTGGAGAATGGTACAATCATCACAGTCGTCTTCAGAAGAGCCTGAAGATTCAACCTGACAAACTATAGTTTTAGGAAAGATCATTAAGTGAGATACATCAGAGAATATACCTGGACACATGAAGGAGAAGGAGGAGACTGAAGTCACCAATATAGGTTTACCTTTACCTGCTGTACCAACCCCATTGCCTTCCATCATAAACTGACTAGATTTGTCATGGAGGGGATATCAGTGGATGAGCTGGCAGAATGCCCTGGTAGTAAAACCACCAACACCTCCTGAGCTAGATGAACAAGTACCTGAACACAGCCTTGAACAACATGGTCTTCAAAATTGGCCCTACTTTGGTTAAAGGCTTGACCTGGTGACCTTCTGAGGCCCCTTCCTTACTATCTGAGTTACTCTTTGTGACTCTGTGAAGTATAGGTGTAAATAGGAATTACCCAATGGTCCTGCAATGCAAGACAAATGCAAAATGACACTGGGAACCACAGAGTCATTAGGGAGTAAAGACAAAGTAAATAAAACTACAAATAGGCTAAATGACAAGCATAAATGATTATTTTATTAATATTAGAGGGGGAAATGTATCGAGATAATTGCATTTAGAATTTTGCAACATGTATGAAGTTCTCAGCACTTGCTCAAAGAAATACTGCATATTTTCTAGTATAAAAATGTGCCAGTGATTGCAGAAAATTGTCCTCCATTCAATTTCAGTTCAAAGTGTACATTGTACTCTCACATGCAGACACATCCAATGTAGAAGGAATTGCAAGAGAATATATGACTTCTAAAAAATATATTATTCTGATTTTTCTGGCACAGATGATCAACTTTTATTGGTTTTCCTCTGTCCTTTTTAGTTATCTAGTTTCTGGAGCCAGAAATTGACCGAAAAAAATGTACAAGGCAATTAAAAAAAAAGTTTATTTAAACCTCTGCCATTTTAATATGGAGGGAAAAATAGCTTTGCATGATTTTAAAACTGATTGATCCTGGAAAGATACTGGCTTTCTCTGTGAACAGTTGGATTGGTAGTACAGACAGATGGATTGTTACTGCAAAGAGTTGGTGTGTTGCTAGGGAGTGTTGGAATGGTATGCTGGACAGGTGTCAAATTTGTGAATTAGTGTTCAGAATAGATATTACATTGGCTACATCATATATGTTCATTACTAACTTAACACTCAGCACCATAATCATGGTGCCACTACTACATTCAGAGTATAAATGCTGCATTATTAAGTGACCTTTTGACAAGAGCCTGGACAGGCAACATTCAGAAGATAGAATTTTATATGCAGATCAGAAGTTGTGCAAGTTCCAGGATGTGCTGAAATTCCAGTCAGCTCTAATAGCATTTAAGGTAGTACAGCTCTCATGTAAAATATGAACTGAATTTATTTTGATAGAAAAAGAATGTCATGAGCAAGGCACAAGGGCTAGGTATTGCACTCTGTGTAGCACTTTCAAAGTCAAATTTTGGCTGCAGCTGGTGACTGCTCCAGACCTTTCTTGACAAGGATTCAAAGTTCAGTTTGTTGAGCACAGATAGCTCGAGTGTAGGAGTGTGTCTATATTGGTGTATGTAGTCTTCAGAGATGATCTCAGCACTTCAGACCCTTTAAATACATCTGCATTCTTATCGACAAAGGGCAGCTTCAGTTTCCTAGAAGCTTGCCCCACATGGGTAATATCTAAACTGTGATCAACAGGGTATAAACTCAGTATTAGTGGCAAATCCCATGAGCTTTTACTGGAAATGATGGGAAGCCCTTTCAGAATTGCCCTGTAGATTGTCTGAGACTTGAGAAGATGGAGAATAGTGTAACTCACTTGGTCCTATCAGCTAAACTTAACTAAGTTGCAGGATGTGATGAGCTAAAGTTAACTTGCTGTAAGACCATTGCAAAGTTGATAATCAGGATTAAGACATGGAATATGCCTAAAACTCTTATCCAGCAAGCCTCCCATTTGTAGGACCAGTGCCTCTCCTTGCACAGATTTGATCAATATCAGGTTGGCTTGAGAGACACCATTTTCCTGGGGTCAGACCTACAAATGATAATGTAAGTGTAATCCCAGAAAGCAGTTAGCAGAAAGAGAATGGTGTTTTGGATGACTACCATGTGGTTATTAATTCAGAAAATAATTGAAAAATGTAGAAAGAGGATTGCAACTGAATGCTCCATTTCTAGTCTATAGTAATTTGCCCCATTTTTGCATGTGTTCTTCGTATCCTTCTGATTGTTTTAGACATGCAATAATATTTTTCTGAACAAAAAATAATTCAGTAAGTCTGTGAACCTCCCACAAACCTACAGATATCTTCATAATTCAGTTGTTCAATGACTCATGATTTTACAGACTCATAAAATTAGAGGTAGATGCCTATGTATTAAAGGACATTGTTTTTTAAATATTCATATAATAAGAGCATGTAATGACCCACATAGTTATATACTATACCAGATGAATACTAATACAGAAAAAAAAATGAAACATATCTCTTGGATTTTCTTACAATCTAAAGAACAACTTTAGAAATTTTTCTTGTCTTTTTTTTAAGAAGTCTTCTTTTTTGAGTTTTTCTTCTTTGTTATGCTTTTCCTTAATATCTCTGGGTTCCCTGAGTTGTTAATCTTATATTTTAGTACTAGACACCATATTAAGCCACAAGAAGAGGACAATTTAGAATATTTATTAGGTTATTATGTTGTATTACCTTCATTGCCCCTGGACTCACTTTACAGTAAACCTATAAATTCACACACCTCAGTAAGTAACATATTCTAACCTACTGGTTAAAATATCCTGTGCATTTAATCTTAAGTACAGCAGAAAATGCATCAGTTGAATAATAATAATAATAAAAAGTAATTGCTTGCTGTGTTTAACTGTTCATATATATAAATCATTTTGTTATGCAAGTGGCCAATCACAAAAAAAGGAATAGCTTCTGTTCAATCTGGCAAAAGATTTTAGATACATATTATGACATATATCTACACTATGAAATCATAGTAATAAGAAATGTATGAGATATCCATTTTTCTCAACTAATATTAGATCATTTCATACAGAGTATCTCAGTAAATATTAATTCATTGACGTGATCTATACTAAAAGGCACTTTTCAGAAGCAACCAGAAAATCTGGAGAACAATTTTCGGTTGGTTTCATGAGATTTTTTTCAGTTCATTTGGGAAATCCTCATCAAATAAAAGAGGAACCTAGTTTAAGTAAGTCATTTAAAGAATTCTTTTTATTACTTTTCCAAAAGTATTAAGTCTCTGTGCAAACTACAGTCTACCCATTTAATATGTGTCAGTTAGTATGGAAAACCTCATTGAAATTAACCTAATGAACTTAATGAATTTCATAACCTCATGAAATTCAACAAGGCCAAGTGCACGGTCTTGCACCTGGGGAGAAACAACCCTAGACATCAATACAGGCTGGGGACCGGAGAGTAACTCTGCTGAGAAGGACCTGGGCGTCATGGTGGATGACAGGTTGACCATGAGGCAGCAGTGTGCCCTTGTGGCCAAGAAGGCCAATGGGGTCCTGGGGTGTATTAAGAGGAGTGTCTCCAGCAGGTCGAGGGAGGTGATTCTACCCCTCTACTCAGCCCTGGTGAGGCCACATCTGGAGTACTGTGTCCAGTTCTGGGCCCCCCAAGAACTAGACAAGTACAAGAAGGATGTGGAGCTGCTGGAGAAGGTCCAGCGCAGGGCCACGAGGATGATCAGGGGCCTGGAACATCTGCCCTATGAGGAGAGGCTGAGGGAGCTGTTCAACCTGGAGAAGAGAAGGCTGAGAGGGGATCTAATTAGTGTCTATAAGTACCTCAAGGGAGGGAGTGAGGAGGATGGGGCTGGCCTCTTTTCAGTAGTGGCCACTGACAGAACAAGAGGAAATGGCCACAAACTGAGGCATCAAAAGTTCCACAGGAACTTAAGGAAAAATTTCTTGGCAATGAGGGTGACAGAGCCCTGGAACAGGCTGCCCAGAGAGGTTGTGGAGTCTCCTTCTCTGGAGATCTTCAAGAGCCGCTTGGATGCAGTCCTGTGCCACGTGCTCTAGGTGGCCCTGCATGTGCAGTCGGGTTGGACTAGATGACCTCTAGAGGTTCCTTCCAACCTTAGGCATTCTATGATTCTATGGTTTTATGATTCTATGAAAAATGCTCAATATAGGCCACATCTTCACAGAAACAAAATAAAAGTTCAAGAAAAAAAGTTCATATGATAAAGTATTGATCTTGCAGCACTGTAATTTAATGTATTTTATCAGTGTTTATCAGTAAAGATGTAATGAAAAAAGTCTCATAAAAGATTTTTTTTCTTTTAAGAAAATGAAAATATTATGCCAAATCATTTCATTATTTACAGCTGTTGAGAAAGAAATTTGAATATTTTGGACTGGTAAAAAGAAAAAAAAAATCTTATAAGAACAGATCCAGGAATTTGTTCTTTCCTCTTTGGCTACCCTTAAAAGGGAGTAAATAAAGACACTGTATAGAAGAAGATAGAAACAGATGGAAGTATGCTCTCAAAAATCATTTATCTATTTTTAGTGGGTGTTCATATGCCCTGGGTTCTTTAGCTTCTTTATCACAAACAAGGAACAAAACAGAAAATCAAAACCAACAAGTACTCACAAAACTGAGTTTGAGAATTACCACAGAGTCAGTAATTTCTAGTCAGTCATATAATCAAAAGAAGTTTCCAAACTCATTTTACAGAGATTGCAGTTCTAGAGATTTCAGTTCTTGGTATCATTTTCATGGCTACAGCTTTTAGTTTTCCCCTTCCCTTCTCTCTCCCTTCTCCTCTTCTCCTCTTCTCCTCTTCCTTCTCCTCTTCTCCTCTTCTCCTCTTTCTTCTCCTCTTCTCCTCTTCTCCTCTTTCTTCTCCTCTTCTCCTCTTCTCCTCTTTCTTCTCCTCTTCTCCTCTTCTCCTCTTTCTTCTCCTCTTCTCCTCTTCTCCTCTTTCTTCTCCTCTTCTCCTCTTCTCCTCTTTCTTCTCCTCTTCTCCTCTTCTCCTCTTTCTTCTCCTCTTCTCCTCTTCTCCTCTTTCTTCTCCTCTTCTCCTCTTCTCCTCTTTCTTCTCNNNCCTCTCTCTTCTCCTCTTCTCCCCCTTCTCCTCTCCTCTCCCCTCTCCTCTCCTCTCTCCTCTCTTCTCCTCTCTTCTCTCTCCTCCCCTCTCCTCTCCTCTCCTCTCCTCTCCTCTCCTCTCCTCTCCTCTCTCCTCTCTTTTCACCACATCTTTCCAAAATTAGGTCTATCATCTAGTTCAGTTTTCCTAGTGACTGAGGAAAATCAAACTACGTACAAGAAAAAGGATATGTTGGTATGAACATATACCAACATAACACACCACACCACAATAACAATCACATTTGATTTTGCTGCTCGTGTACAATCTAATTATGAGAAGATGGCACTTAACTGAGTTGCTGTATGAGCTAGTCCACAGATCTGAATCTTCTGTTACTGTAGTAAGAACTGCTGCTGAAAACAGGTTGTACAAGAGTTAATATGAGCCTGGAAATATGCTATTTTTGAACAATAGAAATATAATGATATATCAAGATATGTCAAGTGTGGTTCTGACTTTATTGAAATATTGTTTCACTGATTACCTTAGTGTTGCTGTATCCAACTGTTTATGTTAACACTATACAGAAATACAGCAAGAAACAGTTCAGGATGAAGAAGGGAAAATCATCCAAACTGCAAATTGAATAGACTTTTCAATACCCTTTTGCAGGATAGATTTAAACAGTCATTTTACTAACATACAGAAATTGTGGAAAAACAAAAACAAAACAAGCAAAAAAACAAAACAACAGCAACAAAAAATCCCACTCTATAGTAGCCAAATTAAATAGTAGTTTTATTTCCCAATGAATAGGTTAAAAATACATGTAGAGCTCCTGCCATGTTTTTCATAATTTCAGAAGCATCTTTAGAAGTAAAAATTACACTGTTCATTGCTTTTTGATAGAAAACGGTTATTTAACTCTATTAGGCAATTAAAAGAAAAGTTTCATTTACAAGCCCTAATGTGTTGAACACATAAAGATTCTGCACACCCTTTTAATTAAAAACTTTGGTTGAAAAATAGTATTTTATGGCAGCGAGGGGAGGAGATTAATGCTCAGCATGGCATGTAATGGCATGGCGTATAGTATCTGAGGGATTTTAATCAGAAAAAAAGACTAGAACTTGCTAGGTGGTGTATTTTCTAGGAGCTGTGGAATTTCATGACAAAAGTTTGGAGAGAATAGTAAGGAAACAGGGAATGAGAAGTGAAAAAAAAAAAAAGAAAGAAGAAAAAAAAAGAAGAAAAAAGCACATGCAAGAGCAGAAGGAAAGAAAAAATCTCCATAAAGAAGAACATTAGAATGAGGTATAATCGATGATTGAACCATTGCCCTATTTCTGAAGGATATTACTATGCTAATGGGATAAAACTCTTGTCCTAGCCATTGTGCTATGATATACTACTATTCCCAGGAACATTAGACCAATAGTGTGTCCCATTTGGCATCATTCAAGATACCACATCATTTTTAGAACAATAGCATTATTAGCAGAAGTAAAACATAACACTCTCCTGCTACAATATCTCCTCAAGAATGGACGTATTGTTACCCTTTCAAGTGTATTTCTGTTGCATTTTAAAATCTCTGCCTGATGCACTGTATTTAAGGGTCTATTTCTGACAGGAGAAAACTTAACTTGTCTGTTTCACATATAGTATTGGCATTGTGTAAAAATAGCTATTTATAACTTCAACTGTTCTTCCAATGGAAGAGCTATGTAGAGTTGGCTGCCAGTGACATTACATTTTTCATCTATTCTGACAGTATTTTAAAGGCTGCATTTGACATGAATCATCTGAATTTTTATTTCAGAAATTTCATTTTCATCATAGCTTTTTACAGGAATAGATGACAATGTCACCAGTGTTAGTTGCTTCCTGGAAACAGTGTTATTTAGCATTTCTGGTTTGACAGCCTTGTTTTTCACTTCAGTCAAATTTGTTATCACATTTAACAGTTATCCCTATTAAAAGTTATGTTCTGGTCAGGGACACATGTTGAAATTGGAGAATATCACCAGTAAAGAAACTCATTCTTATTGGAGTGAAAAAAATACATAGTATAGTACAGAAAAATGCACATCATTCAAAAGAACAATTTATATTGCTTAGAAGTACCAAACACCTGCTTAGCTAAAAGCCTGATTCAAAGCCTTCTTAAACAAATGGAAAAATTTTCATTGATTTTATTTATTTTTGGATCAGGCCCAAACATGCAAACTTTCAGCTAGGAAAGACCAAATATTCATTAAGCTGGTTATTATTTTATTTGGGAAAAGAAGAAGTCCATTGGAAGGAAGCTTGTTAATAAGGAAAAAAAAAACTTGCCATTGATTTCAACATAAAGCTTTATCTTTGTACTTTTAAAAGAAGATATACACCACACTTGACTAAGAAAATAAACTAATGTAAATTATTATACTGTAGGTAAAGTGACTAAATATGAAATTTATCAACAAATACTAATTCTACTTACACTTTCTATCAGTAACCACGAATTTTACAACAGTACAAAAAATTCCCAATAAAATTATACTGTGTTATAAAGTAAGAAGTGTCCTTCTTATAGTCTNGCCTTACCAGGGCTGAGTAGAGGGGTAAGATCACCTCCCTCGACCTGCTGGAGATGCTCCTCTTAATGCACCCCAGGATGCCATTGGCCTTCTTGGCCACGAGGGCACACTGCTGCCTCATGGTCAACCTGTTGTCCACTACGACGCCCAGGTCCTTCTCAGCAGAGCTGCTCTCCAGCAGGTCGGTCCCCAGCCTGTACTGGTGTCTGGGGTTATTTCTCCCCAGGTGCAGGACCGTGCACTTGGCCTTGTTGAATTTCATGAGGTTTTTGACCGCCCAGTTGTCCAGTCTGTCCAGGTCTGTCATAAATAGATTCTGCTATCATTAAATGAAATTTATTTTGTAGTAATTTGTAATTATAAACCTAATGAGGTGAAAACAAAGAATATGTGGCTTATAGTGGCAATATTAGCATTTTAAGTTCATCCCTTGCAACACGGACTCTTATACACACCTAATTAACAAAATGGTTTAAAGTGAGAAGTAAATCTGTACCCATTATAATCATGATTGTTACTGAGAAGGTTCTTTTGCAGGTCTCCAAATTCTCATCTCTACTTGATCTTTTGCTTGGGTGATCTGAATTTGCCTAGCTTCACTGCCCTGTTGTGCAATTTCTGGGGTGTAGACTTCTCTATGATGTTTTAATGAACTCCGTTCCAGTTTAATTGGAAAAACATTCCACTTAGGACATTCAACCCCTGTTATGTAACAAACAAAATCTGTCTGTGGAATTTCAGGATGCCCTATTTCTATACTTTTTTTTTTTTGTAATAACAAAAGTCATTTAAAGTGAATGTTTCACACTGAGCAACAGTTAACTTTAACTCTTTTGTTAAAACCTTAATTTTGTCAGTATAGCAGGCAGAAAACAGAGCCTAGTAAGCCACAGAAAAGTGGCACGCTCTTTCCTGCTCCTGGACGGTCCTTTAAAACCAAGGAGAATGAAGGCTGTAACATACAAAATGTTACACATGGACACATGGATATGTCTGCATTCACCCTCCTGTACTAGCACAAGGCATAAGACACTCCATGAATTTACAAGTTAATTAGCAAGTACAGCCATTACAAAAAATCACTGGCACACTCTCTTGTTGGTCACCAACAGAAATCTATAGCTTTAAACTTCCTCAAGTCTGTTCAGTGGTATTCTGCTACTCTGCACCTGCACTCTGCATTTCTCTTGAGAAAACTGGATGGATTAAAATTTTGGTAAAATATTAGATTTCTCAAATACTTTCCCCCCGCCCCCACCAAATACTCACGTTTCAAGAAAATTTGAATTTGAAAAGGTTAGAATATTTATTTAAAGTCAGAGAAATTCACTTTCCTATACTCCCATGGTTAGCAGAGTAATTTGTGACAGTTTCTTGTCTGAATCTGACTGAGCTCGTTTCCAGATGCATGAATTTCCTTGATGAAAGATTTTGGAATATTTTTTTTTCTCACAAAGGAAGCTATCTGAAATAAATGATCCTGCATATGATAAGAAAGCTCTCTCACACATAACATTCATCATGATTCAAAATTGCTTGCAGTAAAAATAACACACTATGATACAGCATTTTCAAAAAGAGGTTGGTCTTAACAGGTAAACAAGCTTACCAAATATTTAGGTGTTTTTTAAATACCATGTTTTTAAAGCAGTTGCATTTTTTTTAATGAATAGCCATTGATTAAAAAAAATGCAACTGCTTTAAAAGCATGGTAGCAACTCATGTCTTATCCATGTGCTTCTGCACTGGGCTATCTTTTTCTGAAAATGAGGAGTAGCAGGCTTCCCTGTCCTTCAGTGGATACAGCTTGCAATATGCAGACAAAATGTTGGTTGGAAAAGTGACTGTAGTCAAGGTCTTGTATCTGCGAGAGAAAACAAGGCTGACAATTATGCTGGAATACATTATTAAAACTGCTTGCAACAGAGCCATTGAATCTGTCATGGGAAATATGGCCATAACTAGTTTGAAATGCATTATTAAATGTCTTACCCATTTTAATATTATCCCAAGCTTACTGACAATTTACATGAGCAAGGTTGAAGTGGCAAGTTAGGAAGAGGTTTGCAGCAACTATTCTATGTGTTATTGTCTACATGTAGGGTCTTCTCAGTATAAGCCATTCTTCTTACAACATAGAATAAAAGATGTACATTGGGTAAAGTTCTAGGTCAGATTATCGTTACCTGTCTTGTTCATATGGCCATGTCAATAAGAAAAAAAAGAAAAGAATAAAAGAATAGCAAAATGCATTATAAAATTTGTCACACAAAAGAGAGAATCAAAACTGGCATAATTCTTAAATTAGCATCCATTGGCTGGCTCGTGGGCCTGGGTGAGTGCATTAATTAGTCAGCTTTGGCATAGGTTTACATATCTTCTGAATCACCATGATTACAGGACATCTTTTTATTTCTCTTGTGTCTTGTGGTCTATTGTGACCTGGGACACATTCAGCCTTTCTTTCTCAGAGCCAATATAACTGCCCTTCGGCAGTTGAGATTAATTGCCATTAAAAAAATAAACAAACAAACAAAACCCTAAGCCATTTCTTTCATCTTGACACAGATTTCCAGGAAAATACTATCTATATAATACTACTTATACTAGTATATTGAACTAGTCTGATGTCTAACAAGGATTTATGTGATTGTCAGTCTTACCATCCATTCACACTTAAATAGATGGTATCAGCCTGGAGGTAGTTCGATAACTAATTTAACTTCCAACTTGATGTCCCTAATAATACATCAATCAAATTGCATTTAACTGTAGATATTGCAAGTTTTCTTTCAGTCTTGGTGTGCATGCAATGCATTTAGAAATCATTCTGTTTTACTACAGATATACTAACAAGGCTTAGGCTAGTTAGGAAAAAGCAACATGATATGCAAATTTCAGGCGAAAACTTCTCTAACACCTGTAGATTGGATTGAGAGCTTTTGGCTCTCTTCTTATCTTGCTTTTCTATGTCATCATTATGATCAGACCTAGAATGTCCAAGCAAAACAATTACAAAAACACTTCACATCATTGCTCAAAAGCATGATTTAACTTAAAAAAATATATATTCATAATAGTCTGATAGCTGCCATACAGGCAAGCATAAGACCATCCTGGGACGGTTCAGTCCATAGAAGAGGAAGTTACTCTGAGGTGCTTCTCAAGAGTTCCAATAACCTTGGAGGCACCATGACCAGAGTAACCACATTATGTGGTTAATGTAACCCTTAAATGACCGTATGAGTGC
This sequence comes from Crypturellus undulatus, assembly GCA_013389825.1. Lineage (NCBI taxonomy): Eukaryota > Metazoa > Chordata > Aves > Tinamiformes > Tinamidae > Crypturellus > Crypturellus undulatus. The sequence continues at coordinate 67,479 of VWPW01018064.1, forward strand.
TGAGCAAATCTGGTCAGCACAGGAGAAGTGACACCACAGAAACACTGTAAGCATCTAGGTACTGTGGGACTGGGTTATCTGTTGACTGGATAATGAACTAATTCTGTGAAGGATAAAAGAAAATAAGAGATATATCATTAGGTGGAGTCTGACTCACCATCAGCTGGCCTGTGGAACAAACAACATTAGAGGGGGCAACTACCAGGGAAATATGAATCATCCTAACACCGCTCAAACATGACGAGAACAATTCAGGGAAAACTATATTGGAGGGGTGGTCCATCAGGAGTAGGAAAAGGCAAGCACAGTCATTGTGCATGTATCTGAAAATGGTCAGTATTGTGTATCTGTGGCTTAATCATAGAGCTCTGATACATGTTTACATTTTTTTAGCTTTACTGCACTTGCAGGTTGTCTGGTGTTAACTGTTTAGTGTTGTCCAAAGTCTGTCATGTGTGTAGAACTGCTCATCCCTTAACAAATTCTTATACCTGACAAATGATCTATCGAGTTCAATGTGACCCCAAACCAGAAACAATCCTGCCTCTCTAGTAGCACATTGCATAGTTAAACTACTAATCATCTATTAATCATCTCAAGTGAAAAAAAAATCCAGACATTTTTTAATTGCAAATTCTGTCTCTTCCTGTAGAAATTTCAGTCATTTCCAATAGGAGGAAACTGACAAATTAGTCAGCAATCTTACTACACATACATATTTTTTTTCTCCCACAACGGTTAAATATTTCAAAATGCAGGTGCTAATTCAATCAGCTTCTGTTAGTCAGTACTCCCTTTGAAGTATATGAGTGCTAACTAAAGGCAAACAGCCATACCCTCGTAAATTTCTATTCTTAAATTCTTACCTAATATATTTAATGAAGAGAGTCATATGTGGGAAAATTAGGACAAAAAAAAAAACAAAACAATGTAAAGCAAGCGTATAGATTGTTTTTTCTTTTAAACAAAACTCATGAAGTAAGACAGAAATAAGATGATGCTTATTTCTCCCTCACTTGGAATGTACCACCTACTTTAGGAACAACATGATGGCTTATTTTTTCACTTCTTGCATTTACTCTTTCTACCCTGTTCTGAAGGGCTCTGTGTTTAGAATACAATATATGATAATAAATAATTTTTTATTTAATATAAATTTTAGTGGACAGATTCATAGAAGTAGACTAAGGAGACAAGACTGTAAGATTCAAAATCCCACTTATAATTTAACAAGCAAGTAATTGTTTGGAATACTGGAAAGTAGCCAGTGAACCTAGTACATGTTTGCATTTGCCACAGGGGCGGGAGGTAATGAACAGCAGATTTCAAAACTACAAGCATGCTTTTTAATATTTTATGTTCTGTAAATACACTATAATATATTCGATTTTGGAGGAATGTTTTTCTTTTGATTAGCTAGGGGGATGTATGTATTTTTAGAATCTATAGGATTAGTAAAAATCTTTATATTACAGTAGATAGAATTAACTTAAGCAGAGCTATGCGTTTTTTCCCAGAGTATTCATGTATATGCATTTATATTATCTTTTTTTTTCCTCAAATTCAAGGCATAATTCCCAAAGCTAGCAAGAAATATTATCCTGGAAGACTTCTTAAGAAAGAGAATATATTTTTTTCAAGTACATTGGTGTCTTCCCCCAGACTATAATAGAATAAAGTATCTAAAATAAATTGTATTTCTGAAAAATCTTATATACTTGCATGCCATTTTTAAGGTTTATTTCAGGCTCTGAATTAAGGATATTTTTCATTTAGTTTTACTTTGCCTCTAAGATTTGTATGCTTCATAGCAGTAGGTAAGCCACTAGGGTTTACAGACTTTGTTTTCTTTTTACATAGGGATACTATTTGTATGTAGAGTCTATACATACAGTATGGGATTTTTTTTTCTAGACATGGCATTCATATAATAAGATAAATACATATGCAATATGATGTGATATGAATATACTTTATGTAAGCACATACCAGAGAAAAAATGTAGAAATCACTTACCTATCATGTGAATTACAGCTATCCTAATTCTTGCTAGTAATACTTAGTATTCTGTTACTAGGTATATTTTGAATATACACACTCAAGAGTAATGCTGAAAATTCATTTTGTAAAAGCCAAATGAAATCTTTGTTTCTTATCTCAGCATTTTTTCCACCTCAGTGATGGTAAAAAGAAAAAAACAAATATGTTAAGCTTAAAAGGGAGATTTATGAAAAAAAAATTAAAAAGCACCTTCCAGATGATTTTAAATTATTTGCAGGAAGTTTAGGCACAAGGACATCATGTGCTGAAGTTAGAGAAGTGATACTGAGACTGCTTATACTTGTGGATGCTCTGTGGGATACACAAGTATATATACTTATATATACAGGTAAACACAGGTATATCCTGTATACCCTGAAAAGATACAAATACAAGCAGCAGGAAAGTTAGCTCCTGTAGCTGTAACTAGGAACATCGTGTGTAACATTTAACTTGTCTCTTTGACACATGCATTTGCAGAGGACTTTACGCAGAACTGCTAAGTGCATCGTGAGAAGAATTATGATTTGTATATTCACATATATCATGCCACTGACTTTTTACCTTCCTATACTGCATATGCCAAATAACACTGAAGTAAGTCTAGGGCTCACTCCAGAGAGTTGAGTGCTAGATTTATGGCCAATGCAACCAATGATCAGAATCTGTGTAATGATTCCTTTACTAAAAAGCTCCAAATTTGAGGCAAGATTCAGTATTAGTATTTATTTTAGTGGAAACTAAAAATACATGATAATTTTTACGTTTTTCACCCCTTGTGCTTAAAACAACCACACAGTAACTGCCCCTAAATTAAATTTTAATAAGCAAAATTCCTAAACGGTCTTATTGAGCTATCATTTCTTATTTTCTTTTTTGCAACTGTTATGTGAATCCTAGAATGAAAGGAAGGATACAATTTTATTTTATTATTTCTGTCTTGTACCCTCAAACACACAAACATACTAAGTTTCTGGAGGTAATATGTTCTGGCAACTCTTGCATATAAATAGCATTATGTGTACAAACATGATATAAGCACAACAGAACTATTACATCTTCAGGAATTTAGGTGAAATTTCATGGAATTAAACCCATTCTTTTTTTTTTTTTTTTGGGTTCAGAATGAGTAACTAGTTACAAATTCAAATTGATTTTTGTTACCTAAGATTAATTTAAAACCTTTTAATATTTTCTGTTAGTAAATTAAAATTTCTATTGATCTTTACCAAAGACAACATGACAATTAAATTTACATAGTAATTAAATTTATACGGCTCTGTTTTGGAATGAAAATAAAGATATTTTAAGCAGATATGTACTCATACAAATCAGATTTTATGATAATAACAATGTAAATAATACATAAAATTTGCACATATGTCTAGGTTAATAGATTTAGTCCTCTTGGCACAGCAAGTCCTACTGAAATAAAAGGGATCATTTTTAACTGTGAAAAGAGAGTGTGATCTGCATGAGTTCATGGTGGGTTTTGATAATCTAGTATCATCTCTGCCTCTAGTCAATGTAGTATTGTGGCAAATGTATATTTTTTACAGAAGAAAAGTGGAAGATTTATCTCACTGATTTGGGCAGTTATTTATAATATTCACTTATTCTTAATTTAGGCAATGTCTTTTACTAAACCATCAATTCAGGTTTGAGCATGCTCATTCCATTGGTCATACTCTAAATCAAAGGAGTTCATTAATAATAACATTGCATAAAGAGTTTTATTGCAATATATTTTTCATGCAAATGGCAGAATTAATTGTACAAGCAATTCAAGCAGTAAAACAAGTTATCATTATGGATCTATTATTACCCTTCCCATCTTGTGAATGATTTTGGTGAACTCATGCAAAAACAGCAACCGCAATAGTTTCTCATAGCTAAAACACTCATGTGCACTAGGTAACTGTTTCATCTGATCTCTTACCATAAAGTATCTCAAAACAAGATGCTGAGGCTCTGTTCCTCACACCCACTGCTACCTAAAGGTGCACAAGAGAAATGCTTCTGCATCTTCTAAATCAGTTCATTTATTCCAACAAGCTGATCGCATTAAGTATGCCTAATAAGCAACAGACAGCTTCAGAGCATAGGTCTACTATAAGAAAAACAAGTTGGAAAAATATACACGTGCACATTACTTTATCAAGGGGGAGAAAAGTTTGAAGTAATAGTCAATGATAGGAGATGACATTTGTTAAATCAGAGAGACATTTGAGCCAAGTGAGTAAAGATGAATGACTGACTACAAGACGTTCTGGATATGAAAGTGTTAAATTAAAGATTAAAATTTTCCTGGGGTTATTCAAAGGAGGCATGGGCTTTACCAGCCCTTCCAACCAGTATTACTGGAAGAAGGCAATACTACTTATTGGGTGTGGTGGACATAGGAGGATTTTGGATATTGTGAATAAATGCTTTCCTCTGACTTTTATCTAAACCATTCATAAGATATCTGAGCCACTCCTCATCATTTCATAGTAATTTAATTCCTCAACACACTCCACAAATAGCAAGGAAGTACAGAGAAAGCATAGACATTCCTTGAGCCAGTCATTGACTCCAACCTTCCTCTCCAAGCACTGTCAACACTGAATTCAGACCAGGTTACTTAGACTTTTCTCAAGTCAGACCTTCAAGGAAGATTTCCCCAAGATCCCTGGGCAACTTTTTTTAATGCCTAACTAAAATGCAAAGCAACAAAAGACAAAAATCTTTTTGCTTGGCTAATTTTTTTTTAATGGCATTTGGTGAATTTTAAGGACTAATGTCAGTTTCCCACTGGTCATCACCATACCTTATTTAAATACCACAATTTCCTTAATGACTTTTCCACTCTTTAGCAGGTTCTAGGATTTCCAAAATACATTAATAACTCACATTAGTAGTTCAGAGGATTCTCTGGTGCCCTTTCAGGATTCTTCTGCATGCACATTATAGGCCTGTTAGCTGGTAAATGTTTAACAAGAGAAGAAGTCTGATTGAGAAAATACAGATATGGAAAAGTTAAAAGTAGAGATTATTAAAAAAAAAAAAAAAAAANATTAGAGATTATTAAAAAAAAAAAAAAAGACTTACATAAAAATTGACTACTCCATGAGAAATTTAACTTAAGTACAATACCTGACATTTAAGAAGGGATTGGTGATCTGCAAAGGGAAAGCTTAATGAAAACGGTAATACAGAAGAATATAGAGGAGTTCACACTCTATGTTGGTATCTTCATTTTTAATCCTAATTATATTTTTTCATTTGTATAAAGTAGTGAAATATAATTATCTTGTTTCAATCTAAGCAAATCAAATGTTAAGCTGATTTTTATGCTTAGCACTCTAGCTGTTCCTGCTAAAATTTTACCTCTGGGCAAAATTTCCTCTGCCTTGGGAAGCCCAAGTTAAGATCTGTCTCACACCTTCAATATTTACTGATCTTATAACTTTTTTAGCCTAACTAAAGCTCAATATAAGCTATACAAAACTTGTATTTCATAAATGCATATTAAAACAATTAGGATTACATGAGCAGTCAACATTTGTGTACATATGCATCACCAGTTATTGACTACCATGCTCTATTTACATAAAGTATATGGATCAGGATCCTAATCAACTCAGCTTGAGCAATTGCTAAATGGATTTTTTCCCCTTCCAAAACGTAGTTTAGACCTCAAAAGGAAATACTTTTCTATGAATAAGAAATATTCTAAGTCATTGAGGATAGTGCAGTCTTTCTATGAACATATTTTAAAGAGCATTTTGGCTGTGATATTATTTTGTTTCAGAGAACACACCACTATGTGTTTTAAAAGTTTCTGTTTTTTTTTAAGCTTGCATTCCCTTAAACATGTGTAAAAGTAGCAGCATCTTTACTGTAAATATTGTGCTCTTCTCCCTTTTTTTAATTATATCCAACTAGAATGTTAGGTTTAACTGGCAAGCTAACCATTTGTAAGACCACATTTCAGTTGTATCAAACATCACATATTTCATTCAGCTCACAGATACTTCCAACTCTGTTTCTTTATAACTGGCATAAGGAAGCTATAACTTTTCTGCACATGTCTTTCATACATGGAATTTCTTATAAGTGTGGCAAGATGAAGGTTTTGCATATGAAAATTGTTGCACCATAATTGCCCTGGACTCAGGTATCCCTCTTTCTGATTAATTAAAGCGTTCTTATATCTTTGCTATACAATCAGTTGAATGATTGCTTTAAAAGCCATTAAAACCATCAAATTTTCTGTAGCAGATGTCTAATTTTTCACAAATTCAGTTTCTCATCCTTCTATGGCTTGATTAAGTGCTCTGCTTTTTGGGTTCTATCGTTATTTCTGAGAATATCAGGGTATATTAACAATCGTCAGCTCCCTCTGCAGGTTCCTCAGGGCTTCTGTGAACTATGCAATGAACTCAGAATCTTATTTGTCTCTATGAAGGGGTCCTCCTCCTTTCTGATATTTTGCTTCCTGAAAGGGAAAGAAGGTTGTTTCTTTTATTTAAAACATAGCTACAAGGGATTTTACACAAGTACTCTTTGTCTTGAAATCCTGGTAATCACAGATCTGTGTTTTATTCCTTTTCTGTGGAAAAAAAGCCTTCCTAGGTTTTGTAAAAATGATCTTAAGAATGGAATAAGAGGATGTACAGTCTAAACATATTTTTAGCTTGCCTATATGCTATTTCTTGTACAAACACTATCTATCTTCTTTGACCAAACGGTCTTCTCAAGTTCTGATATTTACCTGATTTTATTGTTGATCCAAATTTATTTCCTGTGGTAAGCAAGACCTTCCCACCACAAGTACTTATGCATTATTTTCTGAAAATATATTTCTTGGTATTATATAATGATTCAATACTTCTAGCTATTTAGTTATGTACCCTCCTCATTGTGCACTGAGCCAATGTTTTTAATTTTCTTTTACTGAAATTGTCTGTTATCTTACCCAAGTAGATCAAAGAGGGTAGTTGTTTCAGACATGACTGTGCAATTGTACTAAAATGTAACACAAAAATTAATGTCCTGGTGATTGCTAGTGGCAAAATACCACATAATATTTCTTTCTGTGAAATGTTAAAAAAGAAGAGTGTTTCGACAGATAAATTACTATTCCTATTGCAATGTTGTAATTTAGAGAATGTAGGTAATATACATTTCTGAAATCTAAAACCAGTAAGGATCAACAGTTTATGTTTCATACCTTTTAAAACAAAAAAAAATTAGTTATGATTAATTTAGCAATGCCAACCAAAACATACAATGTTTCTGTTTATGATAAAACATCATTTAATGGCTTGGAAAATAAGATCTTTTTGTACTCTTTTTAGTTTCACTAAAAGAGGTCAACCTTAAAACCCTGATTCTGGTTAATGATCACTAAATCTATAGACAACGATGGGCTCTAAATTAGATATTACTATTAAAAAGAAGTTGGAGGCACAGTTGCCTATTTTCTCAAAAATGACAGCTCATTTTACTCCAGCAGTCAAAATATGTTAGACTGGGAAAAGTCATTAGGAAAGGAACTGGGAATAAAACAGAAAACAACTTTGCACTGCTAACCAAATATATTTGGTAAGCCCATGTCTCAAATACTATGTTCAGTTCTGGCTACTCTGTCTCAAAAAATAAATCTCGTAACTACAGAGGTATTCCAAAATCGTCAAGAATGATAGTATTGCCTACAAGTGAATACTTTGGAAATCAGGAGGTAGACTAAATAGTCTAGGAATCAGATGTCCTAACTGTAGAGTCAAGAGCCAAAAAGTCTACAGATCATAAGAATATACAGGCACTGAACGGGAAGTAGAACAGAGCAACTGGAAAAATATCGTAAAGGGTAAGAAAATTCAGGACAGCAAAAACATTATTTTTATGCAGAGAATAGTGCCCAGAGAGACATATACAGAGAATCTGTGCACTGTATTGATAAAGTATACCAAAGGCAATATGATATTAGAAAAATTGAGAATACCTATTGCTGGACATTATATTCAAATATAATAGCCTCTGGCTCAGAAGGCTTCAAACTCCTAATTTCCCGAAGTTGTATAGTATAATAGGATTACTATTATCAGTTCTCTTTCTTTTACACAAGCATCTCTTCCTAGTCACTCTCAGAAACATAATGTTAGGTTGGTTAGTTTTATGATCATATCTATCCAGTACCTTAAATATTAACAGTAAATGGATTTTTACCTTAAACTGGTGCGAATTTCCACTTACTTCGGTAGTCATGAACTTGGGTAGTACAAGCTGGACTATATAAATCTCTTTTTCCTAGAAAAGAAACTCAAAATGGGATTATCCTAAACCAATGAGAAAAGTGATTTAAAGCTCTTCTTTTACCTTTTATTTTCTTAAAAGTAAACAAATAAATAAATAAATAGCTGGTATCTCTAAATTTTGAGTCTTCATGACAGTAGAGGTGATTTTGATAGGCAGGGCAATCATTGAAAATAGCATGTAGAACAATACAGGATATTTAGACTGCAGAATAGATTATGATATGTAATGGACAGCAACATTTATATTGCATTCACACTGAGATGTCAAACTTCAAATGGAGATTGGGACAGATTTCATAATCTGGACTATTGGAACAAAATCAGAAAACTATCTAGAGAGATTCCTTAAAATGAATTAGATGCATTATTTTCTGTAAAATCATGTATTATGCATACAGTTGATCACAATCATAATTTTAAGTGAATTTATTCCATACATTTTCATATTGCAAGCAAGAAAAACCCAAAAAGGACAAAAAGAAAAAATACCAAAGGATATTTTCTTTCAACCATATGTGTGATGTTGGTGGATTTAGTTATTTAACTTGATAGCAACCGTGTAAGATATAGCAAATATTAGTAACAATGAGGAACTTTCACTAAGCTGTTATGATCTGTTATTGCATTAACATCATGAACAACAGTAATCTGAGAAGTACCTTACCTTCTTGCAGAACATAGATGCTCATTCTCAAGAGAATACTTTGCTCACTTAACTTTCAGATAGTCTTAAGTAAATCTGCCCTTAAGAACTGAAGACTGTAGGTGTCTAACCTCTCTTCTCAAAATCTGTGTTAGATGATCAAATGCCATGTTTGCTCATGTCTCAGTGAAGAGTCTAAGTAAATCTTTGAAAGTTGTGTTTGAAAGGGTCACATAATCACCTTTTTATAGATAATATGTGTAGAAAATGCTTGGACTTATCCAGATACAAGTACTATGACTAACCTATCGGAGGAAGACTAGGCACTAAAATATTTACAGAAAAAAAGATATTTTTGTATGAATTGTTCTTAAATGACTACATAAAAGACATGTATAAAGCAGAAGTAATCTGTGTTCATCCATTTACAAATAAAAGCTTTATATTCCACCCTATACTATTACCAATAGCATCAGGAGATTTGGACAGTTTTTAAGGACTAAAGGCATGGAATGTACTGTGCATGTTTATACAGCTCTCCTGATGCATCTACAACATGCAGAAATATCCATGTATCATATTCCTAATTCTAGAGGTACAGTTCATGAGCACATCTTTCCATGGGAAAAAGACATTTATCTGAGGTCTGACTCACTTATGGAGAGTAATATGTTCCTATGTGCTCTGTTGGACTGTGAAGTTTGAGTTGTATTTGCAGGATCCTGTGGAAGGAAGTTTGTGGATAAGAAGGAACAGTGTCTGATATCTTCCTTGGAGAATCACCATTAGGGCTCAAAAGCAACATCAGGCACTTGAAACAGATGTATTTGGTAGTTAATATTCGTCCATAAAAAAATAATGTTCCCAATGAAGACCATACCCACACATACTTTTTGGAAATGGGGAATGTCTATATCATTTCTAGAGCACAAACTTCCTAAGATATTTTGCTATAGAAACCATCGATTTAATGAAAGAAATATAAAGAATTATCTCTTTTTATTGGAGGGGAAGCTGTTCTGAAACAAGATTAAGTTACAGATATCAAACCAAAATAGACAAATTAAATTAGATAAGAGGCTTTGTCTGGGATTTTTATCTTTCAAACAGCAATATCTTCATTTTAAAAACAGCAATACCATTTTGCATTTATCATATCTATATATTTTTAAATGACTAAGTGCTAAGGATAGTCTATTTCTACATGGAAGGAAATTGATATGAAGGAGATTCAGAAAGTGAGACCTTTTAAAAGAAGAGTTACCGTGCATCTGGTATTTGCATTTCCTATTAACCTTCACTTACACAAACAGAAAGCCTGCTTCAAAATGGTGAAAGATTCACTCAGTTCAATTTGCCTTTTTATAAAATTTAATTTAAACAAGAACCTGCAAGCGAGCAGAAGCTGAACTAAAGTCTATTGCTGATTGGTTTAATGTGGGGGACCTGAAATTGATGTTGACACTTTTCCAGCCTGGAGCAATCACTACATCGCATCTCTTAATTGGCTTCCCAAGCCTTTTTCCTCTCTCTCACACAGCAGCAAGCTCACACTTGCAGCTGCAGTAACCTCTTATTGTAAACACTTATATGGATGAAGCAATGGAGCATACAAAGGACGCCCTACCATGCAGAATGCAGCTAGTCTTTTAGATTGGCACGAGACTTCGCAGCAAATCTTGGTAACTTTCTACATTGTGTGAGACTGTGAAGTATGACATTATTAGCTTAGTATATCAGCTCAAAAAATGTATTAGGCATTACTGTACAGTCACAGTAGCATATACTGGATTGAGCCACTTTTATTAATAGTGACAACCATAACAACAATAAAAAGGATGCAGAATCAAATTCAGTTATCATCAGTTTATGGGAGGTTTGCAATCACACTGCTTTTTCCCCTGAAAGCTTTGCATTTATAATATTTCATAAATATGATCTGATTCTTTTGTTAGTTTCACATAGTCTCTGTTAGAACCTACATATGTTTATGTAGACTGCCTGTCTGATGACAGTTTCTACAGTTACTGTGAGTTGAGATTTGGAGCTGCAATTCATATTTTTAGTAGTTTTTTTTTTCCCCATAATCTTGTAAAAAAATCCATTCCTGTTTACAAATTCAAATGAAAAACACAGTTATCTACTGTAGAGACTGTCAGCAGAGTCATTAACAATGTATAGAAATTATGTACTCAGGTTATACATTTGGGAACTGCTCCTAGGTAGAAATTTAACTTGAGAATTTTTCCTCTGATTGCTTCTCAATATAGTTGTGTGCTTCTCTTCCAACAGCAACAGAATTCAATATAATAAAACAAAGAAAACACTAATTCCCTTCAATACAAGCCCCTCTTTCTGAAAATGAAAATCTAGATAGCTTACTGAAATACACAGAAACCTAACTGTATCATTGCTTGTGGAAATACCCACTCACACTGGGTAATTCAACTGGAGAAATATTTTAAGTTTGACCAAAAACTGTGGGGTTTTTTTTGCAAAAGCACATAGAATGATTTTTCAAAATTATTACTTTCTGAATTTTGATTGGCAAACTTTAGAAAATTATACTAGGAAACAGAGTTCTAGTAAATTTTACCTTGTTGGCATAAACAGTTCATTTTTGTCATAAAATGTGAAGTATAGTGCTTCAAAATCCACTTATTTAATAAAATAAGAAGTCAACTTATTGCCTTAAGATTTCAAGAATCAAACTATAATTTTTCCTTTGTTTCTGAATTGCTTTAACTTTCCTTGACAGCACTTTCCGTTCAGAGCTCTCCAAAATGTACGAAGTTTTGCAATCTCTTACAGTCAAAATGTGGGATTTTTTAGTAGTTTACCAAAAAGGATGCATAATCGCATAAGTATGAGGAAAGTCCAAGCACTTCTATAATTGTTCAGCAGTTCCTTCATCTTAGTTATCTCTTCTCCATTTGGTTCACTTTGTCTACCCCTGTTTCACATTTTTGAGAGTTTTATGGCTACAGAATCACTCAGTTCAGAGAAATGCAATCAACGGGAAAGACGTGGTGATTTTGATAAGTAAGGTGAGGATGCTAGTGGCCATAATAAAACAGGTTTCGTCTTTTTTTTTTTTTTTTTTTTTTTTAATGATCAAAAACTTTGTGCCTGCCTTAGCAAAGTGAGGAAGGCCATGCAGGACATTCAAAGCACCTGTGCAGAAAGCTTAACTGGGAGTAGGCAATTCATTGTTTGATAAGTATAGAGTCTGCCACTTAAGACTGGCACAAAGTAAAGTGTAAGAAAGATCAGGGCAAGGAGTGCAGAGAAGAAGAGTTAGAGAGGTCGTCTCAGCAATTACATGTGATTAGATCAACACAGCTCTGTGGCAAATCACTGTAGGTTGATAAGTCCTACTTGGAAAATTAGTGTCCCTCCAAGGTTTATTAAAGAGTGGTAGACTTCTATACAGCGATTCAGATATTAAGCAATCACCTCCAAATGTGCCTGTCTCCTTCTTTATACAGCAAAACTACCACATGAGGCTCTTCAATGTAGTACCTAAGGATGGGTAGAAGGGAACAAGACCTTCCCTCTAAGTTCATCATGTAACTTTCTAAAAGTTTTACTACTTGCATTCTTTCTTTCCTGACACATTTCTTTAATGAGCTGAAAAAAAGTGTTGGTTTGACACAGATTTACTGCTAGATGAACATAATTCTCCCTGTCTGGAGAGAAAAAAAAAAAAATAAGAAAACGTCTAGGGTTTCATCAAAATTACCATTAAAGTCAAAATAATACTCACTTATACAGGAAATCTCACATTCACTAGAATGTTAGAATTTTTTCTCTTTAACAAACAGTACAATCTAAATAAAGGGTGTAAAGTTCAAGATTTAATGATTGCACCTTGTTCACCAATTAAAAGAGAATTGTAAAAGAGATACTCTGACATATGTCAAAATTAAACATGCATTTTGCAATAGTACTTTTGCTCCTGATTCTTTCTTATAATGATTCTGATCAAAGCAAAAGTAGAAGTGAAAATTGTCTTTAAATAGAGGTGCCTAACCTTTAGCACAGACAATCTGCAACTTCTTAAATCAAAACTTTATGCAACTAGAAAATTAATTATAGCACTATGTTTTTATGGATATAAAACCTAGTTGCAATGCTGTGTTGCATCATAAAGTAATCTTAAGACTTTAACTTATACACAAGCATCTTTTTCATCACAAATGTTTTATTCCTGTGGAGATAAGTGTGTTGACAACCATATTCTGCTTTGAAAGCTTTCAAACAGAGCCACTAGAATATAACTTTAATATCTCTGAGATATAGTTTCACAGTCACCCCAGATGATAGCAGAAAGTAAACACATAGCACCAAAATTACATATGTATTTATGTATTCATGTTGGAATGTAATTGCATTCTTATACATATGCACACAACATTTATTTGTTACTGTTTGTTACCCTATTTGTAAGCTCTATTTCAAAAAGAGAGTGGTTATATTTAATCATCTCTGTGATTCCATTTCCTCCTCCCTGTCTCACCTGGTGATTTTTATTCTAATATCACAGCCCTTCTACTGAGACCTGCAGGCTTCTGTTAACACTTGATAGGAAGACAATCAAGACAGGAGACAGTCTTGCAAACTGGACTTTAGAAGTGCAACATAAGGAGGTGAAATATTGTGAGGTGAAACTGCCAAATACAGCAGCTATGTGGATTTTCGTCAGAAACAGCATGACTCTGAAAGTCAGAGTGAGGGCAGACCAAACTGTTCTTTACTTTGCACATCATGGTTGTTAGCTCATATGAGTTCATTTAAGACAATTCAGGGGACTGATTCCCTCCCCAGTCCCAAAAGCACACTCAATTGCATCATATGATATCATCAAAGACAAGAACTTTGGAGCATTCAGAAGAGTTTGAAAAAGAATGATCAGATTTGTTAGCGTAAGTATTAGGCACAGTAGAAGTCTAGGAAAACATATAGAAGACACCACTTTAAGGCATAGGGAGATCACTAGTTACAGTCATGTAAAAAAAAATATTGCCTCCCTCAAGGGTAATATTTCCTGTGGTCCACCTCCTGCAGAATTTTGTGAACATAGCTCTGAAGCTGAAAGTCATTGCTGACCTTTATGATTTATATCTACTGCTGAGCTTATTCTGTAGATGTGCCTGTAAACTTATTTTTTGAGAGTAAGAAAATAAAGGTCTAAGATTTTCAGCTTAACAAGTGCAAACCACAGATCTTTCTCCTCTTTTCAATTACTTTGTCTCTCAATCTCTCATATTTCCCAGTGAATATGTGCTTAGTCCTGCTGTTTCTTGAGCAACCCAGGAAATATTTCCCATCCAGCAAGCAAAAATCAGTTTCCTGAGAACAAATTGTTTTATGTAAAAACTCTTTGCAAGTCATGTACGTTACAAATATTCTAATGTAAGTTTTATCAGGTTTCCTGTGTATGAGTTTTATGCTCATCTGCATGTCATAGTAAAATATATCAAAAACTAAAGAAAATTTTTGTTCTTGATGTATGTAACATACGAATGCTGGATATAAACTGAGAATTAATGCCATGAAGCATATCATCATGAAATAAGCACTCTGTCTTAGGCTTTGTAAGTTACCAGATTCATCAACTCCTTCTAGTTACTGAACAATCCCTCTTAAATGTTTTTTAAAAAAACAGTTAATTCAAACAAAATTGTTATTTTGAGCAACTTTCAAGTTACTGTATAACTTTTCAGCTACAGACCTCCATAATCTTTAGATCAAACTTCAGTTGCAAGATTCAGAACTTCTCTCTATCTCCTTGCCATACCAACTAGGTCCAAGTACAATAGTAAATATCTTTCACCCAGGAATATATTAAAAATCACATCTTTCAAGGTCTGATTTTCTCTTTAAATCTTTATTTAGTGGTAACAGTAAAAAGAATTCTAATAGAGACTCAGACAAAAATATTTTTTCTTTCTTTTGGGTGTTTTGAGAGAAAGAAATAATCATATATCTTTCCTTTTATGTTACCTGTAGAACAAAAGAAATAATAGAAATTTTAATTCACAGGGGTTATTCACAATATACATCATATAAGATTAAAGATGCAAAACAGTCTAATGGAATAACCCAAGACTCATGAAAAAGTAACTTAATTTTTCTTTTGTTTTTATTTTTGATATCTTAGGCACAGTTTAACCTCTGTATCATGCTTTCCCTACTTAAACATAGGGATAGTATTTTTTATAGAATCATTATACTTTCATAGTTGAAATGGAGACCTAAGTATTAACTGTGGTTAGATATAGCCTTCCCATAAGCATCCAACATCAGAATGATCCAGTCTTCTGCAAGATACACCGCATGTGACTCAGGAGCAGTAGTACAAGTGCTACAAACCAGTCTTAACTTCCAGCATCCATTTTGTGCTTATATATGTTGCTATGTGTTCTGCATAATCATAAATACACCCAAAAAGTAATACCTAAATGCAGCTGCTGGTGGAAAAGAATGTGAATAGTATCTCTAAAGCAAACTACTTGTAAGTTAAAAGCCAGTTTATGTATGTGCACAGCAACACAAAGCACAGAGTATTCAGGGAAGCAAGTGAAGAATATACTACCTGACTTCAAACTGCCATTAATATTCATAACTGAATATAATAATGCCTGCAACTAAACTTTAATCAACACCACATACCTCTTTAGTGGTAAATGACCCTGTGTAGAAAAAAGTAAACCATCCCCTGAATTGAAAACAAAGCTTCCTTTTATCCCGTTCGCTTTCAGAGCCACTAATGATCACTAAAACCTAGGCAACTAATGGTGTGAAACAATTTAAGTGCTAATCAGACATCAGTAAGAGGAAAAGCTCCCTGACAAGCTGCAGTGGTGACATCTAATCTGTGTTCATTTATGATCAGATTCTACCATGGCATTCTGATATTGTCACTGAAACATAAAAGTCTCTTGCATGCAACATTAAAGCATCATTTACATTGTTTTGAGGGCTTTGGGCTGAATCAAATATGGGGGTAGAGAAGGAAAGAGAAAAGCACAGAAACATAAAAATCTGTGCAAGTATAAGGGGAAGTTAGGAGCTAGAAATATCCCTGTAGATTTTAAAATAGGGCTAAGAAAGGTATTTAACTGGAATGTAGATTTGCATCTAGATAACGTCAACCTGAGTTACAGATGTCAGATTTCCAAACACTGATTAATCACCGTAATATATTTCTTGGAAACGTATCTGTTTGACAAAATTCTGAACAAATCTTGCTTACAGGGTGTGTAACAGATAGATACCTGTGAAATTCCGGCTAACTTGCCTGCTGGACTTAGTGGGACGCTTGCACTCCTTACAGCTCACAGAGGCAGCGGGCACACCAAACAGTCGTGTAGATTCCATCTCAGCACAGACTATATTGAGTGGAATAGCTTTCAAACTCTGAATAGTATGTTAGAAATCTTTGCAACTTCAAATGGAAAAAAATAAAATTAAAAAATCCAATGGAAATATTCCTGTTAAAGAAACAATCATGGAACATTTAAATATTCCTACTTTTTCATTCCAGATCACAAAAAATATATAAAGGTACCAGAAATTTCTACAGAATTTCATCTGTACTGGTCTGTGTTGTGTACGAGTCTAGTCTTCACATTTTGAGAAAGATATTGTAGATATGAATGATAGATAAATAAATAAATAAATAAAATGAGTAAAGGGAGAGAGAAATTGCCTTAAAAGACATAAATAAAAAGTCTGAGACTTCTTACTGAGGGAGGAAAAGGTTGAGGGAGAGTATACCAGGCTTATAGAAACACAAAGGCACTGGATAAGGCTAATGCAGAACTGTTATTCACCAATTATCACAGCATTAGAGGTAGGGAACTTTCATTGAAACTGATAGGAGATCTACTTAAAATAGATTTTCTTTTTGTTAAAAAAAGGTATATTTTTAGCATAGTGTGTAGCAAATTAGAATTTGCTGCTACAGAAGACTCTGGAAGCAGACCGGCTCAAAAGATTCAAAAGTGATTAGACAAATTCATGAAAAACTGATCTGTAAACATACAGTAAGGCAAGTAAGTAGGAATATGTTATCTTATATACCTAGTCTAATGCTTGTAGGTACAGAGTAATTGGAAAAGTTGACAAGAAAGTATATACTTTCCTTAAAAACCTTTTTCTATTGACATTGCTGCAGAAAAACTCCTGGTCTAGATGGACCACCCACCTGATCTCACAAGACACTACAGTTCTTATCATGAAAGTCTCACTACAAATGAAACACGGGGAAATCCTTCCTTGAACTGAGGATATGGAACGGTATCTCTGCACAACTCTTTATGTGATCCCCAGGACTCTAGTACTTAAAGGATAATTTCCAATTTCTCATAATATCCCAAATATTTCTTCTCTGCTTTGAGGTAAATGTGGCACTAATGAAGGATTCCAACAGAGAGCCTTTGAAAAGCAAACATTATATCTAATTTACAGAGGCATCTTCTGGATGGTGACCCTTTTGTTCTGTTTAGGCAGGCAGAACCAAGGACTTGGTCAGTCCCTGGATGACTAAAGTAGGATATGCCAGAACATACGGGTAAAGCAAAGAAATTGACTGCTAGGATAGCAGAAAAGAAAGCGGCACCCATCCATCCCTCATTGATACATCTAAGGTAAAGCATGATCTTTGGCTACACAGCAGTATAAGTTTCTCATGATCAGTGGCTGTGTTACCACTAGCTGCTCGAAAGTGTAAACCATAAGCCAATGGTGACTAACAAAAAGAGAAGCATTTATAATAGTACTTATTACAAATCATTTTCAATACATCTTTCAATATATAATGTTTGAAGCTCAAATTCAATAGACTCGAAATCTAGCAGATAAATTTTCTGTTCAGATAATAAATTTATTATTTCTGTTACTGTACCTGATATGGAAATGTCTACATTTAATAGGTGTTATTCCTTCAGTTTTTTAAAGTGGAAAAACACATGACACATGATATGAAGATTGGACACTCCATCCTTTCCTAGGATAAAATTTCTTATGCAGGCAAAAACTTTCAAGAAACAAGAAAAAAATATATAGCATCAAATCAATTATTTTACAATTTTCATCATGCATTTTGTCATATTTTATTTCTTTAATAAATCATACAATTTTCTGAAGTGTTGATATTTGTTTACAAGTAAAGCAGATAAATTGTCTTCGGATAAATTTCCTTTGCCATGGCCATTTTGCTAGGTCTAGGAATTAAGATGTAATTCATATAAACTCTTTTTGAAAGCTTTTTGATTTCACAGAATCACAGAATCGTTAAGGTTGGAAAGGACGTCTAGAGATCATTTAGTCTAACCCCCCTTGCACACGCAGGGTCAACTAGAGCATGTGGCACAGGGCTGCGTCCAAGCACACTTTGAAGATTTCCAGAGAAGGAGATTCCACAACCTCTCTTGGCAATCTATTCCAGTGCTCTGTCACCCTCACTGTTAAGAAATTTTTCCTTAAGTTCCTGTGGAACTTTTGGTGTTTCAGTTTGTGGCCATTGCCTCTCGTTCTGTCTGTGACCACCACTGAAAAGAGGCCAGCCCCATCCTCCTCACTCTCTCCCTTAAGGTACTTATAGAGGCTGATTAGATCCCCTCTCAGCCTTCTCTTCTCCAGGTTGAACAGGCCCAGCTCTCTCAGACTTTCCTCATAGGGCAGATGTTCCAGGCCCCTGATCATCCTTGTAGCCCTGCGCTGGACTCTGTTGAGCTCTCTGGTAGCTCCACATCCCTCTTGTACCAGGGATACCTCTGATACCTCTGGGGTATCAGATACTCCTCCCAGTTTCGTATCATAAACAAACTTGCTGAGGGAGCACTCCATCCCTTCATCCATGTCTTTGATGAATAAATTGAACCAGATGGGACCGAGGACTCTCCCCTGGGGAACACCACTAACTACAAGCATCCAACTAGACTCTACTAGACTCTACCACCCTCTAGGCTCTGCCATCCAGTTCGTTCTTAATCCACCTCAGTATGCACTCATCTAACACACGCTTCTGGAGCTTGCCCAGGAGGAAGCTGTGAGGGACAGTGTGAAAAACCTTGCTGAAGTCCAGATAGATGACATCCACTGCTCTCCCATCATCTGTTCACCCAGTCATCCCATCATAGAAGGCTATCAGGTTAGTCAAGCATGATTTTCTCTTGGTGAATCCGTGCTGACTATTCCTGGGTGCCTTCTTGTCCTCCATATGTTTGGAGACAACAGCCAGGATGAACTGTTCCATCACTTTTCCTGAGATGGAGGTGAGTCTAACTGGCCTGTAGTTGCCTGGGTCCTCCTTCTTGCCAATTTTGAAGACTGGCATGACATTGACTTTCTTCCAGTCTTCTGGCACCTCCCCCATTCCTCCAGGACCTTTCAAAGATGATGGAGAGTGGCAACAAAATAACAACCGCCAGCTCCTGCAGCACTCTTGGGTGTATCCTATCAGGGCCCATTGATTTGTGGGTGTCAAGTCTCCCTAAGTGCTGTCTGACCCAATCTTCCTCTACCCAGGGCAAGTCTACCTCTCTCCAGGCATCTTCTTTTATCTCTAGGGTCTGGAATTCTAGAGGGTTGCCCTTGGTAAACACTGAAGCAAAGAAGGCATTCAGTAGCTCTGCTTTTTCTGTTTATTGAATACTTTTTGACAAATTATTTGTTAATTTTTTTAATAAAAGTGAATGAACTGTGTGATAAGCTAACATTGTGTGTGTGCAGAAGATTAAGACTCTCAATACAAACTTTTAGCACAGTGTAAGCCACTGAAAATCTCATTGTTATGTTTTCTGATAAAGTTGCAAATGTTAACGAAGTAGATGTAGTGTGAAAGGTAATGCTTCATGATAGCCAGAAATCATCTTAAGCTTCTTTTCAATGTCTATGTATACAGATAAAATGTTTATTTTTATTGAGAGATAATACTTTACCATTTCGAAATATTCAACAGTTTTCTCTGATTGTGAGTGTCATTTTTCAACAATATACAAAAACATCATGCAGACTTTATCACCCCTACTCTTACTATACAACCTTCAATACCAACCAATGAGTTATACATAATATGTTCTCTTGGATTAGATGATATATGATCTGGGCAATTACCAAAAAGGATACTCATATTTTCAATTCCCCTGTGGGAATGGTGAAAACTGAACAATGTTTCCATGCATTAACATTAGGCCTGATAACTACAAAGACACAATGTTAAAGTAGAAACTATTTGATTTTACTACACTTTCATATATTTCCACATATTCCTAATGAAATTTCGTTATGATCTTGGAAAGTCAGTAGGCAGTTCACCTTTTACTACAAAGAAGTGAGGGGTTACCAAAATATTTTGATATTTTAATGTCTTTGGGCATAAGTGGCTATAGACCTGTAGCAAATAAAAAAAATCTTGAAAGTCTCCTCATGAAGTTGAATTTTCCTGAGAAAATTCTGTATTCGATATCATTTTTTGTCTTCCATGGGATAAAAAAAAATGTGTTCAAGAAAAAAAAAGAAAATAAACACTTGTAGAAATATGGTAATCTTATCTAGAGGTTTTTTTAGATAGTATATCAGTATTCTTGAAAAACTGTTGATAATCCGGTTGTGGAACAATTTGAATAAAGTCTCTAAAATAGATAAAATAAAGATTTATGAAGTTTTTTACATGTATTACACATATGTGAGCATATGTGACATACTTTTTAGTCTTTTGAGGTCATATACACATTACAACTTCCAGAAAGGCGATTGTGGAAAATTAAACATTTTGTAAAACACACCTTCACATTTAATCAGTCGTAAAATGGTGTGAGGAACAAGTATTACTCATTTATTTCTAGTTTCTTGTCTCATGGAAGGCACATGCTGAGTGCCACAAAATGTCTGAAGAACAAACCTGTGGGGATATCTTTTTTTCTGTTTGGAGAAATCTTCAGCTTTTCTCAGTCCTAATCTTAAATGAATGATGTCCCTCTTTTCAGTTTAGGCATTTGCCATACAGTCATCTTCACTGCTGAGGTCCTATCAATAACTCTTTGGAGCTTGGGGATCTCTTACATAAAATAAATTTTCAGATTCAGCCTATCTTTATTTATTCAAGATATTCTAGAAAAAAGTAGGCTTGACACTACATTTCAAATTCCTCTCATATATTCATGTACACTTACCGAACTTGCAGTGTGAGTGAAATTGCAAGAAAACATCCTAGTACCCATGTATGGAAAACATTTGCTATTTTAAACAGCTTTTACCTGGTATGTATTTTTCTCTTTATGTAACATTTCAGTACCCGGCTACCAAGCACTAAAAGCAAGGTCTGGAGCATTAAATGCTTCATAGACCAAGTCCAAAATTCAGTATCATATTAGTGATATTCACCTTAGGTACAAAAATCAGGATAAATCAATGCTAGAACTACCTACTTACTACGCCCTTCAATACAAATCTTCTCATGAAATAGTTCTCAATCCTCTTCACAAATTCTCACTGTACCAAAATAACCACTTCTAGGAGACCTTCAGCATGAAAGACCATTATTATATCTCTCAGTTTACCTAGGTACACATATGAAAAAAAAAAAAAAAAAAAGGGCTTTGAAGTATCACAAAAGGTCTGGAGTCCATCTACTATTTTCGCTAGGTCTTTTTTTCCTATCTTGTTTTTTCTGCATTCAAGCGATAACAGGAATAAACATAACGAATAGCTGTATAGAAGAATAATTAAAGTCATTTAAAAGTTCTAAGATTTTGGATAATATTACCCAGAAAGTGAAATTATGGACTAGACGTGAAAATTGATCTTACAGCATTTTCATGTTTTATTTATAAGCTATGGATGGACTTCCAAATAACTTTCCAGTCATATTGATTACAGAAAATCTGGACAGTATCAATCAGAATGATCTTCTGCCTGGCAGAGCACCATATACTGTTGTGGCCCATATTAAGAACACCTCCTGCTGTCCTATGACCAGTGTGACCTATATCAATTTACATTATAAGACCTAGCTGTCTACTGTACACTAGCTGAATTTTTTAACAAGTCAGTGTGGGAGAGTTTCTTGAGGGTCTCTTCAAACCAGAGAAAGTATCTACTGAAAAGTCAACATTTTTCAAAATAATACAGTAGTCCTACATATTTTCTATATTCAGTCCCAGTCTTCTTGCAACTTTGAGTGTGTATCAAGGATTGCAGTATGCAGGGATCTATGCCAAAACTTGACATGCTATCTGATAGGAAACATGCTGTCAGACAGACTCCTGAAATAAAAATCTATCAGTGCTTACTGAGCACAATCACATTGTTTCTACCATTAGGAAATCCAAAGAAAACACATTTTGAGAAGCTGGGAGAATATACTGCTGGATCTATTGCTGTGTATCAGTCCTCTCTCACATAAATTTCCTAGACATCATTATTTCATGTTGGAAGTCAAAGGATTATGGTCTAGATGGATCTTTGGTGTGATTCAGCAAAGTCATTCCCACAAGAAGGAGGCAGCTGTGAAGCTCAACATTTGTTTGTAATGATCCTGTAATACTGAATGTCCTAGGGGCAACCGGAAAGAAGCTAGTGAAAAATGGAACAAGTCACAGTGTGAAGCACTTCAGTACTGTCTTTACCAAATACTGGATTATCTTTTAAAGGTCTGAAAACAAAGTCTTTGAAAAAAAATCACTACTAAAATTGAAGTCCTCTTGTAAGCCGTTCTAGAAATGCATTTTATCTGTAACTGACTTTATGTAACTTGCTGTGCCTGAAGAAAAACTGAACAGGATATAACAGGTACAAATGGAACAATACAATGTGCTTTCAGACCTATTATTTCGGATAAATAGAAACCCCTATGTACATGATACATTTCAGTTTGTCAGCACATCACGGTGACCTGTTTGTGATGTGTTTCTTTTACAACCACTATGCAATCAATTTTGTCAGGTCACTGAAAATATATATAACTACAAAACTTTCTACTACTTTTTTTGTTTTTTTTTTTAAAGAAGTAAGTTTTATATATTCAAACAAATTAATTCAATACTCTACAGTATTCAGTGTACTATATAAACTTAAATATAAATATATACACTATATATACTAATATACTATATTATATCATGGCAGCACTCAGGCTTCATCCAAAGGTTATTTCCTCTTTCAAAGAGAAATTCTATTTTTTAACCTTTTTTTTTTTTTTCCATTTGGGGGACTGCAGAAGGCTCTGGAATATAACCCAAATCTCTCTGCATTAGCAAACAGCTGAGAAGCACTTTAAGGCAGCCTGCACTGGGTATTTATAACAGGAGATCTCTCTACTGCCCTTCTGTCTGTAGTGTAATCATACCCCAGTGTTGGGGTACTGAATCTGATTAGAATCTGAATATTTTCTCAAGGACTTTTAAGTGCCATGGATTAACAGCAAATACCTTTTCTTTCTTGCTAGATTGAAGTAAAAGAGTTCACAACAGAAATGGGAGCTAGGCACAGTCTCCAAAATTTCCACTGAGGATTGTCTAATTGCCATTACTGTAGTGCTCTACCGCTTGCATTTCAAGAAACACGTCTGTATCTTTTTTTCATTTTTAGTGGCTACAGCACACCTACTAGGTAGAAGGAGAGAAACTATTATTTCTGTTAATTTCTTAATGATGGGTCCAGGAAACAAACAACCAAACTTATTAAATTGGAAAAACAAACAAAAAAAAATGGGCAAAACAAAACAAACAAATAAGCAAAGAGCAGAATGGCAAAATAACATAAAATATTTCATTCCACCTGTATTTTCCATGGGAAGAACACAACATACCTTAAATAATTGAGAATAACAGTAGGATAAATGTCTCATAGTTATTCAAATAGATATACGTATTATGAAATGAATCAAGAAAATGCAATTCACATAACAAGATAGAAAAATGTTTGTGAATAGGTACAAAGAAAAGTCAAAGCTATAAAAATGATCCAATATTTAGACAGAGACTTCTGTAGCAGTTTGTCCATGTATCAGACCCTGAATGCAATTTCCTGAGTGTTCTTTTTTATTCAGCCTAAAAAGACCACGGTGAATGGATGTCAAACTGAACAAAGTTTACTTACACAGGTGAAGGATGCCTTCAAAAGCAACACATTCTTTCATAGGGTACAGTATGATAATTTCTGCCCAGCTCCAAAAACTTTTCCACGTAGAATGTAAAAAAAAAAAAAACTGTGAGATTCTGTTAGTTCTATTAGTATAGAAGCATTAGCAACTCTTAAGCCAAATTTTGTGATTTCTGACTACAGAAATACTGAAGGAATTAAAAACCATCTACAATAAGCCCTCAAACTCACAAGTTTGCTTGAAATATAAGTAGGAACATGGAGCTAGTATGTGATTCATCTGAACTTGAAGACCCTTCTAACAGCCTACTTCACAAAAATATATAAATGTGACTGAAGGGTGTTATCTTTAGTTACTGAACTTTGAACTAATTATAAACAGTTAAAATATACTGATGAAACGAAATATAGTAAAGTGATCTGTAAAGAAGTAGAATTTATTTTTTCATGGCTGAATTTATGAAAGATGATGCCCAGACAAAAACTAGATATAGCACTTAACACTTGCTCAAAGAATTTATCTTTTTAAGGTACAGGAATCTTGCATTTTTACATCTATATTCTTTAAGTATAAATCTGAAATGAAAAATTATTTGCAGGCACAGACCCTGTGCAGATTCCCTGGATTCGCTTTCTCTAAGATTAATGAATTGGCAGATTATCCTACAAATATAATTCTATTTCTGGTAAAAATTGTCTGGTGAGTATTTCCATGGATTAACAAATTTTCACAACAAATTAGGAAGGTGTTAAAATGATACAACACTTGAACCTGACAGCATAGTAATCAGAGCAGTTCATTTTAACTTGAATATTATAGGATCTATCTTATTCCCAGCAATAGAAAAACTCTGTTTTAGATGAGACTAACTTCAGATTCTACATTAGATAAGGAAATGAAAAGTAAAAAATCAGAATTATTGGAAGGACAGATTATTCAAATCTAATAAATGAAGAAAACTTGTAAATACTTACATCTTCATGATTAACATGAAATAGACCTAAACTTCTTTCAAATCTTTCTTTCTGTAGTTTCTTTCCCCTACTTCCAATTTCAAAATAGTATAAAGTCCATTTTATGTCTACAGAAAAGTTAACTCTCATGAATTAGTCACACAGACTTCCAAAACAGTAATATATATATACATGCAGGTCTCAAAAATTTCAAATGAAAAGCCACTTAAAATAAGACTTGTTTGTCTCTTAATCAAATCTAGTGTAGCCTGTTAAGTTTTTATAATTATCTGTGATTTTTATTCATTCAAGAAGATTAAGCCCCTTCAGCAAAACTCAAGGCTAAAGCACCCCAACAGTATTTAGAGTTATTTAGTTGTTAAAGAAAAAAAAGAAATGCTAAATTATTTTCTTACTCAGGACTAATTAGCATGGCCTCTATAGTAGTAAGGAAAAAAAAAGAAAAGAAGAAGGAAAAAAGAGAATATTTTCTCATGTTTTGCGGAAATGCTATCACTAGCATTTTCCTATTTACAGATTACTGGTACGAAATAGGATATTTATGTCTTTCATGACAAACAGAAAAACACGGAGGGGTATTTCATGACAGGAAGAAAAAAAAAACCTTTGGGGATGTAAAACAGCTTTTTTTTTTCTTTTTTTGTCAGCAATAACTTTGCTTATCTGGTTCTCAAAAACTAGTCTTGTCTTGTGCTTAGTTTATTCATCTAGTACATGAGAGAACTGAAGATTCTTCTCTGCCTGAGGGATTTAAACCTTTTTCATCTAAGTTAGAATTTGTTATACATAAATGCAATGTGTATTAAAATAAAAAAAAAAAAGAAAATTATCCTTGCAAAAAAAATCCCTTAGGCAGTTTAGAGTTATACAGACATTTTTTTCAATTCTTTATCAAAATGCTATGTAATATTTTTATGAGATATGAATTTCCTTAAAAATAACATAATCACTTTTATAAAAATGATATTTTTGTTACACCCCTTCATTTTGCAATTCTTTGTTTATATTTTACACAACATATTTTAAAGCAGCCTGCATAAACTGTATGATATTTTCATGAGTTTAGTATAACAGAGTCCAAAATATCCTTTTATCTTAAGGGGAGAAAGGATACAAAGTTTCTTTATTACTATTGAAATATTGCTAGTCAAATAAAAGCTGTGTTTATTCCCTGACATTTTTTTTTGAAAGTCAGATACAAGGCATCAAGGAACCTAAAGGATTTTTTTCCCTCAAATGCAAACAAGAATATGTGTGGGGTATCACATTTTCTCATTCCCAGTCAGATGGAAGAATAAATATCACAGGAATAAAACTGCCATGTTTACCCAGTACCTTGAGCTTGAGCAGGTACTTCTCTTTCACAAACAGACGTCCACGTATCGTATGTGCTGAACTTGAACAGATAATTGGTAAAAAATAAAAAGACAAAAAAAGAATCTCTGGAAACATAATTATCTTTCTATTTCAAGAGTAACCGTTAAGCAAAAATTCTTGCAGAAGTCATTCTTCTATATCTGCTATTGTGTGCCTGTGAGTGGGTACGCCTCTTACTTGGAGTTTGCAATTAATGTGGTAACATTAAAAAAAAGGTTTTCCATTTATTCTGTTAGAACATCAATTAGAAATACTTATCCATTGTAAGGAAGCTCATCCAATACAAATTTGTTCCCACATCCACTTAAATATGTAGCTACTGAAATTTGATACATCTAGATAAGAAGATAAATTTTTGGAACACTAGAAAATAATTCAATACTATCAACATTGACAGCAGTTAGAAAAAATATTCATGAAACTACGAAGTATCTTATTTCTGTAAATTTATTAGGGCTCCTTAGATTCCCCAAGCAATTTTTCATTGCCTTATATTTCTATCTTCAGAATTGTTCATTAGGGATGTTTACTTCCTCATATTCAAAAGAAACTATATATCTCCATGGCACATCTTTGATTGCTGAGTTATTTAATATAAATATGTTATCTGATATTGGACAAAGCTCAAAGTAGCCTAATCCTGACAAATCCCTTAACTAATAGACTACTAGATTTTGTACATTTTTATTTGTATACTTTCTACTTGTGCCAGTTACGTTTGTAATGTAGGTTAACATAGGAAGCAAGGTATTGACTCTGAATCCTCTAAGGATGAATGAGAACTTGCCGTGGGGTTTCCCATTTCTCAGATGTGAATAGGAGCATTAACCTAACCTCTGTCTTTTCTCAGAGAAGTCTTTGAAAAACTCTCAGTGAAGTCTATATGTAAAGAGTGATGGGAGATCTTGGATATCAAGGAGAAAGGAACAAATTCCCACAAACCTCAGCCAAACCTACGAGGAAGTCAGATTACAGTGCTCAACCTTAGCAGTTACTTGGCCAACTGACTCCTCCTAAAACACCATTTTTGGGGTGTTAGTTTTTCAGATCTCCTTCACCAGACACTTCCTCACTGGTACTGAATAGAGAATGTAGGAAGTTACTTGTGTGTTCCTTCCTGCATCATCTGGGAAGCCCCACTTTAAGAAAAATAGAGGCAAACTTCCTCCTTATAACTTGACTTGCATGTGCAGATTCTCAATAACCTATATAAACACTGCTTACCTACCATGGATAGGAATAGAAAGGCTATGCATAAACACACTTGTCAAACTCCTATTCATTTTTCATTACTGATTTAAGACCTGGAGGGGCTACCTTTCTGTTCCTGTTCTCTATACACCCTCCTCTCTGCCACACGTTTCCTTCTTCTTTCAGCGACACAAATTACTCTAAACATAACCCTATCTACCTTCTGGTAAGGAAAATCTAGCTTATTAACAAACAACTTTTCCAGATTTAAAAAAATGATACACCTTCAAAGCCTGTGATCCACTGGTCTTTCAATCAAGAAACTGACCTCTAATACATGATTTAGGAGATTAACAGCTTCTCATCGCCACAGGCTACAGCTTTGCCTTCAGACCACAAGAAATTCTGATCTGCCACCTTCTTCTTTACCAAAAAGAGAATATGTAGACGCTGTTTATACTTCAGTGCCTTATGTAGCTTTTCTAAATCCTTCTCATATAACCTTAGCATCATTAAAGTTCCTGACTGTATACCCAAGAAATAGAATAACCCCAAAGTATTTTCAAAGGTTATATGGCACATGCAAAAGAGTTGGCTGGTAAGAATTCCATGTTAAAAGAGAATCATGCTATTGTATGATACAGAAGTATTACCATTCATGTGGACTGGCCTACATATCTCATAGATGGCTTTTTTACTGCTGAGCAATAAATAATACTGCATGCTATATCTTATTTAAAAAAAAATCAAAAAAAGAAACTCTGTGTGTGTGCATGTCTATTCATTCTCTCTATACAATCATAAATCATAGGTATTGGTGATACTATCTTGCAATATTGGTAACTCAAAAATGTTATGCATCCTCTGATTTTTCAGAGCTGTGAAAAATAACATCTACCATGGAAAAATGGATCTATTCTCCTTTTCCAATTTCCTATTTTTCACTTTGTATTATTATTTGTGCTGTGATGCCTCAAAGGAACTATAGCAAGGCTGCTGACAAGACTCTTCTTACTGGGTTATCCTCCCTACATAATTCAGCAGAGTCCTATGGGAGAAAAGTATATTTGTAGCCCCTGTGAATTAAGGAGCTGGAATCTAGACAAAAATAAAGAAAAACATTTTTATTTCCCATATCTAAATCTCACTTCTCTTCCTGCAAAAGAAAAACAAGTACAATACAAAATCCCAACCTCACCATAAGAGATCTTTGCTTCCTTTATAAGGCATAAGAAAATATATCCCTACTTTACTCAGAAGTACATTCATACAAATGAGAGTTTTCCAAATTGTTTCTCCCAAAGTCATTATAAATTTGCTTCATGAACCACATTAAATAGTCCTTCCTGTATTGTCTTTAACTAAGGTTCTGTAATGCTGAAAATGTTTTTTTCAATTAGTAGTATTATATTATATTCAGAATTTTTGAACAGTTTTTAACTAAAACTCAGAATATTAGCTCATAAATACAGCTTACAGCATATCAGGTCTTTCTATGAAGGGAGCGATATGGGATCGTTCATTCTCCGCTGAAATTCTGTCTTTTTCTCCTGGTAATTTTCATTTTATTTCCATCACAATAGAGCAGAATTTCAGACCCAACATCAGTCTATCTATCCTTTTATAGAAAAATCAGTGGGGTTTCTGTACTCTCTGCTTTCTGAAATATCAGTTATTTTGATATTATTGCAATGAGAATTTTATTCCATCACTCAGTTTCATTTACATTTAACCAGATGGTTTCTTACTTTTTTAATCATAAAGACAGTAATACTAAATTTTAAACTGAGTCACATTCATATTAGTAGACAAAGAATCTCTGGAAGAAAAGTCCCTTTTTACTTTGGGTGATGTAGGGACCTGGTGATGTCTAGATCACAAGCTATGTGCTGCCCAAGTGCTTCACATAGATGCAATTCAGTCATTTTTCTTCCAGTCTTTCTTTTCATTATATAGGGTTTATGGCCACTACTTAGAGCAAAACTTGATTATTTTTCTTTGGGATTCATTCCCACGTTTCTTGACCATATGAAGAATGGAAAAGTTTTGTTTGTTTGTTTGTTTTGTTTTGTTTCTTCCAAGAAACGTAAAGGAATGTGAATGCATATTACAGGAATGCTATACATTTCCCTGGCCACTCGACTAAGCAGTTTTGCATAAGGTCATTGACAACTTCACACTGATGCTATATTACACTGATTTCTGCATATTAAACTTTAATTTCCAGAGAATCATTTGATAATATAACACAATATATGTAATATACAACATACAACTACAAAATACTGTAACAATACACAATATATAACACAACAGAGTTTTCCTGATTTCAAAGGGCAGGGGAATCTCAAATTTGTTTTATGATCATGAATTCTTCATGTGTGGAACCACTACAGCAAAAGAAAAAAAAAATGAGCTTTGATCTAAAATACGTTTCTGTTGAAATAGTCAGAGCTCATAATAAATAAAATTTGTGTTAACTTCCTGTCAACTACATGCGTTAACTTCCTGTCAACCGACAGACACCTGATCTGACATAAAACTGAAATGTCATGAGCAAACAATATTTGATCTTGCACGAAGTCTGATATTACAGGGATAATGCATCAGAAATTTCTGAACAAGTTTGAACTGGCAGACTGAATTCAAATCATTTTGCATTATGCTGCTACACCACCTTTGATCCAGAATGAGAAGCTTTAAACAAGATTTACTGTATAATCATGACCTTCTTACTCATGAAGTTAAGCATATATTTATTTTCAAAATCAAATCATTTTACAAATAATTTCCATAAGCATCTATGAATAGCTTTCCTGAACAGCAGCTAATAAGGTTATTTTCCTTTCTCTTTGGGAATTAGGGGTCAAAATTACAAGCAATCATCTTAAAGGGAGCAAGAATAAGACTAGAAAACTTACTCATTTCAAAACTGTTGCTTTTCTTTACAAATAAAAATCAAACCTTTTTAAAGGGAATAAAAAGGAAAAAAGAAAGGAAGCAGTCTGTGGAGAAGTAGTAGTTTCAGATTTCTGAACGTGACAATAGAAACTCTCAAAAGCAGAATGTTTGATGTAACAATGACCAACTGTATGAAAGTGTTCTATTAAATAACAAATGAATAAAAAAAACATTTTCATACAGTTGGTCATTGTTACATCAAACATTCTGCTTTTGAGATTAAGGACAGAAGATGTATTGGAAGAAATTCCATTCACTAATTCTTATTTTCTTGTCTAGAAGAAATCATTTTCAGAATTCTACAATTCTTAATTAGTCATTCACTCATGTAAAAACATCCACTGCAGTGCAGAACCTACTGACCTCTCAAAACTTAGTTTAGATGAACTATGTCACTGATGACTTTGACCCTAACAATGGATATATATCAATGCATATATCAATATACCTATCAGTATAAATAAATATGTATCAATATGTAGATTATATTTGTCCTTTTATATTTATTATATGTATTATTATAGAGAAATTATTGCATATAAGACAATATGAGATTTTTTAAAATAGGTTTTACCATTATATTCTTAAAGATCCAGTGAAGCTAGATATTTTTTAAGATGATACAGGCAAATAAATACTTCTAAGAATCTGTGTAGAAAAGGGGAGTTAATCTTCTAGATTTGTTTAAATATTTAGATATTCCCTATATTTATACATATATTCTTTACCTATATCAGTAAATGTAGGTGAAGCAGTTAAGAGATTCTCTCTGAAATAGAACTAAAAATGTGTCCAAATAGTTCTCCAAATAGTGCTAAATCTGCTCAATTGAGCATGGAGCTTTCAAGCAGCATGATTCTTTCTCCAGTGTAATTTTTGACTGTTCTGCCTTGAGGATGCAATCCCACAGTTGCAGTCTGTCTCCTACTTATGGGGAGACACAAGAATGAATTACCAGTGGAAAACGAATGTATCTTTAGTGTTGACATCCAATTTATCCCCTGTTGAGAAATAAAGTATCTGCATGTATATCATGTATTGAAATGATGAATTATAACTGTTAAACAAAAATGTAATATCTGTGTTACAGCCAACGAGTAGACAAATTATCATTATGCTATGCAAGTAATACTTTATAAACCCATTTGTCACACCAGAGAGGTGTCATATGCAATCTGATTCACTCTGCTTAATGTATGAAATGAAACTTTGTTTTTTTTTTTTTCAGAGGATACAAAACAGTAACAACTTACTTACATTCCAGAACCAGTGACAGATATTTTACTTCTGTAGGGAAAAAAAAAAAAAAAAACTAAACCTTAGTGTCTCTTGTGCAATTATGGTTGCCAACTTAATAGAGCTCTATTCATTTTAAACAAATCCAGACTGATAGACACTTTGCTGATGTAAATCAGCAAATATTTGGTCATCTTAAAACAATTACACCGTCTTACAACCTTACAGGACTTCTGTCTGAGGCAGTATAATTTAAACATTAATTTAGAGTACTGTGTGATATAGTATATAAGACTTTTGCTATGATCTTCAGATGACGTAGGATATAAATGCCAACAAATTCTTAGGACAAATTCTGGAGTACATATTTTCACACTGATGATGAGATATAAGTAAGAATTATGTTTCAGGACTAGGGATATAGAAAGACAATTATCCAACTAACACTGCCCCTGAAGATGCTTAAATCTTAATAGCAACTTCCTTGCTCTGATTACTAACTTCTAAGAAGTCAAGTGTCATCCACATGCAGCACAGTGCTAGGATCTGCCATGGGCCATCACCAAATACAGACATCTATGCTACAGACTTACACACCAAATATACTCTTCATTACTCTTCTAAACTCTTCATTATTACTGATAGAGAAAAAAAAGGGGACTCTAGAATAAAACTGTTACCTGATATTTCAGGAGATGAATCTCATTGTCTCCTTTACTACCTCATATTCTGACTGTGTTTCTGGAGAGCCCAAAGAAGTAGACTTGCTCTGCAAAGAGCAAGAATGCAGAAGAATGTAGAAAGAAGGCACTTCTGTATTCAACATAGATTATAGAAGAGCTATTCAGGAAGAAAAGAATAGCTGCAGGCTTTATATAAGATTTGTGCATAGGACACTCAACTGCGTTGTTTGTTTTTCTATTCATCTTCAGGATGTAAAACCTAGCTGGTTTCTTTCTTTGCAGCTAGGTTGCCAATACCACAAACATTATTGAATTAGAAGAGAAGATGAAGTCTGACACGAGAGGGCTGGATTTGGTTGCTATGTCTATAGAAGCTGAGTGCTATCTAAAAAGCCACAGGATATCCCAAACCTCTGCACACGGCAGGTATGACACAAGACAACTAAATTAGTAGTCTATTGGGAGGACATCTGCAGTACCCAAAATGACACTGATTGTCAATGTTTAAGTAGAAATATCTTGACTGAAATGACTAGAGGAAGATACAAGCTAGCATTCACTTAAATTATTTTTCATACACTTGTCTTAAGGGTTTAAATGGTTTTCTAACTCCTATGTTTGAAGCTTTTAAGTCCAAACAAGGCAATGTATTAATATTTGTTGAAACAGAGTTTATTATTATTATAATTAACTCAAGAATGGCACTTTGTATCATACAATACTGCTTATCACTTCCATAAAAAGCTACTAGAAGACCTTATGAATAATGACTACCATCATTCCATATGATCCAGAGGCAAAGCAAAGACTTACTGCCATGACAATGACATTAAGTGAGAACAAGAAAAGTATTACCCAGACTACCTTCTATTCCTTGAGCAAATAGAATTGCAGAAAGAAATAACACTGTAAACAAAAGACATCTGAGACAGGATAAATTCAGTAATTTTACGTTACAAGAGATATAATAATGCAAGAGATATAATAATTAATAATGAAAAAGAAGAAAGAAGAAAGGAGAAAGAAGAAAGAAGAAAAAAGAGAAAAGAAAGAAGAAGGAGAAGAGTTTATTTGTCCAGGTATGCTTTTTTAATCACAGAATGATTAAGGTTGGAAGGGACCTCTAGAGATCATCTAGTCCAACCCCCCTGCTTAAGCAGAGGCACCCAGAGCATGTGACAGGGTGGCACCCAGGTGTGTTTGGAAGATCTTTGGAGAAGGAGACGCCACAACCTCTCTGGGCAGCCTACTTCAGGGCTCTGTCACTCTCACAGTAAACAAGTTCTTCCTTATATGGAGGTGTTCCTTATATTCCTGTGTTTTGACTTGTACCCATTACCCCTTGTCCTGTCACTGGCCATCAGCGAGAAGAGTTTGGACCCATCCTCCCCACATTCTCCCTTCAAGTACTTTTACATGTTGGTAAGATCCCCTCTCAATCTTCTTTTCTCCAGACTAAACAGGTCCAGCTCGCTTAGTCTTTCCTCAGAAGACAGATGCTCCAGTCCCTTACTCATCTTTGTCGCTCTATGTTGAACCCTCTCTAGAAGCTTCATGTCCCTCCTGTACTGGGGAGCCCAGAAATGCACCCAATACTCCAGGTGCAGTCTCACCAGAGCTGAGCAGAGGGGCAGGATCTCCTCCCTCCACCTGCTGGCAACACTCCTCCTGATGCAGGGCAGGAGCCCATTGGCCTTCTTGGCCACGAGGGCACATTGCTGACTCATAGTTAACTTCTTGTCAACTAGAACTCCCAAAACCCTCTCCACAGAGCCACTTTCCAGCAGGTCAACCACTAATCTGTACTGGTGCCTGGGGTTATTCCTCTCCAGGTGCAGGACTCTGCATTTGTTCTTATTGAACCTCATAAGACTCCTCTCAGGCCAGTTGTCTAACCTGTCTAGGTCCCTCTGAATGGCAGCACAGCCCTCTGGAATGTCGGCCACTCCTCACAGTTTGGTATCATTGGCAAACTTGCTCAGGGGGCACTTTGCCCCCTCATCCAAGTCATTGATGAGTAAGCTGAACATCACTGACACAGTTCTGACCCTGCGGGACACTACCAGCCACAGGTCTTCAACCAGACTCGGCCCCATTTATTACCACCCTCTAGGCTCTGCCATCGAGACAGTTCTCAGTCCACCTCACTGTCCACTCGTCCAGTCCACACTTCCCAAGCTTTCCTATGAGGATGTTATGGGAGACTGTGTCGAAAACTTTGCTGAAGTCTAGGTAGACAACACCCATGCCTCACCCACTGTACATCCATCCAGTCATGCTATCATAGAAGGCTATCAGGTTCGTCAAACATGACTTTCCCTTGGTGAATCCATGCTGACTACACCTGAGCACCTTCTTTTCCTTGACATGCCTAGAGATGGTCTCTAGGATGAGCTGCTCCATCACCTTTCCAGGGTTAGAGATGAGACTGACCAGCCTTGCCTCCCCCTCCTGGGTCCTCTCTCTTGCCCTTTTTAAAGACCAGAGTGACACTGGCTTTCTTCCAGTCCTCTGGCATCTCCACCACTCTTCATGACCTCTCAAAGATGATGGAGAGTGGCTGAGCATTAATTCCCGCCAGTTTCCTCAGCACTCTTGCTTGGGTACATCCCATCTGGACCCATAGATTTATGGGTGTCCAGATTGCCTAAATAATCCCTAACTCAATCCTCCTTGACCAACAGAAAGTCTTCTTCTCTCCTGGTTATCTCTCTTGGGTCCAGGTTCTGTAAGACTTCAGTTAATTAACTTTGCAACACTGACATGGTCAGAAGTTAACAATGTTACCTTACATTTTTTTTGGTTGTTATCTTAGTTTCTCTAAATGCTGCCAGAAAATTATTTCAAGATAGTATGAGTACTTTCCATTGCCACATAGTCAGCCACTTTCTGGAACACTTGTTCTGTTTTTTAGAGGCATAATCGAGGTCCAAATTGAAATCTCAGCACCAATGAGCCAGAGCAGCTGTCTTAACTTCAAGTCAGAGTTTCCTCTCCAGTTCTGTCTGCAATGACAAAATGTCTTTCTTGAGTATTACCAGATCTGATATAACAAGATGTTAGGTTTAATGAAAGATTACAAGTCCATTTTCCAAAATAAATAGAAACTTGAATGTATAAAATCAATAGCAAGTTAAAAGAGCAGTTAAATATGTACACTGCTCTACTCCTAACTTGTTACATATCCACACTTTCATGGTTTATACTGATAACCCAGATCAGCCCATAACACCCCTTCTTACTTTCTATGAGGCAATAAATAATAACTTTACACTAGAAGTGACTCCAATATCTAGAAAAGATGGTGTCTGCATTATTACATTTGCCTGAAGTGTTGCACTTTTTTTTCCAAGATTCTGTTCTAATATCGGTTTAGAAGTGATCTAAGCCCTACATTCCTCCATATGTGTAATTTCATTTTCTCTTATTCTAAATACATCATAAATTCAGAGGGTGATTTCTCCTGTATTGTCTAATAAAAACAGCTACATAATAACAATTACAATAAAGCACATGTTAAATTTGTACGCTTTTAAGCTGCAGCCTACAAAAGCAATAAAAGTGCATTTTCAAGAGTAAAAATCTTGAACGTAAAAAGCGCATGCTGATAAAAAAAAAACCTGTTGGGTTTAAGAATTGGGATATAACATCTTCCATTAGAAATAATGGTGCCCCTTTCATAACCCCAGTAATAGGGCATGCGCGCTCGCAGTTGTACAGGGGGGCCTGAGTGCCCTATGAACAACCCCTCAGGCCGGCACATGCTCAGTCAGGCCGGCAGGTGTGACTGAGCAGGGGGCAGAACCCTCTAGAGGGTTCTGGAACCCCTGAGGAGGGGGCCGGAGCCCCAGAGGTGGGGGCTCGGAGCAGTCTGCCCTGGCAGACTGCCCGCCCACCGGCAGGGCTCAACCAGTCACCTAAGGCCCAAAATTAACATCCCTCCTATCATGTCCTTATTCCCACCCTTTCTCCTCCCCTCGGTTCCCCTATATAAGGTAATGTTTCCTGGAAATAAAGGTTCTGTTCTGTTCGGTTCGATCGTTCCGGTTCTTTCGCTGCACCTTTCATTTTGGTTTTGCCTGGTTCCGAAGGCATTTCACTCAGACCTCTAGGAGGGTGCATCTGGGTGGTAGTGGCAGGTCACCCTACGACCAACTACCCTTCAGTTCCTGATCCTGGGACCTGAGGAGACTCCCGAGGGACTCCATCCTGGCCGTCACCCCCTTGCGGTCCTATTCTCGGGAGTGGTAAGAGGGGCTTCACCTCTAGCGGGGGAGGAATAAAGATTACACCTGCGGGGCGAAAAGAGATTGCGCGACCCTGGGAACCCCCCGTTAAGACCACCGCGTGATGCATAGCGGGGGTGGGCCTGCAGGCCTAGTGAAGATTGCTGCCCGAGGCATCACTGGGTCCTTGGGGGCCTGACACGTCAGTGGGGCATCGGCGCGGGAGCCGATAAACACCTCACCAAGCAAAAATGAAATTATACATGAATTCCACCCTCTTTGCATTCAGTAATTACAGGGCAGCAGATGTGCACAAGCTAATGAACAAACAAAACCAGCAGGCAATACAAATAGATCCTTACCATTTTATGTTTTAAGGGCAACTCAATTGATTTTTTTCTTAATAGAAAGGGAAAAATAATATTATGTATTTTTAAATACAGGCAGATGGAAAACTTCTGATTATTATTTGACGACAGGTTGACCATGAGGCAGCAGTGTGCCCTCGTGGCCAAGAAGGCCAATGGCATCCTGGGGTGCATTAAGAGGAGCGTCTCCAGCAGGTTGAGGGAGGTGATTCTACCCCTCTACTCAGCCCTGGTAAGGCCACATCTGGAGTACTGTGTCCAGTTCTGGGCCCCACAGTAGAAGAGGGTTATGGAGCTGCTGGAGAGAGTCCAGCGCAGGGCGACTAGGATGATCAGGGGCCTGGAACATCTGCCCTATGAGGAGAGGCTGAGGGAGCTGGGCTTGTTCAGCCTGGAGAAGAGAAGGCTGAGAGGGGATCTGATCTGTGTCTATAAGTGCCTCAAGGGAGGCAATGATGAGGATGGGGCTGGCCTCTTTTCACTGGTGGTCACTGACAGAACCAGAGGAAATCCACAAATTGAAGCATAAAAAGTTCCATGGAAACTTAAGGAAGAATTTCTTTACTGTAAGGGTGACAGAGCACTGGAACAGGCTGCCCAGAGAGGTTGTGGAGTCTCCTTCTCTAGAGATCTTCAAGACCCGCTTGGATGCAGCCCTGTGCCACGTACTCTAGGTGGCCTTGCGTGTGCAGGGGGGTTGGACTAGATGAGCTCTAGAGGTCCCTTCCAACCTTAAGCATTCTATGATTCTATGATTAATAAAACTAATTCATAAGATTTATTCAACACCACTTACATACTAAGATGTAAAGGATTTACAGAACTTTCATGGAAATGTTAAAAATGAAAATTCATTGTAAAAAACGTAAATTCTAGAAAGTTTTCAAGCTGCAGTAGTGGGATGAGTGAATTAGTCAAACTATTAAAATGAATAAAATGGAACATCCTATCTGCTTGAAAAGGAATGATGAGGAGTAGGAGAGGCAGTAAGAGTAAACATATAGATGCCAGAAAGAATGATGAATTAAATTGTAATAAGGTAAGGATTTGACAAGAAGCTCTGACCCTTTTCCTACTGTAATCCCTTCCTAAATTTAACAAAATTTTAAAATCAGCTTTAGTCAGGTGTAAAAAAATTAATAATATTTGTTTCTTAAACCTGACTTTACCAAGATAAAGAAACAACAATCTATTAGGTACTCCTGTAGGCTTGTATGGCCTAGTAACCTTCTCTGAATCTAACTGATTTTGATGAGTTTTATCAACATGAATAACCAGATCTGTAAATAGTACACCAGATAACATCTTATTCATTTGTAGTGCAATGAAACTAATATTCTGATAATGAAAAAAGAAAGCTAATTTTCTAACCATTGGAATTTTATAAGAATTCATGAAAAGAAATTGGTGCCATCCCAAATGTCATAATAATTGAAAAGATTTCTACAAATACTCATATGTGAAAGGCAAAAGATTATAAACAGTTGAAATAAGTAGCAATTACAACATAACATTTTGAAACAATTTTTTTTTGTAATACAAACAGTTAAGGTCCGCAGAAGATGCACTTGGGAGAAGGAATTAGATTAAGATTAGATTCGATTAGAATAAAGTAAGAATGAAAAGCTAAAATGAGGTATATTTACATCCTTATTTTAATAGTAAGGATCTGGCAGAATAATATATATTGATTATGTATCTTACAGGAAAGTTGTGTTTTTTCAGGTTCAATCTTCATTCATCAATGCAATCTTATTTCTTGTACCTCTGCTGTGTGTTTTAAAGAATGTGGATATTGAACTTAGTTACATATTGATAAATACACTAAAAGATTAATTTAAAACTTGGGAAATAATGTCATTTTCTATTTAGCAATAAGTTGCTCTGGTTGTCTAAAGTAAAAAGTCTCAAAGCTACATTTTGATACATTAAGCCAAACAGGGTAATAATTCTTCAGTAAATGTCTTACTGATCTGTCATATGATACTCAAGAACAACAAAGAATTATGGTTCATCTTTGGGCTACGTGGACTGAGGGTACAGACATGCAAACATCAATTCAATATTTGAGGCATAAACTGAAGCAAATTGTACTACAGCAGCCTTGAAGAGAAGAGCATGCCAAGGTACTGACAAATTTCACCCTGAGTTATTCAAGGGATATATTTACCTAGGGATATATGTGCCACCTAGATCTCTTCTATAAAGTACCTCACACATTCCCAACTTTTAAAAATTCTGCAGCTTGATTCGTCATGGGCTGTCATGTTGATGTGTCCATGGTCTCAGGACCATATTTATAACGAAACCCAAAGTCAGGTGAAGTTCATACAACTGAGAGCTTTGCTGCAAGTACTATATTTGGTGGTGATTGCTGAGAGAAGTGTAATGACGGGATTTTTTGGTTTGCGTGTTTTATGTAATAGAGGAGAAGAACATGGTTATTCTGATGGAGGATTGTAAACACCTTTCCAACAGTCTTCTCTTAATAACCTTTTTTTTCTGTCAAAGAGTTTAAAGTGAAATCAAAGAAGGAAAGAAGTGGTAACATTTAATTTTTAACTGAAGAAGTAAAGAGTGATAGAGATTTCTAAGGGCTTTGATGACTAATCTGTTTGCAAGAAAAAAAACCCACACTTTTATGAATTTTAATCTTAATCTTAAAAAAGATCTGCCTTAGTGATGAGTGGAAAATAACAGAAAGAAAACATTTTTTTCATTTTATCTGCAAGCATTTAATGTACATGTTTATATCACAAGGCAGACAGCAGTTTGTTGAATACATTTGGAGAAAATGTGATATGGGAGAACTGTCAGCTGGAGGCTAGATAAACAGTACATAGGGATTAAATGCATGTGGAGGGGGAGAAGA
Organism: Crypturellus undulatus; assembly: GCA_013389825.1. NCBI lineage: Eukaryota > Metazoa > Chordata > Aves > Tinamiformes > Tinamidae > Crypturellus > Crypturellus undulatus. Next base: position 107,464 of record VWPW01018064.1, read on the forward strand.
GGGAATACTATTATTTATGGCCTGACAGTAAACATTTGTTGGCTTTACTCAGCTACATGCCTTAATTTCTGTGAGCCAACAATTTTAAAATGTTATATCTTTTGGAAAGATACTGTGAATATTCAAATAATATGTATAAAACTGCTTATTGATGTCTTCCCATGTCTATTCTATTTCCTCTGCCAATAAATCCCAGGATAGTCTTGTTAACTTCATCTCCCAGTGGAAGAAATAAATAACCCATATGTCAAGGTACCCTAGGTGTTTTGTTTGTTTGAAGTCCACAACCATGCTTTACAACAAAGAAATAAACATTTTTCTTAGCTCCTTCACTGGCAGCACCTCCAACCTCCCTGAAGTTTACAGCAACAAAAATCAACACTAACCTTCCACACCTGCTATTTTTGCCTGGAATAACAGTCCTCAAATCTTCCATGTAGTAGGCTCTTTCTCCTCTGTAGTATTACTCTCCCATACATAGGAAAGTTCAGTTAATTATTGCAAATGATATACCATACCTACCAAGATATTATAGCCATTTTTTTATTACAGCCAGATAGGTAGAAAGGTGGAAAAAGGAGATTTGGAGAAACATATGCTTTGTATTGTAAAATAGGTTAGTCAGGTACAGCAATTTTAAGAACAAAACTGTAATACTGATAGTAATCACTTCTCAAATAAATGATATTAGCACAGACCATAATGGAATAACAAATATTTGAATCCTGTAAAGTCTGAAAGTCACAAGTAAAAGACTAAGAAGTTGGTACGAGGAATAAAATCATTTAAATTTCATTTCAGAAATTTTGATAAGAGCACACTTTCAGGCATACTTTGAGGAATGCAAAATTAAATTCATAACAAATGCTCATCGGCATCCAAAAGAGTATCATCAGTCTCTATTCACCTTCCTAGACTTACCTCAATTTCCCTATTTCTCCCAGAACTGACCAGAGCTTTCTTCTAGGCACAAACCCAACACAGTGTCCTCCTTAAGGAAGTGTTGCTTTTTTTCTAATTCCTGTCCCCAGATTTTTCTGCCCTGCACATCCCCATCATCTATGCTCCCCTTTCCGGGTGGAAAGTCACTCTCTAATGAGTCTCTCCTTAGAGACATTTACCTGACTTTTCAGGGAGGTACTCTGCGCCTCATCTGGAGACTTGGCCTTCTGTACACCCAAAACAGGCAGGAGCCTCCTCCTACGCTGCTGCTGGGTCCCTGTGGTTTTGGGGTGAGAGAAAAGGGGACAGAGATGGCATCACTCACCCACACAGAGGATAGCAACAAGGCAAAGTCTATATTGCACCGAATAGCCAGAAGGCCTAAATTAAAATGCAAAACAAAAGTCATGATACAAAACATTTGTGAATTACTAGTTTTTACTCACTTTTTCAGGTGAGTTTTTGTGCTGTATTTTACTGCTTATTCTGTCCTTTGAGAACAAAGCACCTTAGCTACTCTTATGGACTATCATCTTCGGCTTTCCTGTGAGCAGTTATACTTATGTATGCATATGCTTTCAAGTTGTCAGACTCTCCACATTTGCTTTCCTGTGCTTTGAGAGTAGCAGTACCTTGACTGTTAGCAAACATATGTATCTCATTACTAGTGGATCTGAAACAATTAGTAGAACTATAATTGTTTAGAATTAAAGTATCCAAAAGGCAGGGGCTTCAAATGGTGGTGTGTCAAATCTCACTTATATTACTCAGATTTTCCACAGTTGCATTATTTTCATGGCATAAAACACACATAAGAATAGTGGTGAAATCTTCCCTATTGACCTACATAAGTATTTTACAGTGGTGAGCAATTACTCTTTTTTTCTTTGCCAAATGAGGGAAAAAAATCTATAAAGAATAGATCCTACACAAATAGTTCCAACCTAGTGGTTGGAGACAATTCACATGCGAAATACAGGCTCTGGTCTCTTTGACCAGATGTTAGACTTTCTCTATATTTTTTCTTGAGGGAGTAGGTTTACAGGAAAGAAATAGTATCTGTCCTTGAGATTATGGCCTACATTTACTAAGCAAAGCCAGATTCCAACCTTGTATCTTTACTTCCCCAAGTAACCACCAGGCAATTTTCCACTCCAATGTTATTCTGCATTTGCTGTCTGTTTTGCATCACAGAAAGCCTCCTGATGCCATCAGGTGCCATCAGACCACTATAATTCTGCATTTTGGATGTTATTTCAATCCAAATTTTATAGTGATAGAATTATAATTAAGATATTGATCAAAAAAAATCCTTATAGCTATATGCTAAATAATACCCATCCTGATGCCTACTGGAGGAAAAACACAGAGGGACACAAGGAATTTAGAAGTTTTCCAGAGTACATTGATGACATCCTGATACAGTTCTGTGATGAGATGATGGGATGACCATTTTTTTAGATGAGGGAATAGCACTTGTTTATCTCAACTTTAATAAATCTTCTTTTTTGTGCAGTTCTGGGCTCTCCACTACAAGAGGGACGTGAAACTTCTAGAGATTGTCCAGTGCAGAGTGACAAAAATGATTAGGGGAGTCGAACATTTATCTTATGAGGAAAGACTAAGTGAGCTAGGCCTGTTTAGCCTGGAGAAGACAAAATTGAAAGAGGATCTTATCAATATGTATAAGTACCTGAGGGGTGAATGTAAGGAGGTTGGGGCCAAACTCTTCTCAGTGATGGCCAGTGGCAGAACAAGAGGTAATGGGTACAAATTAAAACACGGAAAGTTCCATCTCCATATAAGGAAGGACTTCTTTACTATGAGGCTGACAGAGCATTGGAATAGGCTGCCCAGAGAGGTTATGGAGTCTTCCTCTCTGGAGATCTTCAAAACCCACCTGGATGCCACCCTGTGCCACGTGCCATAGTGTCCCTGCTTGAGCAGGGGGGTTGGACTACATGATCTCTAGAGGTGCCTTTTAATTTCAACCATTCAGTGATTCTGTGATTATTTTGACATTGCTTCCTGTACAATCTTTATAGACAAGCCAATGAAGACTGGATAAGTGGTCAGGGAGATGGAATGAACTGCTCAGCTGCACACGAGGTTGTGATCAGCAACTGCTAGACAAAATCTATCTCCAAACCACTCACTGGTGGTGTATCTCACGGAAAAATACTGGGGACAATAATGTTTGACAACTTCATCAATGATCCTGATAAAGAGTGCACCTTCTGACAATTCAAAACTGAGAAGAGTGGCTGATACACCATAATGTTGTGCTGCCATTCTGAGGTACCTTGGCAGGCTGGAGAGATGGGCAGAAAGGAACTTCTTGAAGTTCAAGAAAAGAAAACTAAAGTCCTTCCCAGGAAAAGGATCAATGTTTTGAACCAATACAGTCTGGATCAGGGGACAATGAATTGGAGGGCAGGTCTTTCAAAGAATGTGGGAATCCTGGTAGATGACAAGTCAGTCTTGAGTCAGCAATGTACCCATAAGTAAAAGTGGTCAAAAGTATCCTGTGGGGCATTAGTCTGAGTATTGCCAGCAGATTGAACGAGGTGCTCTTTTTCCTCTACTCAGACCTGGTGAGACCACATCTGGAGTGCAGTGTCCAGGTCTAGGCTCATAAATACAAGAGTAACACAGAGCTACTGGGGAGTAGGTGAGTGAAAAGTCAAAAAAGAATGAACGGGCTGCAGCAACTATTGTGAGGAGAGACTGACAGAGTTGGGATTGCTCAGCCTGGAGAAGAAAAGACTGAGAGGGGATCATACCAATGTGTTTAAAACCTACCTGACGGCAGGTTGTAAACTGGAGGGGACTTAGTTTGAGTCTTTTCAGTGGTGCCCAGCGATATAGCAGGAGACAATGAACACATACTGAAATGCAGAATGTCCTGTCTGAACATGAGGGTAACAGAGCACTGGGGCAAATTGTCCAGAGAGGTGTGGAGTCTCCATCTGTGGTGATATTCAAAAGGCATCTGGACACAGATGTGGAGTCATACTCAAGGGCTCCAGAGGCGCTTTCCAGCTCCAACTATTCAATGACAAAGGAGATGTGGTCGTATGTAACTAAGTATATGATCATTACCAAAGACTAATTAATAGATAAGTTTGCATAGTGTCCCTATTCATTCTTCTTAACAGAAATAGCTACCTTCTTTTGCAAAAACCTCTCTGTCTCTCCCAGCTGTGTCATTTTCCATCCACAAAGAGCAACTGTTATCATTCATTACTAGTTGTAATGGATTATATAGAAGAAAAATTTTAACCTTTATTATCAAAAACTGTGAGTCAACGTGGTGGTATTAATTTTTCTCTGGAAACTAGAACTATTCAGCTACCTATATTTTCACGCTTAAAATCTTAAGTCTAATTTCTTTAAAAATGTTAAGGAATTTGCATAATTACGCATAAAAGAAATTTAATTAAATCCTGAAGTTGCTAATGAACTAATTTTTTTTTTCTATTTATTCCTCAATAAATATATCTTTGAGCAACACAAACATATCTTTCTACTATCTTTTTTTTTAATTTGTTTTGCTGCCTTAAGGCTACATCTATTTATGTGTAGAAAGAACTTGAACAAGCTACTTGAACTGAAATAGGCATGTGGTTTACGGACATTATTACTTTAATAGACAAAACTTTTCAGATGGTGACTGAAATGGACAGATATCTCCTAAACCATCCTTTTGTGAGGAAATGACCCATACTTAAATTATTAAGTAAATGAAGTGATACAATAAGGAAGAATGACATCTTCAATTTACTTACAGAATAATTCTTTTGGCATTACATGTGGTAGAAAAATCCCTCATTACATTTGATCAAAATTCTATTCTTGTTTTGACTAATTTATTGAAGTAATTTAATGTTTTCAGTTCATAGACACATAAAAAGCATTCAGTAGGATTGCTTAGCATATGATGTCATATGTTATAATATACTGAGGTGTTTTGCATCAAATATCTAATACATACTATTAATCAAGCTATAATTCCATTTCTTTTATGAATAGAAAATGCAAAATCATACTGATCTTTCTCACTTTTTTTTTTTCTTTTAGGAAATAATTCTAGTCAGCCTTAATACAATTGTAGATATTTCATATATGAATTATGAATTGCTTTTAGAATATCATCTTTCCATTAGTAGTCCGCAGAACAAAAGCCTGTGCTTCAGCAATGTTATTTTAGCTTATGCCTAACCTTAATAAAAACACTTACTCACTTAACTTTCTAGTATATAGTGTGAAAAAAAAAATCTTAGAAGTGATAAGTTTCTGATACTCATATTAAATAAATAAGTTTTCACATTCCTATCTAATGAAACTATTAATGAAGAAATGTAATATTCAACATTATTATGAATGGGATCATAGATACTGCTGTTGTCATCCCTGAAAGACTCAGTGGGATACTTGGGGACAAGTAATTACCTCAGAGTTGATTCTGAAACAGTCAATAAGCTCTCACGCTTCACTGGAATGGATTGACCAGAGGGACTGTGGAATCCCCTCTCCAGGGGGATCACCTTGGAGATATTCAAAATTCATTGAGACTTAATCTCAAATGCCGTGCTGTAGATGACCATGCTTTGATCAGGGTATTTGGACAAGATGACCTTCAGAGGTGTCTTCTTTAGTGGTCCTAACTAGAGGATGGTTGTACATGGAGGATTTAGATTCACATAACAACCAGAACAGGTGCAGATCTGTGCAGTGTCATACTGTGCTATGTTGCATGTATAATTTGGCCATGAAGGCTATACTGCACATACCCCTCAGCAACAAGATAAACTTACCCAGCTAATTGTAACAGAGGAGCCTCTAGGCCCATTTGATACCAAAGATTATGTCCCTTGTATGTCCTTGTCTTTATCTTAAAGTGTAGCAGCACATTCTCATGTGAATGTCCTTCTGCTTGACAGGGGAAATGTTGAATAAAATAATTTTCTTCTAAGAAAATAGTGTAAGAACTCTAAAGAACAAAAAGGTGGTGAACCTTTCGCAGAATCATAGAATGCTTAAGGTTGGAAGGGACTTCTAGGGACCATCTAGCCCAACCCCACCCTGCACAAGCAGGGATACCTAGAGCATGTGACTCCACAACCTCTCTGGGCAGCCTCTTCCAGGGCTCTATCGCCCTCACAGGAAAGAAGTTCTTCCTCATATGGAGGTGGAAATTCCTATGTTTTAACTTACATCTGTTACCCCTCATCCTGTCACTAGCCACCACAGAGAAGAGCCTGGTCCCATCCTCCCTAAAGTCACCCCTGAGGTATTTGTACATATTGATCAAATCTCATCTCATCCTTCTTTTCTCCAGATGAAACAGGCCTAGCTTGCATAGTCTTTCCTCATAAGTCTTTCCATGGATGGGATCTTATCAGGGATAAGTCTTTCCATGGATGGGATCTATGCTGGATTCTGTGACAATTTGATGCTGCAGGAATCATGGTTCCTAGCATCTGAGGGGATTTAAGATAATCTATCTTTTCTTCCTCTCGTATTCTCTCCAATAATTGGTATTTTAACCAGTGTATTACAGAGTCTGAGAGCCTTTCTTATTGGAATCATAATGAACACTAGCCTTGATGCTTTTCACTGGTGTACAGCTCATTCCAGCCTCAGCCATTCTGTGAACCTGAATTCATTGAGGGCTCAGATGTACTCGCCCCGAACAACAAGGAGGAGAAGAAACATTTTCCTGTAGCCAGGAGTGCAGATCTCTTTTTTTTTTTTTTTTTTTTTTTTTTTTTTTTTCTCCTGTGGCAATGTGCTTTTAGATCATTCAGCTGTATCATAAAAGCACAGACTAGAAAATGACAACTGAAAGCTGATGCTAAAGGTAGACTCCTGTACAGGTTTGTGTGTGCATATTCCTCAGAATGGTTAGGAGAACATAGACATGGAAGACACATAGAAATGAGAGTTCCAATGTAGGTAACACACACAGGTCTCAAAAAAGAGATGATGATGATGACAGGTATTTGCCTTAGACATTGTAAGTTTGAGAAAAGAGGACAAAAGAATGGGTGAAGAGTAAGTGGAAAAAGATGAAAAGGAAATACAATTCTTGGAGATGTGCTGCGGCGAGCGAAGTGAAGCTAAAGGTAGGTCGGGATTACCAGACTAAAACTCAATATGAGTTATATCTAGCTCCATTTATTTAGCCCAAATACGCAAGCAGAAGCAAGTTCTTTAGCCACACGTACGCATACACTATGATTGGTTACATGCTACTGTCCACGCGTCTTCTACTGCACTTGGTTGGTTGTGGATAATGGGCACACATTCATAGCATTGGTCTGTGCACAAGTCCTTCTTTCTCACTGACAAACTTAATTACAGCTCCATCTAGCCCAACTTTCTCATGCTTGCAGTTCAGGGACTTTCCAGGATCACATTCCTTCAGATCAAGGAGTATCCACTATCTTCTTTAGCTCAGTTCTTTGTAGTCGCTTCCCATGGGAAGGCCTCCGTCCCTTAGATATATTCCCTACAGAGATGTTTAAAGGTTTTGTAACTGAAGGTGTACAAACAAGGAAACCTCTTAAAAAGCTTCCCACTGCTGACCAGAAGAGATGGTAGTAATGTTGCTCAAAAAAAAAAAAAGGGTTAAAACTCTTATTGAATGGGAATGAGCGAAAGAAGTAATGCAGCATATATTCAGGAGGTTTGAGGAGGTTTTGGTGAATATCATCAGGAGAAAGTAACTGCATTACTATTTTCTAGGATCAGTTCAGTAGATTATTTACTAGTACATTATGTAGCTATTCACACCTATGATTCTAATCATTGTTGTTCATACCAAATACCTTGTATTTCCAGTATTAGCTGCCATCATGTACCGACTCATGGAAAGATAGACTAATTACACTTACCAGCACTTACCAAACAATAGATGACCGCTGTCATTGCTTTCAGCAAAATCTGAATCAGATAAACATGATTATAAATCCAACACGGCAAATATCAAAACCTAAAATAACGGTAAATATTTTGCTAGAAAATCTTTATAGAAATCCGTTTTCATTGACTATTTTCTGTATACAGAGAAAACTTTTCATTTTCTCATTGGGTATACAAATTAAAATTAAAGAATAGTATCAGTTCTGGAGCGCAGAATTGCGATAACTTATTATGAAAACAAATGTAGTGATAACGCTTTGCTTTAAACAAAAGGCCACCAAAATGAACGGAGACAGCTGAGAACAATGAGCTTCTGGCTCGCATACACTACAGACAGAGACGTATCCTTTTAAATTATTTTTGTTTCTTCATTTGGGAAATTCTCATCAGACAAACATCAAAAAAGGCCATGTGAAAAGATCATCTCATTCACTATTGTCAGATAGTTTAGGCACTGTGAATACTAATTTTACAATTAAATAAATAAAAAATATAATTACTAAATAGGCCATTCAGATGAAGTATTTGAATTATCTGCAGACAATTCTCTTCTGAAACTCATTCATCACCTGTCCAATTGTCCATATAATTTCTGGAATAAATTATGAAAATATGGTTTTACATTGTTTTATGTTCAGATGATACAAATCTTTTAGCTACTTTGTAGTAGAAGTGACCTAAATTTGAGAATATTTTGGAAATTAAAGAGTCAACAGAGGAAGAAACTTTGGTTAAATTAGAAAAATATATATATGATAAATATTTCTATATTTCTCTCTCTATATATATATTTAATTAAGAATGAGATATTCCATCTTTTAATTCAAATCCCTGTTATAATACTAAGGACTAGTGTATTAACACTTATTCCCAGAAGTGTGACATTGAGACTCTGTGGGAGGCAGCACAAAAAGTAGTCTCTGAAGCGAATTAACAGATGACAAAGAAAACAACAGCATATATAAACATAGGCCAACTGAGCAATTTAGAAAGAGTGAAGACAAATATGTGTGCTCTATGAAATTAGGTAACAACACTTAAACTTCAATTTACCTGATAGTAGTTTGCATTTTTGCAAGATTTTCATAGTGGAGGCTATACTCTAGGTCCTAAATTCATCCAGCTTAATTTTTTATGTATAAGGAGGCAAAGAGGACACTAAAGTAGAGATTACCATTTGAATAGCCTTTTTTTCTTTTTCGCACTCTTCTGTTAACCAGCGTCTCCCACTGAGTCTCTATTGCCTATTTAGTTAATGTAGAATTTACCTTGAGGCCATTGCAAGACTGTTTGGTTCTGCTCCAAGGACTCAGATGGAACCCAAACGGCCATAGACCTTGTACTTGCCTTTTGAAAAGGATGAATTCACCTCTCATAAAAAATAAAGATCTTCATTAGAAAACTCTCTAGTATTAGAAAATATTCTTTCTATAATTCACTATACAGTGACGAGCTATTTGTATATCCATTGCAGAAAAATCTTCCTAGAATTGATCCATGAAAGGTTTGTTTATGTCAGTGCATGTAATTTTAGGTGCTCTCATAGCATTTGAAAATGTCACATCCTAAAGTACAAAACAATGAAAAGTAACTTTCTAGTCCTTTATTTGGTTCCCTTTAGGTGGATCTTTGTAACTGCATGGCTATCACATTACCAATACTCTGTAGTATTAAGGAATAAAAATATTGGTAGATACAAGTGTTTGGAAACTTAAGCTCTTCAAAGTTGTAAGTCTTGATTCTTGGAGATATAATAGAAAAGGAGAGGATATGAAGGCGGCATTTGACCATGTTCATGATTATGATTTCTAATACTGGAATCCTTTGACTTTTATTCCACAGGAAAAAAATAATCCCTTTTTTTTTTTCTTTTTTTGCTCTCTATTTCTTAGAGATTTAGAGAAATTTCTTAAAATTTATTTGAACAATTGCACTTTATTTCACTGCAATCAGTAGGACAGAAAATGAAACCATACAAAGATTTAAACATATAGAATATATTTGCCCCAAATTGAGTCTAGTTGGGATGCTAGCATACCTATCTTTCAAATAAAAATTACCCTGTAGTGGCCACATACAATGTGTCAATGCATAAATTCCATCTAATCCAGTCTCTCTTCCAGGAGTACTGTTTCAGCGTTAATTCTAAGACATAGTAGTATATCATGTGGGATTCTTCTCTTTTAAGTTTGCACACTCAAGTCTGATTAGTCTCCAAAGTCAAATACTTAAATCTTGTATCCATCCTATCACTGCATACATCTTCCCCAAAGTCCCGCACCAGACTATGCAGATGACCTGCAAACCACAGAATATCTAATAGGGGGCTAGATATCACCCCCAGGATCCATCCATTTGTCATCAAAGGAAAGGAATAGGCATTACTTGTGTCAAGGCAGTGCATCAGTAGGCACATGGAAAGGATAGAATTTTAAGTACCTATTTTTTCTTCTTAGTGATTATGGAAAAAATATATAACATTAGCATGAAATGTAGATATCTACATTATAAGCATCTGAGTTTGGATGCTCTGAATCTCATCCATTTTAATATTCTTTTGCAATGAATTTAAAATACAGCCTGTATGCAGATTATACACTTGTGTACCAGATATCACTACACCAGGAGATTAAGAGATATTATTATTACTACTTCCCTCTATAGGGCACTGGTAGACTGTTTATTTTTGGGACCTCCTAATCTAGAAAGGTGTAGAGATATTGGAGATCATCCAGATGTGAGTTACTAAAGTGTTTGTGGACTATCTGGCATGATCTAGCATGGAAAGTTGAGAGATCTGGGCTTTTTTGATCTGCCAAAGCTGTGGTTAACGCATGATCTAAGAGGTGCCTACAGCTACCTGAAGGACAGTTGCAAAGTTATGGGGCTAAATGATTCTTGGTAGTGCAAGGGACACTAATGTCTGTGTCCCTTAGCTAATTACAGATAGCAATTTGGGAGGGTAAAGTGAACATCATGAGAAGAGATTTCACTAGGAATTCTATGCAACACTGAAATAGCTTGCTCAGAGAGGCTATGAAATATTCCACATTGAAGGCTTCAAGATTAGGTTAAATCAAGTGTCAATACCTGAGCTACTTTTGGCAATAGTCCAGCTTCAGGCAGGTCATTCGACTAATGACCTCCAGAGATGCTCTCTGACCGACATTTCCATGAGTCCATTTTTAAAACTTTGGATACACTAATATTTCATAAGCTGAAATAAAATATATAAATTTATGGGTTTGAATTTGACTTGTGGGGCTGAGTGGCAATGATAATTGTTATTAAGGATGAGCAAAACAGTGTGTAAACTCATGATATGAAAAAGACAACCTCAGAGAAAAAAATCTTTCCTTTCTCATTCATACTTTAATAACTGTCAGAGACAAGTAATATAAAATCTAAGAAATAAGACAAATTAGTAGACTCATTTGATATAGGTAAGTATCAATTCACTGTCTAATCAGTAACCAAATATTTCATTTTATGTATCTCATTTTCGATCCAGTATTGAAAATGTCCCTACTATACTGGAAGAATGAGTTTTCCCACACAATAAAAAGACTGATATTTTAGTCTATTCTCACTTCTTTACATGATTAAAAATAGCTAATAGTTCAGATCCCACCTTAAAAGCATCCTATCAATTTATGCATAGAATTATTAGTAGCATATTTCATTTAGTACCTGGAAAGTGTATGTTTAACTTCCAGCTAAAAATACCAAAAAATCATTCACTGAAAATCTAAATATAGATTACTTCATTATCTGCAAATCAGTCCGAAAAATGATGCAGCATCTGAAATGCTAAATGAGAATCTAGTGACTAGTTAAGTGCTGTGCCATTTGCAATCACAAGGAATTGTTATTACAGCACCAACTGCTAATCCTAAAAAATCAAAACACAGTTAGGCAGCTACTAAATTCTATTATAAAGTGTAATTATTATTATTAGAGCTCTTTCAGAAAATGAAGAGATGGAAACATTATGCAAGTACTTAACCTTTTTTAGTACCTAGGGCATTGTTCTTTACTGTGCTGCTAAATATATTCATTTTAGAAAAAAAGTTCTAAAAACACTAACTGGTTGTTCTCTTCAATGTTTAATCAGAAATGTCGAGATTTTCAGATTTTTTCTTTAAGTGATTAACATTGAAAGCAAAGATATGTTAAGCAGGGAGGAAGTGTAATATGCTTTGTAATTAATGTAGCCTAGAGCTAAAAGTATTAAATTAATTACTGATGTATATGTTTCCTTTTCTTTTTCTGAACACCTAACATACTGTAACACTACAGTGTGATAGAATAGCCATGATATGTGTGTTCATATCCACAATTTTGGGAATATATATATATTTATTGAAGGTATTATGTTATTAACCAGCCTGGTATCCCATGGTATGCCACTCACAAATCTCTCTCTCTCTGTTTGCTGGACAATGCTGAAGCAATATCCTCTGTGCACAGATATAAGATGACCTGTCTCCTTGTCAGTGTTTAGTAAGTTACCTTTTCTCATAGTACATTGAATAGTCTGGAACACATACCCAAAGTCATACAGAGGACATCCAAATACAATGAAGAGTGAAGCAGAGTTAGAGGCAATGTATAGCGTATGCAAGCTACCTTCAGATTAGCAGCTCATATCCTGCTAACAGACTCTAATTTAATTTTGTCAGACTCCCTCATTTTAGTGAGGGACAAGTTAGACTTGCAGAATAATAATTAAGATCAATACTTTCTGAAAGTCAGTACTTGGTTTACTATTGCCTTCCCTGGTCTTCAAAGATTTCAATATAGTGAATTATCCTGAAATTGTACAACATCTCCTTTAGTAATAACATACTTCTTAATACACTGTGACACACAATAATGCTTTCTTTCATGCTCAGTATCAGAACAAAGTTTTAATTTATCCAAGATTACATGTTCCTCTTACTGAGACTCCAAAGTTCATGATTTTCTTCTTTTCCCAACATATTTCCTATTTTCTTTGAATTTGGATTGCTTTGAAAAGCAGTTTGAATACTTCTATAGGAAGTAATAACATTTCCCTTTTTAAAAAATGGCTTTATAATTTTCTTGTTATGGAAAGAAGCCACTTGTTATGACAACATTAAGAATTTAAGCTACTTATTTTAAATAGACAGAAAATTAATTTATTCAAATGATATCTGTTTTCCTACAGACATCCAGTTAACAGAAGTGTGTCTAAAATGTTGTTGAAGATGAGCGTCCTTCAAGAAGGCCTTCAAGAACTTAGCTTGGACAGTTACTTACATGTTGATTAGGTTAAGAAGTAAAAAAGTTTCCAAAGATAATACAAGATTGTTTTCTTGCATAGTTCAATTAAAATCCATATTTAAAACACAACAGCAACTAAAAAGCTTCTCTGTGTTTTGTGCTTCTTTTTTACAACAGGGACTGTCTATTGTCTGTGGAACATCTATTGTCTGAGTATAATACACATTTCATGCTTGCTAATGAAAAAGACCAAAATTTCAGGAAATTATTTGCTTAAATAATGCATTTACTCTTTTTCTGATGGGTAAGATAATAAAACTACACCCACTTATACTTTCACAGTGTATATCCAGAGCTAAGGGTATAATCAGAATGCTAGTTAGCACAAAACTTGCTGTCTTCAGATCTGTCCTAACTACTCTTCCAAAAAAAATTATCATCATGCATGACTCAGTTAAGGACATGGTCTCCTGGACATATTCTTAATGTTCAGGTTAACTCTAGAACTCTTCCACATTATTTCACACAATGTTCTTCCTGGTCACTTTTTTTTTTTTTTTTTAATTTTNAAAAAAAAAAAAAAAAAAAAAAAAACCTAAATTCAGCAGGGATAGGTCGAGGAAGAAGTCACACAAGGGAGTTTAGAAGCCTGGGAAGCCAATTATTCTATAACTTGCTAAAGAAATAGCAACTAATACGTCAATGTATTTTTCATCTAAGGGCAGCAAGTGCATGTTGCTTGTTTACCACTTTTCCTTAGCAGTGAAGAGAGAGATTGGATCTTTGAAAATAAAGGCAACAGAAAAGAAAAATAAGTATCCACACCACAGCAGTAAGTTTCCACACTAGTTAATGATGCAGACAGCAACTGCTTTCAAGGAAGCTCTTGTTCATTAGGGACAATTTAAGTTACAGTCCTTTGCCTTGCTCCTCAGCAATCCATTTACCCTTACAAGTGCAAAGTGAAGGTAAAACTTTTGCCATCCCAATCTTGAAAATATCTCATGACTAACTTTCACAGCTGGAGGATTTTTAATCACTTCAGGCACTGGGAAAAAAAAAAAAACAAAAACCAACCAAACAAACAAAACACTATATATCGTTTCAGTGTACTCAGGAAATCTGAATGGCAGCTTCAGAAACTCTTGTGGAGCAGTCCATGAATTTGAAAACACCTTTAGATTTGCCTTCAGGTGAGCTGGTCTGAGCCCTAGAAGAGCAAGACGTTGGAGTCTCAGTCTCAAGTATATTTGGACCATAAATCTACAACAAATAATGTCTGTGACAGTTCCAGTTTAAAGTGTTCACGGCCTCCTGTCAGCCCTTGGACTCCTTGTCCTCAATCCTACAGCAATGTGCCACTTCTCAGTCATTCTGATGCCTGTGGGATGAAGCAACTGATTTGTGTAAAATGCTTTTATCAAGAGGGGTGGAAGTAGAAAATTTAATTTTACCATGTGTCAAACCCTGCCTGTCTCACAGACTGAACTCTGAAGCAGTTGCTTTGGCACAACTAGGAGGTATCACACAGCAGTGTGCAAATAAGAAGCCAACGAGCAGGAACCATGACATGGTGTTGCCACTGAATGCTCCTTGTAATGAGACCATGGTTCTCTTCCATCACTTCTAGTTCCTTGAAAATAAGTATGGCCATGGAATTTCCCACTGAGTTTTGAGCTGTTTAAATGATATATCTTATGTAGGTTTTAAATTTAGTCAAGTGAATGTGAAAATTAAAGCTTTCAACTCCCTTAAACGACAACTATTTAGCCTATATGGTTTAATTTCTCTGCCTGGTGTGTCTACAGAGATTTAAATTCCTTAAACTAGAGCTAGGGCTTTCTGAGCTTATGATCCCTGTGGTCTTGAACAATGAAATTTTCAGGCTTCTCAAATAGCTGCTGTTAGGCATTAGGAGATTTTGAGATTCACTCTGTCTTCTGAGTTTTCTTAATGGGTTGCATCTGTGTTATTGAAATGTAAGGTTTTACGAACTTGCTGAACATGGCTATAATATTTCTTAGCTCTTCATGAGAAAAAAAAATCTCATCTGTATGATTAAATTTTAAAATTAGTTAACATTCTGAAGATGTATATTTAATTACCTAGTGCTGGATTTGAGAATCTTCAGAGTTCTTTTCCCTTGGAAAGATGAAGAAGATATCCATAAATATATCTTATGTTGTTGATGATCTGTGGAATGTGCCATATAAAATAACAGAAAAAGAGAGAACATTCTATATTGGACAATGAAATATGAAATTACCAAAAATTATTAATTGTAATGAATTAAGTAATTAGCTAAAATATAGGCACTAGGTCCAAAATCTCTCAAATTTTCTGAGCAGGATTCCTCTTAGTCTAATCTATCTTATTTTTCACTAATAGGATCTGTATGCCCAAATTATGGATATGTACAGAGGTGAACTTATTAATGTAACTGCCAAATTTTTCTTCCATCAAAAACGGAGGAATAATTCCTTCCAGAGTAAGATCCTTTCACCTAACTCAGATTCTCAACTTCTGTGAAAAGTTCCACCTTCTATTAAATGGTTGGTTGCAAATTACCAAGGGAACTTAGACCCTTCCCCAGTTCTCCCTTTTAAGAAAAATTACTTTATGCTGCACTTAGATGCCATTTTTTGGAACTTTAAAAGCATGTACAGACAATGTATGTGGCAAGTGCATAACTAAATAGTGTCTTGGTTGCTACAATTTAAAGATAAACTTATGTAATGGTGTTGCTCTTAGTTTAACTTGTCCTGTTTTTTAAGATAAGGTAGAATAAATAAAATAATAAATTGCATTCTATCATTCCCATCTTTGTCTTAGAGAGTGGGACAATGAACTTGATTTTTTTAAACAGATAAAACTGAGAGCTAGACTTGATCCCAATCAGATAAATTAGCAGAAAATTGTGCTTGGCTAACTTAGATGATCCAACTTCTAGACAATTTGACTACTGGTAGCAAATTCTAAATAGGTCAACAGTGAGACAGAATCTATGGCCCATATAAATAGCAAAGAGAATTTATATGTGATCGGCCAAAGGTACTTTGTTTAGAGCAAAGAGCAATTTGTTATTTCAGTGATACTTTAATAACAACCAACAATGTACATGAGAGTTAATATTTGTAAGTCAAGAATAAGATGTCACTGCATGTCCCTCACATGAAGTATCAAGTCAGTTTCTTAGTATAACTTTTGCTTTTGCAGCTATCTCACTGCTGAAAAAAGAAAGGGTAAAGAATCCACAAGTTAAAAGGCATGATACGTACTTACCATGTTTGATTCAACTGCCTAAACATAAGTATCTAATGATGCTTGAGTTGTCTGACTGTACCCACGAGGTCAGTATGACATCAGCAGAAGTAACACATGAGTAATGGGAGACCAAAAAACCCATAGTCAGATAGGATACATTAGATCACTTCAAATACTACATGCCTGTATTTGGGAGATCAAATAGTTCTCGATATCTATTTTAGGCTTATCAGATAGCTTTCTGGATTATGTTATTTGTTTTGGCTAAATCACCATTGACACAGAGCTTAGATATGCAGCTCATCTGTTGATATCTTCTTAAACACATGTAAATTAGGGGGTTTATTTTTGAGTTGAGTCCTATCACGACAATGAAGACGTTTGAAGAAAGCATTCTGGTGGCAAAACTTGTGCACCTAGCTTTGGTAACAGTAACTTCATGATGGGACTGACAAATATGATACAGGACTTACAGAAGATCTTCACCTTTTGGATGCACTGTCTAGAACACAGGTGGAATATGCTAATGTGATACCAGCATGTTAATGTATACGCACAATTGTATCTTATCTCTCCCTAATAAATATCTAAACCCAGGTGAGGTTGATCACATGCACAGCTTTATAGTACTGTTATTTTACCTACATTTCAGGTTGTATTTTATTCAGCATGAAAGTTAGGTATATACTTAGTTAGGTATATGCTCATTATTCAAGGGAATTTTCTTCCACAGAAATAGACAGTTTCAAAGATTTTATATCACATCTACCTAAATGCAAGATTACTATTTTTTTGCTTTTCATGAGAAAAAAAAAATCCCAGCACTTGAACATGATCTGACTGTTATACTTTAGTTCTTCACCTGGCATTTGTTTCCAATATTATTATTCAAAATTCTGTCAAAAAAGCCAGCTCTATAATCAGTAACATTTTATATACCTATGATTAACAACCACAAGGCCAAAAAATGTTGCAGAACATACTATGAATAAAGCAGAAATTTAGTATACTTAATTGTCAAAAAATCAGGTAGTATCTTTTAAATGTTCCTATGCAAACACAAAGGAAGTAATCGGAGAATTCACATATATAAGAGGTCATCTGATTTAGATATTTGAACTTATTATTTATTAATTTCTGTTATGTGTACTACAAGAGGGTCTGGTCAATAATCATTGCTATTAGTATTTTGAGGAAAGTAACTTTTTCTTATGTTGAAAATGTTTTTTTCTCTAGATATTTTCTTAACTTTTGATCAGAAATTCAGAATGTAAAGTGATTAATATCAATAAAATAATAAATTAAATAATAAACTAAAATAAAAAGTTGAATATTATCTTTTTTTTGACAAGAGAATTTTCATCAATGAATATCTCAGGACAATTTGTAAGTTAAAAGCAAGACCATAAAATAGACCATATAATTTGTACAAACTTTCAAAACTGAAGAATTGAGAAGCTTAAGCTGTTTGATCAAGGTGTCATAATGAAAAGCCAAAAAAGGGATTTATAAGTCTGAGCACCGTCTGAAATACAAGAGAATATTTCTATTCTATTCTGTTTAGCTGCGAAATATGAAAGTCCTCAAAAATAATTCTCTAAGGTGTATTCTGAAGCAAATAGAATAGACAGTTTTAAGTTTTAAGATAGAACAGATGTAGAGAGACAAGGAATGAAAAATACAACCTTATATCTACTTCTTAAACTAAGATTATACTCAACAATATGTTCATAATAGCTTAAACAATTTCTTATCATTTAAGAGGGATTACACATGTGAATTAGTGACATATATTCACTGTTACAGTTGCAGTATGGCATGACTAGCTAACTAAGCAATAATGTATGATTACTTTATAGTTCAAAGGATTCCAAAACTGTAAAAATGCGATGCAAAATAAAAACACTCTGAACAGTGAGGAAACGATGATATTTTATGCTGTTCATGAAATTCAAAATATCAATCCATACAAAGAAGCAGAGTTATTTAATGACATTTTATAAATATCACAAGAGTATAACATCTCTGTGTAGAGATATCATTGAAAAGCATTTTTGTTTTTTTGGAATCTGTTCTGTTGAATCATGGCATCAGTCTTTGTCACTGTGACAATTACGGATTAAGATCCAGGAAGAAAAGCAAAAGTCTGTTTCTCAGTATTCTGCATCAAAACTCTATTATTTTTAAGTTTGTTGCAGTAAGCAACAAATGGTTGCATTAAGTGTGCATGATTGTAGTAAGTAGAGAGGGAAGATGGACAGAGAACTTTTGATCAAAAAGTTTTATAAATGAAATATTTGTACCTCTTCAAGTAAGCAAGAATGACTACGCCATGAATGTTGCAATTAAATTGCCAGTAAGGTGCGTTAAGTCTGCTTCTACCTTCATCCAAACTTGCAAGAACAATGTCTGTCAAAGCATCTCAATGCAATTGTCCCTACAAGGAGTTCCTTAGGGGCTGCCAGAAGGTGAACACATGAAGCAGAAAAGTAGGAGAACTTAGGAGAGTGCATATACAAGTGCTATCTGCAGCATGCATGCCAACTCTGCAGCATGCAAGGAGATCGGGGCTAGGAGGAATGGTGCTACCAAAAGCAAGCCATATGGTGGTGGTAGAAACTGCTCTATCACTAATGACTTGTACTCTGCTTCTACTGTTTTGATCTTAATATTCTATTCATGCATTTTTTTAATGAAGTCACCTACCTATTTCCCAGAATCAAAAATCAAGAAGTAGGCATAAAGATACATATGGAAGTTATTATAGACAAAGAGAGGTAGTTATTAAAATTCTTGTATGATGCTCAGTAATGGAGAAGAGAATGGTTTCTTTTCCTTCTTTCCTTCATGTGCAAGACTTCTCAGTAAGTCTATTGTAGGAGTTCCCAGACTGCAGTTAGACCACTTCTCAGTCTTCCACTGACATCCGAGGGCAATTTTATTTATATGATCTAGTTCCTTTGGTTTCTTACCAGCACCAGATTTACATTATGACTCTAAAGCATGGTAGGGACCACAAACTAAAAGTATGATGGGGAGCTCCACCTCAAAATAATAAAATTAACATGAAAAGGAGTCAAGTGCACAACTACCCTATCAATTTGACAGGTCAGTATGAATCAAATATTTTGAGGAGAAATAGAAGAGTCTGTTCTGAGACATTTTGCTTTTTTTTTCCTCACTTCCTCCCTAGTCCATCCTGCTTTGTAATCTATACCACTGCTCAGTGAAAATGGAGATTAATAAGGCAATTCATGATTGTAGATTTAGAATTTAAGCATATCTTTAACTGATGAATAAGAAGGTGTAAAATTAGCTAATTGAATAAGTGGTCAAACTTTTATTGGATTGATTGTTTTAATCCATGTCCTTGCTAGTGTAGATGTATAGATGTGTAGGGAGGAGTGAAGATGTAAAACAAACCAAGATATTTATCCAAAATATTTGCACTTCTTTCACAACTATCAGACTTTTAGTATCAGGTTAGGCCAATATACTTATAACAGCAAAAGAGATTTTTGTGCTGTTTTTGTCTTTTTACCTCATGAAAGTAAAATAGGAAATAATTGTGAAAGACAACTAATAAAAGATTCAAATTTTCTGTAATTTACTTATTTGTGAAAGGTTGAATTTAATTCCAGATCATGAGGGGAAAATATCTTTTTCCGTATTTTATATGAACTGCTCTGTGTAGGGCTGAAAGGAGTAAGTAGAATTTATCACTAAAAATTTACTTACATCAAAACTGAGACAAGTAGAAAATATTCTAATTTATTCAAAATATTTCAAAATGTTTTGCGTAACTTACTGTTCAGAAAGCAACTTTAACTTTTGAGATTTTCTTTCTAGAGGCACATAATTATTTAGGTAAAAGGAATTTATGGTAGGTCATTTACTTGGTTCCCATGAATTGCTGGAGAACTGATTTCTCTGATAGATGGAGTGTCTGGTTTTGCCATGAGCAGCTCTTAAAGACAGGGACTTCAAAGGCTTTCTACTTCTCATCCTATTGTTTCAGTGTCTTATATTTATAAAGTTTTTTTTCCCTAGATATACTGTGAGAGAAACTGTGTTTGTTCTTGATTCATCTCTACCTTATCCTATTGTGTTAAAAAAACAGAAGGCTTAAAATAGAGATTTGTGCATCTAGCTCTTGACTAAATCATTTGGTTTCATATGCTATGCTAATTTTCTACAGCATTTTTTTCTTTTCTGTCCTTTGTAACATAATCTAGTAATTACTATAAACCTTTGTTGATAATCTTTGATTTATCTTCTAATAAAGTTCCAAATGTTATGCAGCAGCTATGAAAAACTACTAAAACAAGAAAGATAGTGAGTTTAAGAAAGGCATTCTACTACTTCATACTGGCACCAGTTTAGTGAAAATGTCTAATAAGAAATTACTTAGCTCCATATTTTCTCTTTATTGTTTTGACATTATATTCTTTTAAAGACAAAATTGTGACCAGAGTAAGTTCCTTTTCTGTAAATCTTATATTGTATATATTAAGGTATAATTCAACTCTTCAGTGTATTTCTTCCAAATAATTTCACTTTGAGTATTTTTATACTTACAGGAGGAAGTGTCTTTTTTATTACTGAGCACAGGCATATTTTCCTTCAGTGTTGTTTGCAATAAGATGTACACAGTATACCATTTGTGATGCTCAACCTGATCATTTAGATTTAATAATGAGCAAACGTGTTAGTTAGTTAGGTTTTTTTATAGGTTAATCAAAGTGAGTCAAATTGCACCAAGTACATTTTACCAGCTAGCAGGGGGGGAAAAATGGTAGAAGGTGAACCACAAATGTATCTGATGTCATTACGAATTATCTGAAAGTCATGACATGGGTTTTAAGACACTTGTGATCTGGACAAATAATTTAATAAATTATACTGTAGAAACTATCTAATAAAAAGGAAGTCCTGATGCCAGCTCTGAAGAGTACTTCTTATGCATTTTTAAGGCGATAGAGGTTGATTTACGAACAACCGCACTTCTTGTAAGCATGTTTATCATTTTCAGTTTGATCCCTGCTCACTAGTCTACTTCTCATTGGAAACAGATTCTACTTCTAACTCACTCGAATGATCTCTTTTTCTGGCTGTCTTCTTTTTACTTTTCTTTTTCAGTATATTTCACTTACTGTTATTCCCAACCAAAATATTCCCTCACAAATATATCACTACTCTGAATTGCTGAATCAGCCACATTTTAATATATTCAGCTGAAAAGTTTAATGAGTTGAAGATTGACAAAGCATCTGTTTGGAAACAGACACCTAACAGTTTCATTGAAGATCTGAGATCCTCCCCTGCCAGCACAGGACAATTATTTTTTTCTATTCATGGTATGGAATAGACATGATATGTGTGGTATATAACAGACATCATGTCATTATGGGAAATGTACTTTGATGTTTAGATATGATTGGAGTGGATAGGCTCTGACTGTTTTTTATTGTTACTATTTCTTTGTTCTTTCCTATACTGAGATCAGAGAAATCCAAATTGTTGATTACCCCCTGCTTTCATTAGATTTTCAGGTTGCATTTAACTAGGTGAAAACCAGGATCTTTTCTAGTGTTGCTACAAGCAGGGATTTCAGCAAGTGATAACATGGAGAGAGTGACAGCTTTATGAGATCTGTCTCTCCTTCTGTGCTGTCTTCACTCCTTCATTCTCCCTCAAATTCATGGGCCGTGAATAGTTTTAGCTGATCTCAATGCACTAGGGTCATTCTGCGGACCACAGATGGATGCCTAAGGGTCCTTTATACAGACTCCATGATTTTAGGGGAGTAGGGACAAATGAACTGAGAGAGGCAGGTTCACTTGGATGCTGTCAGGGCTCTGGGGTATATGGTGGGATCAGATACATCTTTGTCATGTGCGCAAAGTACCAAGATCCTGGCAGTCTCCAGAGGTAACTCTGGGATCTGCTAGAGCCACACAGATGAAGTCCAGCCTGGGTTCCTTCAAGCTCCTAGGAGTAACTTTGTAGCAGTGAATTCAGTTGCACGTACATCCTGTACATTTAACTGAATTTTCAGGTGGAGTGTTCAGGTAGCTACCATAGATATTCATGATTTTTATAATAATTACAAATGGAAATGTTGTTTTGCAATATATATATTTCAGGACAAATATACATATTTGTCTTGTGTTTCAGGACAATATACATATTTCAGCACTGTGTAAGCCAAAGGGCCAAAATCAAAAGTTTATGAACAAATGACTGCATTATCAGTTTCCTGCATGTGGAAACTGTAGCATGCTGGAAACCGAAGATTCTGAAAATGTAATTCCATGGTCCTAAATGTATTTCATGCACTTAGATGTTTGAAACAGTGAATGAGTATGGATACAAGGACCAGCAGTGATACACATCTACATAAGACTTATAGAGACAACATACTGGAATTATGTGTTGAGGGAAAGGGACTCTGAATTCAATGAAGCTAGTACCATTCCATTCCATTTATAAAGATTAAAATACACAAAGAAGATGCTATATGTATTCTGCAAGATGTAGCATTACCATCCTCTTTGAGAGATTAGAGTCTTGAAAGCTTATTCAGAATTTTATAGTTTACATCCATTTTCATATATATAAGCACAATCTCTTTTGAGTCAAGGACAATATGATATTCAATGTGTTAGTGTATTAATACAATGTTCAGTGTCAGTAGTACTTCAAAATAAGTACATAATAATGCTGTGAACAACTTTTTTTATGTTTACAAGATTCAAGTATCTTTACATAACATTGCTTAGAAATGTAGCTCAAGAAAATTAGTACGTACTTGAATTGATGTTAAGAGAGTAAAGTATGTCTGCACACTGTTTCTCCCATGTCCGTCATCAAAAAGTACATAGTCTTAAAAATTATATGTGCTTTATAACTGTCATTTGCCAGGATCTTCAGAGAAATCATGTAATTTCAATATGCAAATGTTTAAATGGAGACTTATTTCTAAAGTGTGGGGTAAGGGCCAAAGTATTTGAAAATTTCTCAAAAAGTACTTAGTATTTTTAAACTGAAGAAGCGTTTAAATTTTCAAATACTCACAGTTAATGGCAAAGTTTGAGCTTCACAAAGAAGCGTTTGGGTCAACACTGCTCCCCATGCTGATGTTCTACTGGACATCTCCTTGTGTCAGAGAATTTTGGTTCCTTCCAAGGGAGACGTAAAAATTAGCATTCCCACCTTAGTGCTAGGAAGTATAAAATAAAAGCTGACTGACTCAAACTGATATACTTACTAATTCAGTCATAGAAGGTAGGCTTTTATGGAGACACAGTGTCTCACAGAACAAATAAGATTTTTTCAGTGAAGGGTGATGATTATTTCTCTTTCACTTCAGAGGAAGACTTTAGTAACTCAAAAGCACCACAAAAGCAGTAATAATCACCCTTCACAGATAAGATATCCTGTATAAAATGCACAGTTGTCACCTCTCCCAGTCATCAGTTCTGGAGCTGACAAACAAAGAGAAAGGCTAAGATTTTCCTTCCATGCAGACACATCCTAATTCTTTTTAAAAGATTTTTTTTTTCCTTATAGTCTTTAAAGTGCAAAACTATATTCACTACCAGGAGCAAATGTTGCTACTGTAGGAAAAGTATGAGACACCACCGCAGAATAATATTCCATGGATCAGCTGAATTTTCTAAAAAGTCTGACCGAGGGTCTTTTTTACTGCAAAAAAGTCAGTTTTGTCTCCTGGTGTTTTCTGTGGCAAGCAGTCATGCTATATGGGTGGTAGAACTTCTCAGCCATAGGGACACTTTAGAACTTCCTTTGTTAGGATGAAGCGATTTCTGTGACAAAAGGGCCGCCTGACATCAAGGTTCAAATTCTCTGGACAGCCAGGCTAGGCAGTGTCTGTAGACAAATGGAGGTGACACCCACTGAGTTTTAGAGCAAGTTTATGAGTTCTTAAAATTATATCCAACAGGCAACTTCCTAGCCTGGGGGCTGGAATGTGGGAACTCCCTGTAGTTCTCCTGAGGAGAAGGAGACAATATATAATGAGATGTATTAACTTTCTAGTTGCAAGAAAGGATTTTCTGCTGTACAAGGAGGGGAATTAAATCCTAAACTTTCCTGATTTTACACAAACACACACACACACACACAAAAAAAAAAAAAAAAACAAAGAAAAAAGAAAACTAGTTCTTATCTCATGGAAATTTCCAGACTATATAGTTACAAGGTTTCGTGATACTGTAATATATCAACATTTTTTTCTTTTTTTCTCTTAATGACAAGATACATTTCTGAACTTAGATTAAGCTCTCATTAGAATGAGGATGAAAGTCTATTAATTTTTAACTTCTGAATTTTATGACTATATTTTTCTGTCAACCTGAGACTTTTGTTAAGTGTTTAACATCTGGTTTTCCTTGTTTGTTTGTTTTTAACTTTTATTATCATAGAAATATTCTTCTCTGCTCAAAAAAGAATCTTTTCGGGCTTAGTAAATGTTCATAGGGCACTTTAAGCTCTGAGTACAAATTAAGTGTTGTTACTTTTTTTACCTATTCTTGTGAGAGTTTTTTCCCCACTTCCCAAGTCTTTGAAGAAAGAAAATCAAACCAATGCCACATTTAAATATTTTTAGAAATGATTTTGTG
Source organism: Crypturellus undulatus (assembly GCA_013389825.1). NCBI lineage: Eukaryota > Metazoa > Chordata > Aves > Tinamiformes > Tinamidae > Crypturellus > Crypturellus undulatus. The sequence continues at coordinate 132,489 of VWPW01018064.1, forward strand.
AAAGTTCTGAGAAGTTCAAGTAAAGAATTTACCCTTTAATTTGTTGTTTTCACAGTCACTACTATCACACTCCTTTCTCCAGTATGCTATGTACAGAAGGAGGACTGGGAAGGCTTTTGTAAAACAAGGAGCAAGCATATGAAGAAAGGTGATTGCTACAGTAACTATTAAACATTTCCCTACATTATGAAATAATCCAGAGGTTATGTATATATAAATCTTGTAGCATGCTTTGGAATTTTGAAAAATCTGTAACAGCTAAGGAAGAGTAAGGATATGGCTATGATCTTGGAACCTGAATTAAGGAATGTGCTGTTTGTGGGAAATAAATCCTTGAGGCCTTTCTATACCAGAAAAGATTTACCTTTGAAATGGGAATAATACCTACGAGAACTTATGTTCAATAGTATTTTCAAGACTCTTGAATGGACTTATGTTGTAAAATACTCCTTAACTCTAAATAAATATACAATATTAAGAAGTCCATCAAGTATTCACACTTGTGGGTGTTTATCTGGATATAGAAGAATTGACAAGACTCTTAGTGCTAAAAATGCTGTGACCTCCTCTTTTTCAATCTGCCCCACTGTAAACAACTGATAATGATTTGGAAAATTATCAGGTCCAACTGTACTGTACTACGATGAGTCTCATCTTCCCAGTACCAGCTGCACTTGTACAGCTCAAGGGATCCAACACTGTAGCAAACCCAGTTTACAGTCCTATTTGTTTATTCTAATATATATTCTAATATTCTAATATATAGCAACCAGCTATATATTCCATCAGTGAAATGACTATCAAGATTTGATTTCCAGTAAACTGCAATTTAGATAAGAAATGTGGATAATGCAAGAGTTAGATGAGACAGGAGGTAGAAATTTTTATTGTATTTATATAGCCATGATAATAGCCCCTCCCTGCTCTCTATTGCCCTAATTGTTCTAGTTTCAGATTTTCTCATATCTATCTATCATCTGACCTGTGTCTTTTCTTTTTGAAAAAGGGCTACTGTTGTGCTTGTGCATTCAAAGTAGTCAATTGTTCCCTTTGTTTTGCCAGTTAGTTTTGGCCTCAGTCAGGTACAAACAGCTTTTAAGTTAAATGGCCATCTGGCAACTTCACTCCCCTTCAAACTTCTCTGAAAAGAAACTCATTCAGCAGGTGCATGCAAAGATTATTGGCATGTTATTGGCCAATGAAAAAAAAAAGTCAGCCTAGATTGACATGAAAACCTTTCTGAACAATAGCACTACATGTCTTATAAAAATAGAAAATTGACAGTCAAGGCTCAGAAGCCAGACACATATTTCTAGATATGCTATTTCCTTTTTTTTTCCTTTTAAAAAAACTGCAAAGACTAATATGTCAGAAATAGAAACCAAAAACAAAGACATACGAGTACCGGGTTTTCCATTTATACTTTTATACTCTGCCACATAAAGCATTTGATCTCAAAAAAAAAGCAGTAATCTAAAGGAGGCATCTTAAATTACACTGCATTTCAAAATTAATCACTTTCAGGTGTGCAAACTATGCAAATGTATCTACTTATTATAAAAAGCAATGCACATAGAATTATTAAAGATGAGTAGGAACAAGTCATCTAGGATTAACTGTGAAAATATTTTCATCCAAAAGTTTAAGGGAATTTAGAATGAGTTAACATTTTTTTTGATAACAAGCTAATACAAAAAAGAATTTATAATAATACAAGAGTTATTATTTTTATTAGAAAGGAAAAAGAATGATGGAGTCTCCAAATTCTCTGTCAAATACTTGTACTCCTAATATTTGCACTTACCAGTGCAAAGATTTGTAGTGAACAGCTACAGCTGCATCAGACCTTGTGGACTGTTTTAAGTTCTTAGGTACTAGGATAGTGATTCATACACTTACCTATTTGTTTCAATTAATGAAGAAAATCAGAAAATCCAATCTTTTAATTGACATGTTTTGACATTCAAGAGAAACTATTACCATACTCTTCCAGGATACTGCAGAGACATCTCAAATCAAGATCCTCCTTAACATTGCTCTAGTGTCAGTGTCTAGAATTAGCATTTTATAATTTCCAGGCTATATAAGAACACTTGTTACTATGATTCATTGCCAAACATGGAGAGTGCTTAGAATTATGTACTCCATACAAGTCTCTAGACAAGCTAAATAAAGCAGAATACTTCACAAAACTCCATTTACACTATAAGTTAAAAGCATTTAGACTGCATCGATACCGACTGAGACCTTATCATTGACAGGAGTGCAGTTAATGTCAAGGCTAGGTATAAGTCCTGGACTGTGAAGAATATAAGCCTTTCAAACTACCTGAATATTTTTTATTTACAAATAAATTCTCGTTGGCCCGAGCATGGCTTCTGTTGGCACAACTTCTATTTTTAACAAGCTTTGAGAAGTTTGCAAATTTCTTTTATTCACAAGCACAACTTCTGAATGAGAAAAATATAAAGAAAGGAAATATTTAGACATTTCAGATTTCATTTTCAAATAGAGCTTGAAAGAACTGGATAGTGGCAGGCAAAGGCGGTAAGGGAGTCTGAAGGAGTCTTGCATCCTTATGTCTATTGCTTTCACATAAACAAGGACTGCACAACATGCACTCTGAAGACAGCATACCTCTAAATGAACTAGGACTCCATCCTAACCATGTAAGGACAATTGGCATTTATGAAATGATTGGCTGTTATGGTGGGCTCTTATGAGGCTGCACCAAGGTTCTCAGCCCATTTGGTCTGTAGGCTCAGGATTGACCCTTCCAAACTGATTCAATTGGCAATGTAGTAGCAGCCCGATAGATCTGTCATATGCAGGCACAGAAACAAAATAAAGGATGACACAAATGAAATTTTAGGAATGCAACATGATTTGTCAAAAAACTTTCTTAAATAGGACTTTAAGGGAGATCAAATTTTAAGTGGATGGCTTTGAAAATGCTATGATGCAAAAAAGTTAATCGAGCTAGACTTTCTTAATGTAAAGAAAATAGACACTTTCAGAGTATGTTTTATACAACCTTTTCTAATGTCTCTTTGAAATAAAATAAATCACACTTCAGAGGTGTTTTATTCTCTCCATCAACTGTAGCTCAGAAGTTTAGTTAGTGGAATCACAATATATATGAACAGCTCCATTGAATAAATAAGGAACAGGAACTGTTCATCCAGACAACTATTGTCGTGGAGTACCGCTGAGCCTTGATCTTCAAAACCAACCTTTTTTCTGAAGTCTCTAATGAATCAACTGCACAGAACCGGAAGGGTATCTGCTGATCTCATTGACTGTGCCATAATTGTACTTCTTGAGGTTTGGGAAAGTTTAAATTGCCTTTTCTTTTTGTCACTATGAGAGAATGCAAATTTTGCAAAATTTCATTCCTCCTCCTGAAGTCACTCCTGGAGTCAGTTTGTCAATTTGGTGACAAAGGATACAGATAAAGCATTCTGAATTCCTTCTTTGCCTCAGTCTTTACTGGTAAGACTGACTTGGAGAAATTGCAGTCCAGAGAGTTCAGAGAGCTGGTGTGGAGCAGTTCACTCAGGGCACCAATTGCAAGTACATGAAGGACAAGGAGATGATCAGGAGTAGGTCAGTATGGATACACAAAGGGGATAGAGCATGGATACACAAACCAATCTGAAAGCCCTCTGTCACTGAACTGGGTAGAGAAGGGCAGTGTAGGTGGTCCCCTTGTCTTCAGAAAGGCTTTTAACACTGTCACCCATAATGTCCTTAAGGCAAGCTCAGGCTTGTACAGGCTAGATGAGCAGTGAAGTGGATTGAAAATTGGTTAAACGGCAGAGTTAGGAGGGTTATGCTCGGTGGCACAAAATCTAGTTGGAGAGTTGGATGCCAGTAAGTAGTGGTGTATCTCAATAGTCAATATTTACTCCTCAATGACCTGGAAAAGGGGATAGAGGGCACCTACTGCAAGTTTGCAGATGATACAAAACCAGGAGGAATGGCTAACACCCCAGAGAGCTGTGCTGCCATCCAGAGAGACCAGTGAAATGGGCAGAGAAGAACCTCAGGAAGTCCAACAAAGGGAAATGCTGTGTCCTGCGCCTGTAGGTGGAATAACACCACGCACCAGTACAGGCTGAAGTTTGACCTTCTACAAAGTAGCTCTGCAGAGAAGGAGCTGGGACACCTGGTACTCTTGTATGAGTTAACTATGAGTCAGCAATGTGCTCGTGTTGACAAGGAGGCCAATGATGTCCTGGGATGTATTAGGCCAATATTGGCCTAATACTGGGATGTATTAGTTGCCAGTAGTGTGTCCTTGGGCTCCCTAATACAGGAAAGGCATGGAGCTACTGGAGCTAATTGAGCAAAGGGTGGCAGAAGCATTGAGAGGATGCCTCTGTCAGTATCTTCACAGATCGAGAGGTTGAAATCTATGGGACTGTTCAGCCTGATGGAGGAAAGGCCGAGTTATACACATCTTATCAATGTGTTTAAATATCTGAAAGGAGGCCATGAGAAATATTGAGCTAGACTTTCTCAGTGGGGCACTTTGAGTAGTAAACATGCGGCCTGGGGAGACAAACATCATGTGTAGTCTACAAAATCTTTTGAATCAGAACAAAAATGAAAACAGTTAATTAAAAAAATCTTTCACTCAATTCAATAGTTTGTCAAGGAGTTAGATGCATTCCACTGAGCATGATCATTGAGGGCAGTTAAATCTATACCCCAAACATAACTACAAAAGAATGAATTGAGAGAGACAGGAGTGAAAGTAATACTTATAAACACTGAACTCCCATCTCTTTTTTTTCAGGTTATGCCTTAGAATCTATGGGGAAAAAGTAGCTACACAAGGAGCATGTAAAGTTCAAAGTAAAGTGTCATTCCTATTTGACTTCCATATAGCTTTTTATTTCCAGTCTTCTAAACAATATTCAATCTTTTTTTTTTTTTAGAGAAATCTTTTCCTTGTTGCACTAAAAGGCTTCTCTTTTGTGAGGAGCAGGTTGAATCAGGGTGACACTGACAAGCACATGTTGTGCTGTCTCCATGGACGTAGCAAATCCAAACAAAGTAACATGTGTAAGCATCCAGGAGAGACTTGCACCTGTGTCCAGGGATTTCGGGAATGGAAGAATATTTCCTGCTAAGCTGCAAAGAAGCAGCATGGGATCTTAAATTGCTAAGTGCAGACTTCTGGGAAGGCATTCTCTGTGGCAGGTGTAAACCATTACTTCTCTCTCTCCAAGAAGCAGATGGCTGAGGAACAATTTTGTATCTGGATGTGCCTCGAATGATTATCTCCCTCACTCCCTCTCTCTTGTCTTGTCCTCTTCACTTCTGAGTCAGTTTTGTTCTGGTTGCTGAACTCATCCTACCTCACTCACTGAAATAAATGTAATATGCTTGCTAAAGGAGTGGTTTATGTTTGTGAGGATGAAAAATTGTGGTTTAATTGACTTGAATAGTGCAAAAACACTGTCACAAAGCCTAAAGAGATGAGATGATTTTCTCGTCCAGAGCCTCCTGGATTAAAAACAGTGGTAGGCAGAGGTTATTTCAGGTGCCCGGGCTCGACATACCAACAGAAAACAAGTCTCCAGTTCTTTGTATCCCCTTTTATATGCCCTCTCTCCCTACTGTGAACTGTTTCATGTTCTCTTTACTCTGGCACGATCCTTTGGAAAATGAATATTAAGACTCCTTTGGAGGTTATTGATTTGTAAAGACCATGTAACCTCCTAAAAAAAATTGTTGACGGCAATTAATGTATTATACACATCTCTAAAAACTGTCATACCATATTATTTCTCCATAGCAACTCCATTTACAGCGCCTCAAAAATTGACTTCGATGTCATGTTATTAATAAATTGAGCTTTTATAAAAAGACTAAGATAACTGACATACCTTCTAGTAAGGCATTCCTGAGGTAGTTATATGCCCCCTTCCTTGGTTTGTATTTATCATTAATAAAATTTGGCAGCCATACACACAGATGTACATATGAATATAGAAACAGATCAGACAAATAACCAGGTAGCCAGCACATTTACAACAGACTAAATAGTCACTAATATTATGATTTTTTCCTTAATAAAGTAGTTATTAAGGTATTAAAGGTAAGGTAAGTTATTAAAGTATACAGTTACTGTTAAAGTATACTGTTAATGTATTACAATACATTTAAATACATTTAAAGCAAAAATTTACCTAGATGAGACCAGGAACAACAACAAAAACATTATTGTTTATAATAACAATTGTATAGTATTTCTGTAATTAATCTGAAGAATGAAAATAGTAGTATCATAATCCCTTACTGGGAATGTCAAAATTGTTATTACGCAGAGATCTCTGCAGAACAAATATTCTACATAGTAGAAAGAGATGACAGAAGAACAATAATGCAGTTTAAGATAATTCAGTCTGTAAAATAAAAATGTAAGTAGTGGTGTGTTTTTAACACGTGCATTATTATTTTACCACACATCTTTATCCATTCAGTTCCAAGCCATGTAAGCTGTTATAGTGATCAAGACTTAAAAGAATATGATAGTAACCTGATCTACGTTCTGGTATGGTACTGGGAAAGGATGTACATATTTGGGCATAACTGTGGTTGTATCTTTTTTTCTTTATACAGACCTTTAATAGATAATGATATACATAGGAGTTAGTATGAATTTGTACACAAATGTGTGAACTCGAATTACTGAGTGATGTGGAAAAAATGTTGTTTTGTTGTTTACAGAATAGGACTAAAACAAGAAGGCTAAGAGAGGAGGAATATGTCAGACAGTCAAAATGTAAGTGATGTTGCATACTGATCACTGTGAAAATCATTCGGCTTAGAAATGCTTTATAAGATGTAGAAAAGGTTATAATAGTAGTCTTGACACCAGAAATGAAGAAGACTATCATCATATCAAGCCAAACCAAACTCCAGCTCAGGTTTTTAAAATTTTGATAAACGTAATCATATCTTCTATTTCAGCATTCCTATATTGCTATAAAACAGTTTAAGAGACTATGGAGTCAAGAGAAAGAAAAACAGAATGTTCTTCTAGCTTCAAAATTTAATGAAATTTAACACTGAAAGCCACACAGCCCAGAAGACGATATATATATATATATATAAACAAATTCACTTTCTCTGGAGAGCATTGTCAACAAGCTGCATGCTCACAGAGTTCAGAGAATAGTGCAGATGAGCCACGCATTTTGCAAAAGTTACCAAAGGGGTGGAGCACCTGCAGCAATGTCATATATCACTTACTTACCTGAAATATGAGGCAGATGAATCTTAGTTCTTTTAGAAATTGAAGCAAGCAACTGATATGCAAAACTGTACTATATTTAGACTGCATGTTGCATGCATTGCCATTAAGTATTCTGTTTGTGCCTGAGCACATCAATCCCTGAAGTATTTGTATAGATTTACACTTCTGTTGATGTAAAGCATTGTAAAATTTAACACCATGTTCCTACTGTCATACATGTCTTTCCCTTTGAGAAGGAGAATAAAGTTTTATTAAGTTTTATGGCCTATTCACATAATGGAATACATAAAGGAAACAATTTAGAAGCATTTGTGACTCTTCCAGGAATATTCTTAATTTGAAACTTATTTTGACACCTCTCTTTGAGTCCTTCATAATAGCAAACTATGACTCAGACAAAGTATAAGCAATGTATGCTGGAAGAGAAGAGCATTTAAAGATATGAGTAGAAGTGTTATCACTGTATTTTATTGCAGACACACAATCTATTTTTATGCAAGGGCTTTAAGCTTGAATTTCTGATACTGGAAACCCAGGGTACTCAGACCCTGATGTTAAATAAAAATAAAATAATGTTTATTTTACTTCAGTGTTACTTTTGCTTTTCAGTTTAAAGGAATCATTCAAAATGGATGTTCATACTACAATCCACTCAACAGTAAATGCAGCCTTCATAAGAGCTCTGATTTCACTTGGCTTGATAGACTTAAGTTTACAAATATCAAATATTCGCTTTCCCAATGCCACTGTTTCTCTTTATATATTCAGTAGACAGGATTCACCTGTGAGAGAATTGCCTGAGAAAGGGGAAATTGGGGAAAAAACAGGGCCTAACAGAAGTTATGGCATTATGGCAAGAAGCCTTCTTGAGGTCAGAGGCAATTACTACTTCCAGGATGGTTGGTTTGTTTGGAATCTACTTCTCCACAATTCCCTTGGCAATGCAATCATCTGCCCTCCTCGCACACACTTAGAGTAAATGAAGAGTGGAGCAGAATGAAGACACTGCGGCCAAACTGTTGCACTCCCTGCAGAGGTGGAAAACTGGTTGTATCATACAGCTAAGACACATAATATGATAAGATGTCTGGTGTTGGGCCAGCAAGTCTCTTCCGATGGACTTTCCTCAGACTTTTAATACCAATACACATCCTCATCCCAAATGTTACCCTCCTTCAAGGAGCAACCACCTCTCACTGAGCATGCTCTTAGATTTTCAATTGGCTTGAGAGACTTCTTAAACCAATGAATAACGAAAGTAAGCATGACTAGCGTCACTCAAGCTCCATCTAAATGTAAAGAAAATACTTAAAAGATGAAGTACGGAGGGAAGGAGGAAGAAGAAAGAACAAAGTAGGAAGAAGGAGGGAAGAAGGAAGAGGGGAGAGGGAAGACTCCATTATAACTTCTGGATCACTCAGTGCGCTTAAACCCTTTCCTTCCATCGGATCAAGACACCGCTTGAGGAGACTCCTCAAGGTTGAGAGTCCTCTCCCATCTTCTGGGGTGGGTGATGATTGTGCATTTATACACTAGGCATTAGCTAAAAACCCTATGCTGCAATACAGAATTTCCTATACTAGCATCCGAAACCTGTTTTGTAAAAAATCCGAGAGGGCTGCGCTGACATCCAGAGGGACCTGTACAGACTGGAAAACTGGGAGATGAGAAACCTTATGAAATTCAACAAGGCCAACTGAAAGCTCCTGAACCTGGGGAAGAATAACCGCAGACACCAGTACAGACTGGAGACTGACCTCCTGGAGAGCAGCTCTGTAGAGAAGGACGTGAGTTTCGTGGTGGATGACAACTTGACCATGAGGCAGCAGTGTGCTGGGGAGACCAAGAAGGTCAATGGGATTCTGGGGTGCATTAAGAAGAACATCTCCAACAGGTCACAAGATGTGATCCTGCCCCTCTACTCAGCCCTGGTGACTAGTCTGGAGTACTGTGTCCAGTTCTGGGCCCCACAGTACAAGAGGGATGTAGATCTCCTGGAGAGAGTCCAGGGCTGGGCCACAAGGATGATCAGGGGCCTGGAACATCTGCCCTATGAAGAAAGCCTGAGAAAGTTGGGCCTGTTCAGCCTGAAGAAGTGAAGGCTGAGAGGGGATCTAATCAGTGTGTACAAATACCTCAAAGGAGGGAGTGAAGAGGATGGGACTGGCCCCTTTTCAGTGGTGGCCACAAACAGATCAAGAGGTAATGGCTACAAACTGAAACACCAAAAGTTCCACAGGAACTTAAGGAAAAATTTCCTAACCATGAGAGTGACAGAGCATTGGAACAGGTTGTCAAGAGAGGTTGTAGAATCTCCTTCTCTGGAGATCTTCAAAACGTGCTTGTACCACATGTTTTAGGTGACCTTGCATGTGCAGAGATGTTGTACTAGATGATCCCTAGAGGTCCTTTCCAACCTTAAGGCTTCTATGATTCTGTGGAAGGTTGCGTTTGAGTAAATTGTGCTATTTGTGAACTTCACTGCTTGTTTGGGAGACGATCTGACCTACAGGCGAGAGAAGCTAATACTGCCAGTGTTGGGTCTATATTTGATCATACTGTTTATGAACTCAATTCACTGTTTTGAACACGATTGGAGCTACAGTCAACAGACTGTTTGTGAAACAGATACTGCCAGAGCCAGGCCTATAGTTACCACAGTATTTGGTATCCCTATTAAGGGATGAGTCTAGGCGCCTCTAAGCTTTGAGGATCATCTAGAACAAAAGGGGATCAATCTCTTTACTGATTTTGTGCTCCCCTACCCCAGCCTTCAAACTGGAACAATACCATACACAGAGATCTACGTGTGAGAATGATCCTTAAGGTCCTTTCATAGTTAACAAATTTAGTCAGTGCGTGTCAGATTTAGTTATTTGCTCCACCCTGAAATAGCCTGAAATAGCCAGGTCGGTCATTCACATCGCTCTTTAGACAACTTTCATGAGCAGGCCTGCAGCTCAGTTTATAAGGCATTTAAAAATGTCATGGTATTCAGTTCAATTAGTTTATAGCCTACACTTGATCACTCCTTGACTGAAAGCTCCACTAGTTATTGTTTATTTACCCAGCAAAACCTACAGAAAGTCAGCTACTGTGACTACTGTGAATTTGCACAGCTCAGCAGTCTTTCATGAGTGTCCATTGAGTCCTTGTACTTTCTGTTATGTAGGAGGGCCAAAGTCTTTAGATATTCCTCTGAAGTCCAGGCTAAAATGTTGCAAGTCACTTTACATAGAAATATTTTTTAAGTGCCTTCAAACTATCTTTGATAAACTGCTTGTGAGAGAAGCTGCATAGCATCTGAAAATGCTTTTGCGCTAAATGACTTCATTCTTTCTGATACACAAGAAAGTGTTAGTGTCAATATTCTTAATGCCCCAGATGGCCTTCCAATTCTTTTTATGCTTGCTAGCATGAGACCTTGTTAGCAGGAAAGTCCTTGATTTCAGTTCCTGGGGCAAAATGCCCTGGAATTGATTCACAGAAAGATTTTCAGACAGAATCTCCACTCTTTTCACTGTCTAACCTAAAGGGCAGAGCCTCTTTTGGGAATTTCAGAAATCAAAGTTCTTATTTTGCCTAAGGAAATTCATATTTCTCTTGTTTTCTGTCAGGCGAGTTAACACTAGGCTACAAGTTTTTGGAATATTCAATATTAAAAGCAATAAATACTGTTTCAACAACAACAATAACAACAAAAGTTAAAACTATTGCGAAAATCAAGAATCATTCCACCAGAGAAAGGAAACAGAAGGGTTAGTAGACTTTGTTGTCTGACTTGTAGGGTATTCACACAGAAAGGAGGATAAAGAAGTTTCATTAACTGATCCTGGGGATGTTCATATATCTCATACATGCAAGCTATCAAACAAAAGGTGTAGGGAAGTGAGGGAGTAGGATTGAGTACTCAGAATGCTTGAAGAGTAGATGACCACACATCTATTGCTTTGTACTTCTGTTGATCTAGATAAATTACAGCTTTAGAAAGGTATTATACACTTTTTTTCTTTTCTCTTACACAAAATTGTAGAAGTGGTTATTTCTTCTCTCTACCAGAATCAACATTTGTTAGGCTCAGATGACTTCATTTTGAGAAAGATTTGTTCCTGGACTTGAGTAGCCAGAAACCTTTAAAAATAAAGCTAACATGAAACACCTCCTTTTCTACCCCCTACTGGTAAGGAGAGGATAGCTTAAGTCCACCATCTCTATATAACTAGAACTAATCAAACAGAAAATTTAGATTACCATGATAATTCTGTGGCTTTATTTTCACGTGATGGGGTTTGACTTAATGCAGCAATCAACACAATAGTGCTTTCCATTTACACTACTTTCATCGCTAGACTCTTCATTTGTCTCATGAAACACTGGTTTCAAAGGAGAAATAGATCTCTGTTTTTTCAGGAAACTTTGTGCTTTCTTCTGTGCTGAAGTGTTAGGAAGATATCATTAACTTCCTCACTTACACACTAGGCTGATCTGAACAACTTTACCATAAGCTCAGAATAGGGCAGAATCTGCTGGCCCAGACAAGTTCCTACCTCTCATCACTTATCTCCCGGAGAAACATCCTGGGAATTTGAATGAATCAACATTTTTTTTTTTTTTTTGAGTAGGGGAAACTTGTGTGAGTGTGTGAGGAAATGTCATTTTTGTCCAAACTACAACAACAACAAAGGTAATTTGGTGAAATTCTGCTAAGAAAAGAATCATTTGAGACAAAGAGTAGGGGTAGGCGAGCCAACGTTTTGTCCCAGGGTATGTGGATGTAGAAGGCCCTGTAGCATGAAAGCACCAGGTCCATCTATGAACAGCATCCAGCATCTAGGAACTCCCAGAAACAACTCAGTTCAAAGTGTTCAGAGTTTCAATTCTGGCCCTCTGTTTAGGTTTCCCATTTCATTCCAGTCAGAAATAAAAACTTTTTCAAAATTCAAAAAAATTTCACACATGGAAATTTTGATGAGTTTCTGCAGAGAAGCACAGCTGTGTTTTTGCAAAATGAGCTGACAGACAAGGCAAAACAACTCAAAAGATTCTCCTTCAGACACTCAGTCATTCTCTCTTGCTTAAAGTCAGAAGGGGAAATCCAGTTTCTCTGTTTGCAGAGACTGAGAAAGTAATGAGATGAGAAATGCAATTTTTAAATGCTTTTATGCACTTAAATATATATTAGGGTTAGAAAAAAAATAAAATTAGAAAAAAAATGTATAAAAAGCTTTTAATACTTAGGTAGGAATAAAAAAATTAAAATCGTTAAGAACAAGTAATAGAGCTAACTTTTCTCTCTGAGATTCTCTTGAAAACAAAGGAATCGGTCATAAAAAAGGTTTTAATAATTTCTAAGCTGACTCTACAGGCATAGAATCATAGAATCATAGAATGGTTGAGGTTGGAAGGGACCTCTAGAGGTCATCTAGTCCAACCCCCCTGCACACGCAGGGCCACCTAGAGCCCGTGGCACAGGATTCCATCCAAGCGAGTCATGAAGATCTCCAGAGAGGGAGACTCCACAACCTCTCTGGGCAGCCTGTTCCAGTGCTCTGTCATCCTCACCGTCAAGAAGTTCTTCCTTAAGTTCCCGTGGAACTTTTGATGCTTCAGTTTGTGGCCATTTCCTCTGGTTCTATCAGTGACCACCACTGAAAAGAGGCCAGCCCCATCCTCCTCACTGCCTCCCTTGAGGTACTTATAGACACAGATCAGGTCCCCTCTCAGCCTTCTCTTCTTCAGGCTGAACAAGCCCAGCTCCCTCAGCCTCTCCTCATAGGGCAGATGTTCCAGGTCCCTGATCATCCTAGTTGCCCTGCCCTGGACTCTCTCCATCAGCTCCACATCCCTCTTGTACTGTGGGGCCCAGAACTGGACACAGTACTCCAGATGTGGCCTCACCAGGGCTGAGTAGAGGGATAAGATCACCTCCCTCGACCTGCTGGAGATGCTCCTCTTAATGCATCCCAGGATGCCATTGGCCTTCTTGGCCACGAGGGCACTCTGCTGCCTCATGGTCAACTTGTTGTCCACCATGACGCCCAGGTCCTTCTCTGCAGAACTGCTCTCCAGCATGAAAGACAAAGATAAATATATATTTCAAAGAAGAAAAATATAAGTAACCACTGAAAATTTTTCAACTTACTTTTGTTTGTTCTGTTTTGACCAACATCACATGGCAAAGTACCATTAAAATAGGCAGATGAATTGCAGTAAAGATAATTAATGCTTTGCATTGATATGAATAATGAATTGGAGTAAAATAAAAGACAGGCATCAGTAGTCTTCTCATAATTAGTAACGTTAATTCTTGTTTTTAGTCTTTTTACTGCATATGTTTATATTACAATGGACAATATATTTATTCTGCTAAAATTTTAGTTCAACATTTGTAGTTTTCAGCTAAACTATTTTCTGTAAGATGTAAAGTTCATTCTATTTCAGTTCATTCTATTTCTCTCTCAGATCTGCCAGCTGAAATCTCTGAAGACTGACTGCTTTATGATCACAGATTTACTAATAAATATCATATAGATGGATAAAACAATCCTTTTCCTCTGCATTCAAAAAATTCATTTTCAATTCCATGCATTTTTAAGATCAGTCCCTTTGTTTTATTTTCCTCCTGCTCAGTCAGCATGGTTTGGAACCTTGCTGTCTAGTTTCTTACTCCTACACATTCAACAACTCTGTATCTACTTCATTTCATTGTTTTTCTCTTGCTCAGCTTTATACATGACTCATCTCTCAAGGTAATTTTTCTTTCTTTCTTTCTTTCTTCCTTTCTTTCTTCCTTTCTTCCTTTCTTCCTTTCTTCCTTTCTTCCTTTCTTCCTTTCTTCCTTTCTTCCTTTCTTCCTTTCTTCCTTTCTTCCTTTCTTCCTTTCTTCCTTTCTTCCTTTCTTCCTTTCTTCCTTTCTTCCTTTCTTCCTTTCTTCCTTTCTTTCTTCCTTTCTTTCTTTCTTTTTTTCTTTCTTTCTTTCTTTCTTTCCTTCTTTCCTTCTTTCTTTTCCTTCTTTCCTTCTTTCTTTCCTTCTTTCCTTCTTTCTTTCCTTCTTTCTTTCTTTCTTTCTTTCTTTCTTTCTTTCTTTCTTTCTTTCTTTCTTTCTTTCTTTCTTTCTTTCTTTCTTTCTTTCTTTCTTTCTTTCTTTCTTTCTTTCTTTCTTTCTTTCTTTCTTTCTTTCTTTCTTTCTTTTCTTTCTCTCTTTCTCTCTCTCTTTCTCTTTCTTTCTCTCTTTCTTTCTCTCTCTCTAAGTTTCACTCACTGATTTGTAATATCTACCTTCTGAAAATGACATTGTTATCCTAAGAAAAAATAGAGAAGAAAATTGTCGATCTTGAAACTATTCAATTCTGACAAAATTGTCTAGTTTGGAATATGTTTATGAAAACCTAAGATACCAATTTTGTGTCCCATTTCAAGGAGGTGAAAAATCCTAATCTAAAGAACTTCCATGCAAGAGGAAACTATTTTCTGTCCAGATAGTCGATTTTGTCAACTGTCTCCAAAAGTGCAATATCACAGCTGAATCCAGGGCTTTACCTCGGACCCTCACTCTATAGCAGGGTTTGCCAAATAGAGACAAATATATGAGATTTCTAATGACCGCTGTTCCTGATGTGGTGGGATAAATAGCAGGCTTTGGTGATGTCAGCTGTAAGGAACTGGCATCTATGGGGCAAGGAGATCTCTGGAGGCTGGAAGGAGCCCTCGAGCAGAGGAGGGAAGAGCACTGCTGTGAGAGCTAGAAGGGCCCTCCTTGCCAAAATATCTTCCCACAGTTCAGTCTCTCATTAACAGATGGTGAAACAACAGACAGACAGGAACAAATAACAGAAGACAAGTAACATAAAGTTAAAAAGCAACTTGATTCAGTAAGCATCAAAGAGACATTCTTATCAATCTCAGGGCATTTTGAATTAAATATACTATACATATATACTAGGATACCTGTATTTTCTTCTAATATCAATAACTAGTAAAAAAAGAAAAAAGGAGAATATGATGTTTTTTAAGTGCATCTTCAATCAACCTTTCAATGAAATAAAATGAACATTCAGGATTGTATGTATTTTTTAGCCAAAGAGGTGTTATCACAACCTCTTCATTTTCATCAATTTTACTAATGCTAATCTTTACACTGACCAAAGCCTGTCTCCTAAAATCTAAGGCAAAATAATAAGCGTGGCAAAAGGATAAAGCAGTAGATGTTGAAACTTTCTCAGGAGAATCTGCTACCAGAGAAAGACAGAATCTTGTATGTAGTGCAGAGCTAAATTAGATTTTTATTAGGGTCATAATATGTGATTGAGCAGAGGTCCAGCCCCACAAGGGTCCAGTGAAGAACATGAAGACAGTGAAGTGTAAAGCACCTTCTGCTCAGAAGGCTGGTTGATATCACACATTACCATAGATGTGACTTACTATTTCCACATACCCAGGTGATGTAAGAGTAAGTACCTTGAGCAGAGAGAGGACTCAGAGGGAGGAAAACAGGGTGGACAATGTAAGTTTGGAGAGATGTTACTTGTATGAAAAAAAAGAGTAAGGGTTTTATGACTGTAAAAGTGTTTTTTACATTGCTATTCAAATAGTGTGGGTCTTGGGAGAGGAAAGACAAGAAAATATGAACTAAACATAGCTCATGGTATTTGATGTTTGTGACTTGCAAATGAACTGCAATAAGAGTGCAGATAGCTCTTTATGCCTCTATTTATATGTTGTATTTCTACACAAGACTGTTGAGAAAAAGACTGCTGATGATTGTTTTTGCCAAAAGATTATTTTTACACTATTTTGGACATCCTCATTAAAGTCAGAGAGTTAATTAACAGATGATCTTTATTAATATGAAATCATGCCACCTGTTACATCCCCTTTCCAAAGCAATTGTTCCAGCAAATGCTGCATATTCATCTTTCTGTATTTCAGACTGTATTAAAATGGTTATAATCTGTATATACAGATTAATGGTTTTTAAGGAAGAAATAAAATAGAGCAGAAAAGATACCCAGCACTACAAATGTTTGGACAAGTGCTAAGCTTTGGTATAGAACTGCTTGGAAAGATAAAAGAATTTGAATCATGAGTAAATTCCACAATCCAAAACTGAAAAGGCTTAAGGCTTTGCTAAAGACAAGTTTAGGATGAACTCTGATAAATTGAAAAGATTTATGATGTTGCAGAAGTAGAAGTCAAGAGTAAAAAAAGAAACTTGGTGGGAGGAAAAGTAGGTGTTTTGAGCCACTAGAAGAAATAGTGTATTGTGCAGTCTCATTTCAATGAATAAGTAGATCATAATTTTAGGTTGACTGAACTTGAATATGCAACTCTGTTAGCAGTTTGCCTTCCTAGAAAAATACAAGATAGTATGCCAGACTCCATAGAAACAGCGGGCACTACTGGGAAGTTTATTCAAAGGGGACCTTCCCACCTACCTGAAAATAATTTTAACAAAGAGAAATCAGAGAAAATTATGTAGGGATTAAGGATATTTTACTTGAGGAGGTGAATTGTGTGATGGCTATGTGTAGGAGTGTTTAAAACTTGTTCCAGAAGAGATGTGAGGACTGTAGCCCACCGGACATCTAGCTATAGTAATCAGTATCTTTAACCTTCAAACTACAGGGAAAAATTTTCTTTGAATAGAAGTATTCAATTTAGCAATGACTCCAGGTTGTGATCTCTAAGGTGTGCAGAGTCTTCAGGTGATGACTGCAGGCACACAGTCCTGAAGTGATGAGTGATGAAGGTGCTGCCTCTCAGCTGTGCAACCTTTATGTGTCAGTCCAAACAGGTACAAGTCTTAATTTTAACTCAGGGAGAAGGGAACACTCAGTTCCTAATTTCTTAGGCAAGATACGGTCATCACAAAATTTCCTACTGAAAATACACTCTGGGCCTCTCTATGCCTACAGGAATTCTATTTAAAGACAGTACTTCCATCAGAAGGGAAAAATTCGTATCACTGCTAACCTACCATTCTTTGATTGACTCTTGTCTCTTGAGGTTCAATGAAGTAAGTAAGTGATGGGAATCAGGAAATATGAAACCATCCAGTGGAGTTTATATTATTCCTCCTTCTTTTGTAAATATTTCACCAGCCTAACTTTTATATCAAGAAAATTAATAACTGAATTCCATATATGAAGTGACATGTGCTAAGAGGAAGCATTTTATTTGCAACTTTTCAAAACACTTTGCATTTTTCACTGTTCTCTCACTTATATTTTCCCTTCAAATTTCATAATGCTTTTTCTCCTCACTATAATAGACATTATTTATCAATGATTTCATTTAAGTAAAAGTTTTGTAGTACAAGTATACTCTTAGTGCACCTGAAATATTATTTTTCAGGGAGATACCAGAACAGAAAATGTCTCATTTTTCAATTGAAAAGGATGAATATAAATGAATAATAAATTATATAATTTTAAGATTTCAGAGTAAGAATTAATTAACAGGGATTTTTTTTGTTTGTTTGTATTTGTTTTCCTATTGAGAAAGGAAGAAATAAATTAAAAAAAAAAGAGAGAGAGAGAAAGAGAGAGAGATCTGCATCACAGGGTAAAAAACACACCTAGGAAACCAGATAATCTAGCATTTGGAATAACCTATGATAAACATATTTAATAAAAATGGAGAACTCATTTATGGAAAAAAAATCATTAACTTTGCTGCTCTAATCCTGCTATTTTTTTCTAACAAATAGTTTGTCAAGAATTAGCAAAATGATGTGGACTTAAGATATTAAGGAAAGTCACAGATACAAAAGAAGTAGGTACTGTTTGTAGCATTTGAAGAAATACTGTTGAAAAAAAATCATTGTTATCACAGATGAAGAAAAGTTAATTCATTAAGGTTTTCATCCGTAATAATGAAACTGGGAAGAATTTTCTATAGGACAATATGCTGTAATGAGAAATATAGTACGTATATCCCAAAGCATCTGCCTCGTGCTTCAGAGTTGAACACACTGTATTAAACACCATTCCTCTGGATGTCCTGACAATATATTTCAGGAAGAAAGATTTATTTGTTTGGTTTTTATCCTCCCCAATGAATTTCTGAAATAATCTTTCATGAATCTTGCATATCGCTAAGGTCTTCCATGAGCATATAATTGTGTAGCTATATTGCAATTAACCTGCAGGAGAGAAAGCCAAGAAACTGAGCATGCAAAAAAAAAAAAACTTTTAATTATGTTCTCCTAAGTACAAAGTATAGCTACAGAGGCATTTTCAATGCTCTTCATACATTAGTGATGGCCTTTGGGATCAGAGCATCCAAATCCTTTATGCTGCCTCTGTGAATAGCAATACTCTAAGGCTTATTCCTAGAATTTTCCTCCAAAATTTAGAACACAGGTTACCAGTAACCTAAAAAGACTATGCAAGTTAGCATGGAAACACTGTTTTCCCTTCCCTGGCCTTTTTCTGGAGTGGTGGGGATGTAGCAGTGGATTATTGACCTTGTTTTAAGGAATGCCATGGAATGTCATAACTTGCCAGTTGCTGCAAACTGGAGATGCCCTACCCATCAAGTAAATGCAGCTCCATCACTGCCTTGTGTTTAGCTTATATAAAAAAATGAATTGCCCATTGTGACTGAAATATCTTCTGAAGACTGGGATGCAAATTAAGACCCTGTATGCAACTCTGTATACTGAAAAATATATATTTTTTACATTAGTCTACAATTTCTTATCTACTCCTTACACAAACACAAAGTTTATTTGTATGTAACATTGGTATATATAGAATATGTATGTAATTTTTACAAAGTATATTTACACAAATGTACTAATATCCATCTCTTCTAATAGCAAAAAGACCTCTGAATCATTTCTGACTGATAGATTCTGTCCTGTTTTATTACTGCCTTCATTCACAAAGAAGATAATCAATAACAGATGGAGCACATTTCAGTTTTGGCTTTGTTTGATTTTGGGTTTTTTAGCTCTTGTTATAAAGGAAGGAAAGGAAAAAATAAGAATTTGTTTAGGACTAAATACTTCAGATAAAAAGTACTTTTTTAAAACTCCAGAAATAAAGAAAAAAAGAATGCATTGAAAATGATAAACTATAACAAAAGAAATTGTTACAGAAATGCAAATGTATATGTAACACACAGAAGTAACAGAAGATATATTTGTATGTAGTAGCATGGAGTTTATTAGGTTGTAGCTACCAAGTGTTATATTTACTTTTTAAAAATATTTAAGAAAGAAAAACAGCTCTGCATAAATTAAGGAATTGACTATCTGAAAGATTTTTTAAAGTGCTAAGATGACAGTGTAATTGAATGTGAGAACAGGTTCTTTTCTTGCATTGACTTCTTCCTATTTATGTTAATGTAAGTTCAAACTCCATTGACTTCCATGTGTTTCTTCAAGGATATACCAGCAGGACTTTAAGGGAATTGCTGAGTGTAGGGAAGAGAAATAAGTGCAGCATTACTCTTTCATTTTACATTTTTCCTTCCTTTAATTCTGACTAAAGTAAAGGTGTAGCTTAAATCCAATACCAGATTTACATCTCAGGGATATTTTATAAATCATTTCATAATAAAAAAGACTTCAGCATATGGTAATGGGTGCACTTTAGGAATTCATTGCACATTTGATAAAAGGTATTTCATGCAATGCATTTAAAATTAATATAAGACATGATAAGAGACAAAAAGATATATTATGGAAAATTTCACCAAAATACTATGCCGCAGATATATATAATAACAAGTGTTTTGAATTTTTAGCTTGAAGTTCTACTACAGGTTGAAGTCAACCTAAACATCAAAAAGTCTGCGTTTTCAATAACACCCTTTGGTAAACGTTTGTGGAAATAGAAGCTACATTTATTGAAGAGTCTAATCTGTCGAATATGTTTATGTATTCCTATATTTATTCCTATTTATTCCTTATGCCTATTAACTGTTTTGAAGATGAAATATTAATATATGCTATCTTCTCTCAGTTGCTCAATTCAGTAATTATGAAATCAAATTGTTTTGGCAATATACCCTACTCTATTATGATCAGTCATCCTACTGCAAAATAACTTCCTTGAAGATTGTGAAGGAAGAGGACCTTAGAGGCAAAGCAAAAATTTTAATAACATTAAGAAGAAAAATATTGACAGTAACGAGAAAATGAAAGAAAAGTATAAATTTATTCATCTAGGTAGGTTAGGAACTGCAATTTTGTCTGCAAAATAAAATAAAGATTCCCGAAGAATTGCAATTCTTCTCTAGCACAGAGGTCCACTGGCATGAAGCAACATTCAGCTTCAGCTTCCCAAAAAATGTACTTGCATTCAATCCGCATATTAAGAATTACCTCTTGTCTCTGCTAACCCCTAGAATATGTCCATAAGATACCTTGGAGAAGGCCCTTTGGTTCATTGCCAAAACCATTCCAGGCGCTGTTTTAAGAATATAACATTACAGATGGTTGAGTTTCAATGCCTTGGAACACCTCCTGACATATTCCATTCACTAGTATAGAATTGCCTATAGGTATAACTGAAAGACAGACCGGATTTCTGCTATTCCGAGAACAGATACAGGAGGCTATATTTTAATAGTATAATAATAATATACATAAATAATATAAATAAGTATAATAATAATATTAATAATGATTTCCCTTTTGTAAAGGTTGTTCTCCAAAATTGGTTACATCAATTACATCTGTATAGGAGTAGAAGTCTAGAAGCCAGGGTCATGTCTCATGCTGTTTAGTATAATACACTGAAACCTTTAGTGCAAGTAATGAAGAATACTTTTCCCTTAGAGTAGAGAAGGACAAAGGAAATCACTAGGACGTTTAGTCCAGAATATCTTCTGTTGAAGTTAATAGAAGAAATGTAAATATTTTGCCATGCAATTAAATGCTAGATACGTACATATCTAGCTATCTGACTAAATACTAGATATCTACATCTGGATTGTCACTAAACTAACTCTTTTCAGTAAAGAGAAGCATATGTTTCAAGGTTGTGATTCAAATCATCATAAAATAAGCATCTAAAATAGCGTGAGTGAATCATATTCTAAAATGTATCCTGTTGATTATGGAGGGAACTCAGGTGACGGGTTCACTAGACATTCAGGTTGAATGACTTGAGCTTCCATCCATGACAGCAAATTGCCTGAGCGTTCATGTAACAACCACCTGCACTTATGCACTTTTTTATAAAATATTAGAGTAGGACAGCTATTCTGTAGGGAATTTTGTTTCTTTTTTACACCTTGCAGTGTTAATGTAAAGAGCATCCAAACTGAGGATTGCATTAGGAACCTGTGTAAATAGGACTTCTTCTCATATAATTTGCTTTAACTAAGCAAGAAAATTAAAAGTAGTCTGGTAGATTTTATTAAAGTTTAAAATGACTATTTAAATGTTGCTTTATTGTATTTTTCCTCAAAATTTTTAAGTGCGGATATGTATCATACACACCTTATTTTCCTATCTAATGGCTTGTTGATTCCTACACATATATTGAAAGAAAATAGAATCATTAAAATGCATAATTGAATAATATACCAAAAAAGAACAACCAAAAATATTGGAGAAACATGTTATAACAAGTAGAGAGAAGTCAAGTCAAATAACTAAACGTTATTCATGTTATTGTACAAAAAAATAAGTAATAGAATATATCAGTAAGATACTATTAGCATTATGATTTTTGTTCAGTTCTTCCAGTTTACTTTTAGTGTATATTTTGTAGTTGTTTATCTTTTAGAAAGAGACAAAATATGTTATTTATAGATTTAGATTCTCACATCATTTTTTATTTGATGTGATTTAAGCTGGAAACTGCCAAAGAACAAAAAGCCAAAGTGACAGTTTTCTGCAAAATATATAAAGACTCTTTGTTGGTGTAAAGCCAAGAATTGACCTTGAATACTAAATAGTACCTGTTTTCCTTAGTTTTGTTCTTTGTCTCTTGCCATTCATTAATCTATGCTTTCTTAAGTAGTTCTAGTAAGCTTTATCATCAACAGCAAAACTGAGGACTCACCTTTGAGAATGCAACATAAAATCACATGAACACATTTCAACACATACAAAGCAGGATACAATCATTAAATATGCAGATAGAAGTTTCAAAAAAAGGTCAGAAAAAAAAAACGAGTTTGAAATGATAGAGATAGATAGGAGTCAAAGGTGTACAGACCAGGCAAGGGCAGTGACTGCAGTGGCAGGGCACAGGGTCTGTGCAGGGTGAGCAGGGCAGAGGTGATGATAGGAAGAATATCCATCAGTGGTCTAGCAATCATCAGACAAGTTGAGGCAGTGAATCAGGTCCAACGTCACCCTGTGAAAGCCAAATGACGATTCAGGAACTCCTAGAAACAGGTCCAGTGGTAGGTCTACCTACAGTGTAAGCCCATGCATGGGTGAAGGCAGAGGACTAGCCAGCTGAGGAGCTCTGTGAAAAGGGCTTGTACTGCATGAGTCATCAGTACATTTTGCAGAAATGAAGGCTAGTTGTCCTTCTTTAAAGAGATTATAGCCAGTGGTTTGGAGGAAAGATTCTTTTCTTTCCTGTTTTTCACCAGTGAGTCCTTATCTTGAATATCATGCCAGTTATGGACTCAAGAGAGACACTGATAAACTGAATAGAGCAAGGCACAGAGAGAGAAGGGAGGGGGTAAGTCTTGAAGGAAAAAAGGAAAATTAAGAGGGACTCAAATTACTTTCTTCTGGGATCTAATGGATGATTACAGAGAAGAGTAGTTGGTTTCAGAGATGTGCATATGAAGAAGAGGCAAAAGTAACAGTTTGCGAAAACAGAAATTCTGATTGGAGATGGTGGTGGGGAGGAACCTTGCCAACAGAGTAGCTAAATATTGGGATAGACTGTCCAGAAAACTTGTGGGACCTCCATCCTTGGAGATATATAAAACTTGACTGGACAAGAACCTGAACAACCTGATCTGTCTTTGAACTTAGCTCTGCTTTAAAATAGAGGCTTGGACTACACTACTTCCAGAGATCCCTTTTAACTTAAATTATTGCTTGATTCTGGGGCATGGCAAAGAGCCTTTTTGAGGAGGAATAGGCTGATGCAAGCCACATGGAACTGTTTTATTCCCTCGCCAAGGTAGCTGAATTTATGGGTATGTACCAGAAAGCTAATATGGACATGTCATGCACATGAGGGGGATGACATAACACTTGTAGGTCAGTTCATTCATTCATAGCCAGGGCCTGCATATGTGTCAGTTCAGTTCCCTCATCTCTGCCACAGCCCTGGCCAGGTACAGGCAGTCTGGCTTGCATATAAAATCCACCATCCAGGAAGACTCATCATTGTGCTAGCCTCCTCATGGTTCCTGGAGACACATGTCCCTTTTTCAGATATTTGACCAAATCAGGAACAGATCTGCACACTAAGATATCTCTTTTGCTGCTATATAATCATTAATGAAAGTCAGTTGTTGGGCCAGCTGGAAAGTTTTGCTGGCTCTCTCAGGGAAGTTCTGGCAGAATAATGCTAATAAGACAGGTGTCCACTGCCTGCCTCCTCTTCTCTTCCTCTCTGTGGGAGATATCTGCAAAATACTCAAATAACAGAATTGACAGCCTTGCCTGGACATTCTGCGGAAAGCAAAATGTTGTTGACATTTCTAAAAAACATGTTAGGAGAGAATACATCTGAAAACACAATCATCTTCCTTGTAACTATTAGTATAGGAGAATCTGTGCAGACTACTTTATGCATTATAGTCATATCTTTTTTAGATAACTTCCAATACTCATTCAAGAAAAGACCTCAGATGTCAGAATTTAGGTGCTAGAAATACTTTCTCAATGTGGAGAGAAAGATGGATGTACATGTTTTGGGGGCTAATAGGAAGCCACACATTTTTATTTACCTACTTCATATTTTATGTTCACTATCTCACTCTGTAGAAAGAGATCTGGAAGTATTCCACAAGAATTCTACAAGATAAATTTTGCTAAGGCCTCTGTCTTGTACAATTAGGAATAATCCCCAGAGGTTCCTGAGCAATACTTGCTGCCTGTTTTAGAAGATGCAAAAGCGAAGATCAGACACCCGATAGGTGGAAATTGAAGACTAGTTGTGGGATTTTGCCTGAAAGCATTTTTACTCAGCTGGCAAAAGGGCTAGATCTGGAAAGAAGCAACCGTATACATAAAAAAAATCTGTTTGCAAATTTGCAAGTGTAATCAGAGGGATCACACTAAATCCAGCATCAAAAGCGCGGCCTTGCTTGGCCATCTGTGCTTTGAACCATACCAATTGCTGGTTGTTTTAAGCAAAATACCTTAAATTCCTTTTTCTCTTCTGCTACTCCCTTACTTCAACTCATCCCTTCAGTATTTTTTTGTTTCACCATTAAAAAAAAAATAGAGAGAGAGAGAGGAGGCTGAAATTGAATTATCCCATAATGCAACTGCAAACTGTGCCCTGGAAAAAATCCCTTCTGACTCTACTGCAGTGAGCAACTTGTGCCAGAGGCATGCTATTTAATTACCATATAGTTTTTTGACTAGTGTTGTGGGGAGTGACATGGTAGTGTGAGATCAACTGAAATATGAAACAATAAAATGAATTAAGCTGCATGAAGCAAAAGGAAAAAAAAATGAGATGGGAGTTGTTTGTTAAATGTTTACTATTCAAGCGCTGCCTGAGGCTCAGATTCTTGACTGTTAGAGGATTTAGCAGTTTTATGGATACCATCACAGGATTTTACAACTAGTGTGGTAAGTAAGCATTGCAATTCATGCTGAAAGTTCATATTCTCTGCTTCTCAAAAGCAGTATCTATTTTTTTCTGCATTTTCTGTGCTTTTTTTTCCTCTGTATTTCTTGGAAAATCATTATTTAACTTTTCTCAGCTGAGAAACAAATCTAAACAAACACAATCATAACCAGACTGATTCATCCAAAAACACTTGGACTGTCACCCAGCACTTTTTCTATCACCTCTCACTTTTCCAAGATATTACTCTTTTCTCCTCCTTCTACATGTTTTACTTGGTAAAATCTTCTGCTAAGCCTTGGTTTCCAATAAAGATATTGTAGTAGAAGATGGAGGTAAAATTCTGTTCTCCCTTATCATATTTTTGTAACTACTTCCTCAAGTTCTGTTTTCCATTACTTATGAATTTATTTAGTAAACAGCCTGCTCATCAATAGTTTAGTAACAAAAAAAAGAAGTATCTTTATATAGAAAAGAACATGTGGCAAAAAATCCATTAACCCTCGAAAATCATTTTTCTCTTTAACATGAATTTAAGTCGTCATGTCCCTTTGGAAAGACAAAAGCAAAGAGAGGTCATTAGCAGAGCATGCCTGAAGAGAAAAAATTTTTCTCCCTCCATCTTCATTTGTCCCATATCACATACATATCATCAGGGAAAAATACCTCAAATTAACTGACGTACCTTTAACAAAAACAAGGAAACAACTAAGCAGGCATAAGATATTCTCTAGATTTGACTTGGAAGGTAATTTCTTACACAACCTAATCTACAATTAGATTAGATTGGAGTCAGAAATCTGATTTTTTTCCCACAGTAATGGAAGAGCCTGTACACTCAGTATTTAATTACCTAATACAAGCAATTTTCATGATGGAATTGGTATATATTATCTATTTGGTTGATTGAAATTCTCCAGAGATTTTAAATTCATACTGAATTGAAAATAATATTTCTTTTTGCACAGGTAATATTCCTAGCTAGCTCAAGATGCTGGCTAGAAACCAGAATCTCAGCCATGTTACACTATCCTTGCAGGAAATGACAGGGATGAGTACACCCCTTTCACAAAGCGTAGTTTTAAATTTCTGGTACAAATTGGATTAAAGAAATTTTGACAGCAGGAAAGAAACTCTGACAGCAGGACTCTCCTTCTAGTTAGATAAACTTAATAGAAAGTACTAGATATGAAAGGTGTGGTAAGAAAGTGGTAAGTTTGCATTTTTCTATAAAATATTATACAAAAACCAAAATCATACAAAAAAAAAGAAAGGAAGAAAGAAAGAAAGAAAGGAAGAAAGAAAGAAAGGAAGGAAGGAAGGAAGGAAGAAAGAAAGAAAGAAAGAAAGAAAGAAAGAAAGAAAGAAAGAAAGAAAGAAAGAAAGAAAGAAAGAAAGAAAGAAAGAAAGAAAGAAAGAAAGAAAGAAAGAAAATAAAACTTTGTTCTGAGGAGTTCCCTTAAGGCATAATCTGTGTTCCAAAGACCCATTGCAGTTGCATTTGAAGAACAGGAAAAAATAGAGTAAACCTCTGCCTGAAAAGAAATAAACAAACAGAACAGTGGGGTGTCATGATCAGAGCTAAAATAAACCAAATCAATTACTGCATGTCCTGAAATTAATCTGTTTTACACTCCATAGGCTATGAACAGAAAGCTTGGTGGCCGCATAGACTTGCCATAGCAGCAGATGGGAAGATCTCTCAGCATGAGTATTAGGCTCTTGAGATAGTAGTGTGAGGCATAGGATGAGTTGTACTTCCCATTCTGAAGTCTTTCTGCCTGACAGCAAATATGTTGTTTTTCTGAACAGAATATTGGCTGCTGGATTAAAGTCTCCTTAGTCTGTGTAGGAGGACCAGGGAACTGAGTGATCTCTAGTCATGTATGCATCTTCTGATGCAGCAATACATGCTTCATAAGGTGATAATAAAAAAAGATTGAAGTTTCATTGATCCTCTCTATTTCATTCCCTCTCTCCCACCAAAATGTGCATTTTCTTCAATTATGTAAGTAGATCTATAATTTTTATTTGAAATTCATCAGTTCTACCTTTTTAGGATTCTGGCTCCTATAGAATTCATTGCCGTAGTGAAAATGTTAGCCTTAGAAAGTATGATAACTTGCCACAGTAATACTGCTTCTTTGGAGTAGTTACTTGTGTGGGTCATCTCTCCCTATCCAACTTCCATATTATTTTAAAAAGTTATGAATCACTCCTTTGTTGACAAAAGTTATAAATGTAGGCTCAAAGACAATTATTATCTAAAAGCTGAGTCTAAGTAAAAGAGCAGCTCTCTCTTCCTTTTTTTCTCTCTCTTACTCACAA
Source organism: Crypturellus undulatus (assembly GCA_013389825.1). Classification (NCBI taxonomy): domain Eukaryota; kingdom Metazoa; phylum Chordata; class Aves; order Tinamiformes; family Tinamidae; genus Crypturellus; species Crypturellus undulatus. Next base: position 159,822 of record VWPW01018064.1, read on the forward strand.
AATGAAATTAAAGAGTTAATATATTCCATGACTAGTGCTCTGTAATTGCTTTCTAACCATTATAGTTTTTTGAACAAAAGTTAAAATGATTCCTTTCTATACTGATAAACATCCATCAAAAACATTTAGAAGAAAAAATTCAGCCATATAATAGCAAGAACATTTCTTCAGTATATTTACATTTTGTAGGAGATGCTATTGTCTATGTTCATCTTGGTTTTAAGATACAAAAAACATTTCAGAAGCTTTTAGATGACTTGTAAGTGGCACAGAGTGTATAATTGCAGTGCAGCAAAACAAAATGGCTTGCAGAATAATGCTACAACAATATTTCCAATCACATATTAAGTAACAATGTATTGTTTACTTGAAACAAGTCTTTAATTATTAAATGCAAATTTTCTATGGAAAGCTGAATGTTAATTTTCTATTTAATAATTAAATATTTCCTTTTTTTTACAACAAGACCATTCTGATGGCAGAATAAGGATAAAACCTGCTGTATACTCCCAACAGCACTTCCTTTTTTTAATGTAAATACCCCAAAAATTGTGGAATACATGTACAAATGAGACATTTCATACCAGTGAACAAACTAGGTTGCAATAGGGATTTGCTTGCCTTTTATTTACTTCATTAGCACCACTATGAATGTTGCATATAAAGCCAGAAGAAAAAAAAAAAAAGAACATTTTATATGCATACTTTCTTCCTAATGAAGCCACAGGACAATATTAAATTAGCTGTGGAAACTGGTACTTTTTATTATAATGCTTGGTTGCATTAGACCCTTTCAGTGTTAAGCTAGAGTAAAAGAATACACTATTGTCTTTCATTTGACAACATTTTAACATCCTACAAACAAGTTATGAAAGATTTAACTTATATAAATTCTTTTTGATAACCAAACTACCTGTTATATAGAATTCCATAATAGTAATTCCTTGAAGTTTTGTCTTGAAAAAGAAACCAACTTTTAATGTAATTGTAATTTATAATAACGAAAGAAAAAAAAAGGAAAAAGAGGCTTCCCTACTTCAATACCACATCATCAGAGGATGTGATAAGATATCTTCTCTTATGTAAAACTTCTATCGATTTCAGTGGGGACCTCTGCCTAATAACTGTTTGATGGTAGGAAATTTAGATGTCATTATCTGTACATTCATTTTTGGAAAAATGAACCACATGTTTCTAGGTTTCATGTCCCTAAGATGAGGTGTCGGGTTCGTTATCAACCCGTGGTGGTTGTCCGTGGTTATAGAGGGAATACTGAGGCCATCCACCTCAGGGTCAAGAAGCACTGACACCTATGAGATGATAGGCCAAATGACGTTTATTGAAATTCACTGCTGGCTCTTATAACTTCTGTCCAGGTGGAAGTTGTCTTATGTACCAATTAGGCTCCAGATATCACTTTTTGCCCTAATATGGTTAAACCCTTGCCCGTTCCGTGACACCGCGAGATCTTCCGTCCGCCATTCCCTATCTCTGCTTCTGTCACGTACAACAGGTCTCGTTAACAGTACGGCTGCAACTCCCACAACGTACAACAGGTCTCGTTAACAGTACGGCTGCAACCCCCACAATGAGGAAAAGAACAGCGATTCATTATAACATCTATCAAATAAGTCAAAACCTCCTACTTCTTAAAAAGCTATAACACAAACAGAAAAAGTTATGTGTAGTTTTTCAGAAGAAATGAAAGTGATAGATTCTGCATCTAGGCAGCTTGAGAAGGGATAGGGAAATTTTGTTTATGAAAGTATTAAACGTATTGTAGCTAAGATCACAGCTGAATGGCTCTTCACTAGAAACTACTTATCCTGGAGTGGAGGGAAAGAAGAGGAGGGAAAGAAGGGAAAAAAGGAGACAGGCGAGATGAACGAAAAGATAAGCTGTAGATTCCCTCACATCTGCTGAGAAGAGTGTTGTGGTTTGATGGGATGGGCAGATTTGGTAAGAGATGAATCCGCTTGCGTTCCAGCCAAGGTTAGAGGGACTGGGGGCAGCTGGACTCATCCCTTAATAGGGATAACAAATAACTATAAGCCCGACTCTGGCAGTACCTGCTTCACAAACAGTCTGTCAACTTGAGGTTTGATCACCTTCCAAATAGCAAATCAAGTTCACAGATAGTATGATTAGTTATAGGCCCAACTCTGGCAGTATTGGGTTCATTAACAGTCTGTTGACTGTAGGTCCAATTGCCTTTCAATCAAGTAGTCGAGTTCACTAATAGTATGATTTAATCAAATGCAACATTTAGAGAATGGATTTCCGATGCCAGTACAGGAAATTCTCTACTCTAGTGGGGTTCTTAGCTAGTGCCTAGTGTACAAATGCACAGTCATCACTCATCCAGAAGATGGGCGAGGGCTGCAGTCTTGAGGAGTCTCCTCAGGCAGTATCCTGACCTGAGGGGAGGAAAACTCCTGTTCCAGGAGTTACAATGGTGTCTTCCCTCTCTCCTCTTCCTTTTTTTTTTTTTTTTTTTCTGGCTACCTCTGGAGAATACAGGAACTGCATAGCCTCATTAAACAATATCCACAGAGACTATAGGAGATCTGTAGCAGTAAGACATATCATGAATAAATGAGTGAATAGTAATAGAGTCATGGTAGTAGATTACTTGGTCAATACACCTCCAGTCCTCCTCCCAGCTCACACCTAAGTGCCATCATTGGCCCTCCTTGAATACAGTGCTACACATTACAGTGCTGCACATTTCCCAAATGATGTTGGATGAACTAGCACCACTATTACTGTCTTGGAGTCTCTGGTTTCACTGTAGTTAAAGAACTCAACAAAACTACTACGAATACTGCTGTTAAATAACTGAAGATATATCCTTCACCACTACCAAGAATCAAAAGGCATAAGAGCATAAGAGGAAGGTTGTGAAATGCCTAGTCATGGATTTTTTTTGTTTAGAAATGTGCACAAACTACTATTCTGTGGACATCAATTAATTTTCTCTCTTTTTCCTCTAAATCTGTGCCTAAGACAGTCTATCCACTCAAGGTGTAAATGTGCACAGTATAGTCTCATTTACCCATTCAAATTTGCTTTTTTTTCTGATCTGTATTTTGCTTACCATTGCCATTTTTGTGAATTAAAAAGCTTTTTCTTTTGTCTTCCTTTGGTTATACTAAGTTGTCAGTTCTTTCTCCTTCTCTTCAGTCTCCTGTACCACGACATGCTCCTTACCAACTTCTGTCTGTGGGTCTTATTCCAGCTCCTAATGTTTCCTCCCAAAATTCCTTCCTCCTAAAATGCCTCTTCCTCTATGGTTTTCTTTTCATTTTATTTCTGCCTTTCTCTTGGTATACAGAATGCAGCATTCTGTGAAAAATGATGTTAAATATCTCCAGAGCATGCTGGAATGTAGTCCCAAACTGAGGTATGCAATGACACAGATTTTCAGTTTTCATTGCTTTTACAACATCTGAGAGGAGGAGAGCAGGGCCTGCAGGAATGGGTGTAATCATTTGTGGAAAAAGGAAGCTAGGAGGAGATAAAAAAGAGAGTAAGAGTGCCTCGCATCTTTGGCAAGCAGCTTTGATCATTTGGGCTAGTCACTAAGCATAGTCACGAACAGTGTTAGATGGGTTAGATGGGAAGTTGAAGAAAATTACAGGAAATCAGATATTGGGAGACAGTATATGGACAGCTGTCTGCTGTTCTTAGTCACTGAGACTGTACAGTCATCATATGGGAAAGGTACATATTTCATTTCCACTCAGTTCACATCTGCCTCTCCACAAAAGTCTTCTCCTGGCCTTCCTCTGTTTACGGGCTTGAGATCTCTACCTGTGAGCCTGTCCACATCTCTATACTAGACATATCCTTTTGCTGATTTAAATTTGTTTCTATGTCCTACTACTATATCCCAATCAGTCCATATCTATTTAAACTTCAGTTTATTCTGTGCTATTTACCTCCATAGTGCTTGCATGAAAAGCTGGCTTTTTCTATCCTTCTTGCTCTCTTTATATTTTCAGAGACTGCTTTGGTATTTTTAGATTTTTGTTTAAACCTTGCTACTTTGCAGACTGCATTCTGGAAGTGCTTGGATGGTACAAAGCAACTTAAAATAACAACAGCCACACAGAGGGCAAAAGTATACTGCAGTGATCAAGAAGTGGCAAGTGAATTGCTGTCTAGAAGGCCTGGTTTGTCCTTATTACTTGTCCTGTGTGCATACGATAATATGAACATATTTCTATCTCTGGGTAACTGAACGTAAGTGCCTTGTGAATGCTGATGTTTTGCACATTCCAAAAGTGTGAGGAAGCTGTCAAGACTGATTTCTGCCAAACACTAGGATGTCTGAAAGATCTTACTATATGGGAATTATGTGCCGCTGCTCCATGAAGATCAGTGAATCATAAGCTACTGCTAAAAGCAGTACTCTCAGCATACAATTAGTAAGCAATCTATAGGCTAAAACATATTTGCTTAAAACATTAAGTGAAATGGGGGAATCGACAACAATTTGTAAAAACAGAAGTATGTGTCTCAAGCAGGAGAGAGGCTGTTTGCTGTGGAGATGGTTGAAGATAAGTAACAATCTATTTTCTGCTAGTGTATACTGTAAAAGATAGCTGATCTGTAGATTTTGAGGGATGAATCAGCCATCTGCAGCTTCTGGTTTTAATAATGTGAGCAGTATCTGAGAGGGTGCTTTAATAAGTTTGACATGCTTTTGCAATGTTAAACGTATTCCACAGAGGGCAGAAGCCAGAAAAACCAAAGCTCAGCTACAGTTGAAAATAGCATGAGAAATTTGGGTTCACAGTTCAGTGGTCAGGGGATCTGGTGAAAAAGACCTGGGAAAGGTAAAAATTCTCAATACTTTTTTTGCATTACCTTTCACTAGTAAGCTGAAAGGCTGCCCTCAGATCTCCGAGGTCCGTCTGCCTAGTGGCAGAATCTGCAGGAGTGAACATTACCCAGAGCACAGGAAGATGGAGATAGGGAACACATAAGACATTTGGACATATACAAATTCATGAGACCAAACTGAGGGAGGAAGCCAGCTTCACTGAGGATGCTATCTGACATCTTAAAGTCATGGTGATTAGGAGAGGTTTCTGATGACAGAAAACAGGCAAAAGTCAGAGCCATCTTCAAGACAGGAAGGAGTCTGGGGCTCACTCAGTCCCTCAGATGGTGATGGAGTAAATCCAGCTGGAAGCCACTGCCAGTTTCATGAAAGACAAGATGATGACTGGGATCAACCAGCGCAGGTTGACCAAGAAGAAACCTTGATAACCTTGATTGCCTTTTGTGGTGACATGACTAGCTCTGCAGATGAGGAGAGAGCTGTGTGTGTTTACTTTGACTTAACTTGGACCTGGGATATGGCTGCCCATAGTATTCTGAATAGCCAAACTGGTGATATACGCTGAATAAGTCAACTAAAAGGTAGATAGAAAAATGGCTTGGTCGTCAGGTATAAATGGTTGTGGTCAGCAGTGCAAAGTCCAACAGCTGTCTAGTTAGCAGCAGTGTCCCTCCAGGATGAATACGGGGGTCAATATTTTTTGATAAAAATATTAACATCCTGAAAGACGAGGAAGAGTGCAAGGTTGAGGTTGATACCAAGCTGCAGGGGTGGGGAAGTAAGGGCTGCTATGTTTCTGTGATTTGGAAACAAGTAAGGAAAATGAAGGAGTACCAGGAGTCTAGTGGCTGAGTAAGGAATAAGATGCCAAGACACTAAGATTCAGGGGAGAAATTTGAACAGCAGGAAGACATTGGATTCAAGAACTGAGAGAATGGATACTGGGCAGATAATTGTTCACTTTACCTTAATTCTACTTTAATTTTTCACTCTATCTTTATTTTTGCTTCTCCCAGCTTTTAAATGCTTGATTTAGTAACCTTATTATTAATGTTTCTTTAAAAGATACTTTCTGAATATGTGCAATCTGATATATACATCTTGTGTTGCCACTATATGTATTAGAAAATAACTAGCTTTAATCATGAAATTAAAGTTAAGAAATCTGATGCTATCAAAATGACCATTTTCTACAAGCAGAAAGCTGTAATTTGGAGATTTTCATCATTTATTTTTTCACTAAAAGATGTGCAAAAGATGCAATAAAAAAGTAAAAAATTGAGGTAAGCTATTGAAAATGTAGTGTAGAAGACAATAAAACCATTTTGGTAGATTTGAAAGAGGAGCCCATGTTCACTCATTTCTTGATGTCATGCAAATTAAGTCAGTAATAATATGATTTATAATAATAATAATATAATACATTATATTATTATAACATTGTTATATTATTACAATTATTATATTATAAATTACTATATATAATATATTATATTAAATAATAATTGTTACATGTAATGTTATTGTATTATAATATATTAATATAATAATATAATATGGTTTACGAATACAGTTTATATGAATAACACAGAAAAAGCAGAGTTGCTGAATGCCTTCTTTGCTTCGGTGTTTACCAAGGGCAGCCCTTTAGAGTCCAAGGCCCCAGAGACAAGAGAAGAAGCCGGGAGAAAGACTTGCCCTGAGTAAAGGAAGACTGGGTAAGAGACCACCTAAGGAAACTTGATACCCACAAATTCATTGGCCCTGATGGGATGCACCCCAGAGTGCTGCGTGAGCTGGCAGATGTCGTAGCTAAGCCACTTTCCATCATCTTCAAAAGATCCTGGAGAACGGGGGAGGTACCAGAGGACTGGAAGAAGACCAATGCCACACCAGTCTTCAAAAAAGGCAAGGAGGATCCAGGCAACTACAGGCCAGTGAGCCTCACCTCCATCCCTGGAAAAGTGATGGAATGGCTCATACTGGCCGTTGTCTCCAGGCACATGGAGGACAAGGAGGTGCTCAAGACTAGTCAGCATGGATTCACCAAGGGGAAATCATGCTTGGCTAACCTGATAGCCTTCTATGATGGGATGACCAGCTGGATAGATGAGGGGAGAGCGGTGGATGTCATCTACCTTGACTTAACCAAGGCTGTTGACACTGTCCCTCACAGGATCCTCTGAGGCAAGATCCAGAAGTGTGGGTTAGATGAGTGGATGCTGAGGTAGATTAACAACTGGTTGGATGGCAGAGCCCAGAGGGTGGTGATCAGTGGCGCAGAGTCTAGTTGGAGGCCTGTGGTTAGCGGTGTCTCCCAGGGGTCGGTCCTTGGTCTAATCCTGTTCAATTTATTCATCAATGACGTGGATGAAGGCACAGAGTGCTCCCTCAGCAAATTTGCAGATGATACAAAGCTGGGAGGAGTAGCTGACACCCCAGAGGGCTGTGCTGCCATCCAGAGGGACCTGGACAGACTAGACAACTGGGCGATGAGAAACCTCATGAAATTCAACAAGGCCAAGTGCACGGTCAGGCACCGGGGGAGGAATAACCTCAGACACCAGTACAGGCTGGGAACCGACCTTCTGGAGAGTAGCTCTGCAGAGAACGACCTGGGCATCATGATGGATGACAGGTAGACCATGAGGCAGCAGTGTGCCCTCGTGGCCAAGAAGGCCAATGGGATCCTGGGGTGCATTAAGAGGAGCATCTCCAGCAGGTTGAGGGAGGTGATCCTGCCTCTCTACTTAGCCCTGGTGAGGCCGCATCTGGAGTATTGTGTCCAGTTCTGGGTCCCACAGTACAAGAAGGATGTGGAGCTGCTGGAGAGAGTCCAGTGCAGGGCTACGAGGATGATCAGGGACCTGGAACATCTGCCCTATGAGGAGAGGTTGAGGGAGCTGGGCCTGTTCAACTGGAGAAGAGAAGGCTGAGAGGGGATCTAATCAGTGTGTATCCTCAAGAGAGGCAGTGAAGAGGATGGGACTGGCCTTTTTTCACTGGTGGCCACGGACAGAACTAGAGGAAATGGCTGCACCTGAAGCACCAAAAGTTCTACAGGAACTTAAGGAAAAATTTCTTGACAGTGAGGGTACAGAGCACTGGAACAGGCTGCCCAGAGAGGTTGTGGAGTCTCCTTCTCTGGAGATCTTCAAGACCCGCTTGGATGCAGCCCTGTGCCACGTGCTCTAGGTGGCCCTGCGTGTGCAGGGGGGGTTGGACTAGATGACCTCTAGAGGTCCCTTCCAACCTTA